>OZ034968.1:19979685-20022185 GCA_964030785.1 Siderastrea siderea | reverse complement strand
GTTGGGAAACTTCAGTCGGTGATACAGGTGCGTATAAACTTCGTTCGTGATTATAAAAAATCAAGTGGCAGTTCCTTTAAAAAGTCGAACTTTCATTTGCAGAATATAATGCAAATTGGCAAAATCATAACGTTCGCAGCTCATTTGTATTAGATTCGGCAAATGATGAGTTCTAGCAGTAGGTGAGTTCACAGAAAAGGAAGTGCACTGTGTATTAAAGTATTAGCCTGTGAGACTAGATTGAATTAAATAATAAATCATTTTTGTTATTATGTACGCAACTCGTGGATGATGAGAGTTTTCTTACCTATCAAAAGAAAATTTTATGCTCTAACTGAAAAAGCTTACTTCCTCATTTTGGACTTCTCTGCTTGCCTTATCTGCTCGTAGCCAAGCTGATAGCCTACTGGTAGGGAGCCAAACACACTGTGTGCCTCATTCAGTGCTTATTGAATACGTATCTTTCGGATATTATGCTAGAAAATGAAAAGGCAAACCATACAATCACCGTCTTCCTCCCAGTTTGAAAGAAAACCCCTTTGTTGAATAATAGAGGACGGCGGAATAAGGTTTTATATTTGAAGACGACTAAGAAATACAATAATAGTGTAATTCAAACCCGTTGATATTAGGACAAAAACAAGAAGCTAAGTTTTTTCGTGCACTCAAAATTTTTTTGTCGCCAAATCCCATTATGCTGCAACAAACGCAGCAAAACCGTTCTACCGTCTCTCAGAGTCCAAAGGAGAGATTATCGCAAATTCTCAAACAAAATCGTTTTTCTTCAAGCTAATTTAAGTAACGCAAGGAAGAAAATAAGTTATCGTGCTGCTGACAGGTGTTTTAAGGAAGGCTCTTTATATAGCGGAACTCCTTTGCGGCCGAAGGCCGCGGGAGTGGAGCCCCATACTCATACTAAGGGCCGTGCTGGTAATTTTTTTTTGGTCATGGCAAGCGGAATGGCTCGCGGGCGCGTGCGCCGTACGTACGTCGCATTTCATGACTTTCTTATATGAGGCAATTTTCGCGCAGCTTCTAGCCAATGGTGTGCGAGGAATCGCGTAAGTCTTTTGACGCGTGTTGCACAAGCGACTCGCGTAGGGATCAAATAACTCGTGAAAACAATGGATAATTTTACAGTAAAATGGTATCCAACGGCCATAACATGATGAAAAATAGGATTCTACATTCAAGGATGTAAGGTTAGAGCAAAACCAAGCTTATAAGTCGAGCAGAAAAGTACTAATTTGCGAACAAATAATTCTGACCTAAAACCTGACCTTTGTGATTTAAAACGAATGAAGCGAATCCGTTTTACCAAACAGAATTAAAAAGAACATAGCTTTCCAATTGACAGTTGTAAAACAGAATCAAAGTTATTAACAATAAACAGATTGAATTTACAACAAATGTGTGCAATACTGTGCAATAATCTGTAAACAAAACCAAAAGAGAATTTCTGGTAGTTTCGAAGCGAAACACGCGTCTCCAATTACAAAACACAAACTAATCAAAACAAATGAAAAATGCCGATAAACGATTGAATGAATTTGCTCAGCGAACTTAAAGCGAAAGCACAGATAGATAAACTAGATTTGCTTGAATCACGAAACAGAATTATAACTCTAAGTTCACACTAAAATGATACGCTTAAGGACGTTCGCGCCCAAATCTTCCCACGTTCAGATTTTTTCCAAACTTTTGCTGTCCTTAGATAATGACCAACTCATGTCAGAAAAGCGAAAAAATTGGGGTGTCACCGTGCTCGTTTCGGAAATAAAGCATGTTGGAAATGCTGTGTTTTTAGAAGCTTTGGTTATGGAAGGCGACATCGGCTTTCTTGCTACAAGGATTAAAATAAGTTACGTGGAGACAATGCTTATTTCATTGCAAATAGGCCTGGTTAGTACATTTTTGCTTAATGAGTCCCTGCGGTTTGTACTGTAAGGAATTCCCGCCAAAAACCTAGAGGGGGAAGCAGATTTTGATGGTGCTCGCAACTATGATTAAAATCCCTTGGTTGCACTAAAGGGGGGGGGGGGGGGAGGGGATATTGGACTTTACCCCCATGTTGGGTGGACACAGGAAAACAATGAGAAAAATTGATTGTTGTGGCAAACCTTGGGTGGCACGAAAGGCAGAGCCTATCTCCCGTAGAGTAGCGGCGTCTCTAGGGGAACCCATGTTAGGGTGTAACATAGAATGGACTAGAAGAGGGATGCCCTTCTGGGAGGACAATAGGTCAGATGGTACGATGGTACCATCCTGGAGGAGATCCGGACCTATTTCCCAGGGTGGCTATAGCACTTACTGTGGGAAAAGTGGAGCCTAGGGAGCACTTCCCTGCCACGATTGTGTGAGCCCACTGCTAGCCTGATCGAGAAGTGGGGGAATACAATCACCCCACAGTAAGAAGAAGGAGAAAAAACAGACCTACATATGGCTGTGCAGTAGGTTCTGTATAAGGAATAAATACGTTTTAATCAATTAATTATCTAAACAAGTAAGTAGATAAGAAATCAATAGAATGCTTAACTACTGTGAGTAACCAACCCTTTGAGCCCCAGCTGTGAAAAGGACTTTAAACCGGTCCCTGTTTTAAAAGAGCTGGTAGATAGGCAGGACATGTGCCAATAAAAATGAAAGAGAAAGGAGGTGTGAACATCATCTCCCACGAGTGCATCACAGTGGAAGGAGGTTCATAAGGAGGCTTAACCCTTTAAGCCCTAAGCCCTGATGAGAATGAAATTTCTCTTTACATGATCACTACTTGTTTGAGCATTCAAGTGACAGTAATAAAGGAGGTGATCACTGGGGATAAGATGTCTTAATACTTAGACAAATTCTCCTTACTAGTTCCATAAGAAATGTATGGAGATCAGTAATGAGAATATGCATTTTTAATATCAGGGCTTAAAGGGTTGAAATTTGACGGTGGGGCTGAAAGGGTTAACCATACAATAGGCCTAAATTACAGTTATAGAATGGTCTGTTACTAATTTCTTAGAGACAGCTAGAAGCGTTTCTTGAGGGGTTCTTACGTAGCGTTCATAACAGTCTGAGCTCCAGCGGCCCAAAACCTTGATAAGCCAGGAAGGAACACCTGATGCTGCTGCAGTGGTGGCTGCACCAATACGGAAGCTGTGTGTAAGTAGTGTTCAGCAGTTCAGCAGGCAAACCACAATGTTGCAGTGTAGAACGGAGTTCCTTGGTAAGAGAGGCACGTGATAGCCACTTGCCATTGGCGAAGGTAAACAAAGGGCCTGTAGCTGCTGGTTTACGTTGAAGCAGGTAGTCTCTCATAGCCATCACCGAACAGATAGAAGTGGTGGACCTTGCTATAGTCAAGATACAGCCTTTACGAAAAGGGTCAGTTTTGGATTGCTTAATGGTGACTAGCATGTGATCGGGGGATTCTATGTTGGGGATAAAGGTGACGTCCCTGGTACAAAGATGAACAGTGGGGTTAAAAGGGGTACCATTGCAAGTGAATTCACTTGAACGGAGAAAACCGAAAAAGGCTAAGGTGAAGGCAGCCCATAACATTATGTGGTCTACATTGCAAGATAGGGAAGGCTGGAAGTAATTGAAAATGGATGACAAAATTTGGATAGTTATTGGATAGCGACTTAATTTTTTAGGGTTTTGGGACCGCTTAATACCAGTGAGGACCTTTTAAAGGCGATACATTTTGTGCAATTTTAAGGGAAAGTTAAGTTGCCTATGGAGATCGTGAACCCCAACCAGGTAAAGTTTAATGGAAGTGTAGGAAATTGTTTTTGCTAGGTGAGCAGCAAAATAGATTAAAGTGATTTCAGACGCTGGGAGAAGGGGGGTAGAGGGACCGATTAAACCGTGCATAAGACAAAAACTAATAAAATGATTCTTGCCCACACCGTATGACCGCCGGGTATTAGGGGCCAGTGAGGCACCAAAATAGTGGTAGACTGATGGTGGATGGTGCAGGGAGTGGGTGAGGCATTGGGAGCCAGAAGGTGGAAGCGGTCCATCTGAAAACGGGAGAGAGAGTCAGCAATGGAGTTGTCCAGCCCTGGGATATGTTTGGCAGTGAAGGTAAAATTATGTACTAAGGTCAGTATGGTAATAGCCCGGACCAAATCCATGACCCTGGGGGATTGGAACGTTTGGAGTTAATGATTGCAACAACGGGTAGGTTGTCGCACCAAATGCAAATACGTTTACTAGATCACTGGGAAGCCCAAATAAAGCAGGCAATATATATAGCAAAAAGGTTCCTGCCAGTCAATGCTGATCCCCGTGGCAGGGTTTATGCAGTGTTGGGGAAGCCAACGGCTTTGAAACCATTGGCCATTGAGGTACCCACCATAGCTTAGAGACCCAGAGGCATCGGTAAATAGCTGGAGGTCTGAGGAGGAGAGAACTGTATCCCCCAAGAAAAAACTAGCTCCATTCCAGTGGTCAAGAAAGGTCAGCCACATGGAAATATCCTTGCGGAATTCTGCGTTAAGCCTGGCATGCCACCTAGAGTTAGAAATGCCCCTTGTTAAACTAATAATCCGCTGCAGGAAAGCTCGTCCAGGAACGACAGCCCTGTAAGCAAATTGGAGTGTACCATTCAAGGACTGAAGTTCCTTGAGGGTAGCAGATTTCCTATTAGACCACTGCTGCAGGACCTCTTTAGCCATAGGTAGCTTGTCCAGGGGGAGGCAGGCTTCCATTTTGTTGGAATCCAGGAGAATACCCATAAACTCCAGGCAAGTGGTGGGGGCAAAGGTTTTGCCTGGAGCAATAGGGACATGAAGCTCTGTGAACAAACACAGAATGTTGCAGAGGGTAGTGAGGCAGTTGGACCGTGGGGGCTTGGTAACAAAAAAGAAATTATCCAGGATGTGGATCACATCAGGGATACCTAATTTAGCCTTAATGATCCACTCAATCATGCAGGAAAATTGGTCAAAAAGGAAAGGCGCGCTCCGCAAGCCGAAGGGGAGGACAGTGTCGAAGTAGTACAGGCCATTCCATTTCATGCCTAGGAGTTCCCAGTCAGACGGATGGACTTGGATATTGCGAAAGGCAGACTTTATGTCTAGCTTAGACATAAAACACCCTTGACCAAGTTTCTGGATGATTGAGATGGCATTGTCAACAGTTATATAGTGCAGTGAATACTCATCAGGGCTAATATGACACTTTTGGGGTGGTGTTTGGGATATGAAAGGTGAACAATAGTACGCCAGTCAGAGGAGTGTTTCTTTGGAATGACCCCAATAGGATAAACCTGCAGGTTGGAGAAGGGGGGGGGGGGGGGGAAGTGAAAGGGCCAGCATTGTGGCCCAGTTGAACCTCTTTTAGAATATTTTTACTGATGATAGAGGGGTTGTCCTTAGCAGAACGGAGGTTAGAGTATTCTTTGGGGATGCAGGGACCCTGGTAACCAATTTTGAAACCTTGAGAAAGACCCGTAAGGAGAGTGTGAACAGCCACCAGGTCAGGGTGATCACACAAGTAGGAAGAAAGTTTAGGAATGTTGATAGGAGTAGAGGGGGATAACTTTGACAAGTAATCAGGTGCGGCTTCGGGAAGAATGGCTAGAGCGGCTAGTTGGCTTTGGCTGAGATCCTGAGGCAGACAGGTCATCGTGGTCCTTTCCTGAGTGGGCTGCAGTGCATCCAGGTTTATTGCATTGGTGCCTGTAGAGGCAGGGAGTGCGAGCACAAGGGACCCCTTTGTTGAAATTGTAGCATAATTCCGTTCGGTTTGACCCCTGGGACTCCTTGGACCAGGGGGAAAGGGGACAGGAATCGGTGAAATGGTCTGAAATGCTACAAGATTTACAGATAATAGCCTTTGGGAGACCAGTGAATGTATCTAAATACAACTGGACATCCCGTTCCCCCCATTTCTTTGAGAGGTCGTGGGAAGCGCAGCGCCTGAACTCAACATCGTACACATACCAAGCCATCCCAGGGAATTTCCTCGCTGACTCACGGATCAGCTGCTGGTACGAAAACAAGTCCACCCCACGGGAAGGGTAAGAAGAAAGGATCACCGAAGAGTATATAGCGAAGGCATCGAGCCAACGATCGATGCTGTTAATTTTGGGGCGTTGGGCAGGGGAAGGCAGGGGTATGGTGAGGCCCTTGTTTCCCACCTGAAGCTTGAGGTTCGAGTTTACACGATCGCGTAGAGGGAGGAAAATGGGAGTAAACTAGCAAGGTCCACGTACCCACCGTTTGTGATGGCTGCTATCTGATGATTTGAAAGGTGACTAGCCAGCGATGGCAGCCTGTAGCTGGAGTGGATGGAGGCCACGTCTTCCGGATCGCCGAGGTCGATTGAAGAGTGAACACCATTGTGACGATTGTGTCCGCCATCTTGTCCGCTGTCACCGTGATTTGGGTATCCCCGTGTTTTGGGTATCCCCATACCCAAATCCCTAGTGAAATGGGTATCCCCTCCAAATATGGCTGCCGTGTTTTCGGTATCCCTGGGTTTCCTCCGGGGATACCCAGAACCCTAGTGATTTGGGTACCCCCTCTCAAATGCGAGTGGAATTTCGCGAACATCTTTCAAAGTCCATATTGTCAACTAATGTGTTGAACTGGGTCTTCGGAGGTATTTTTGTCTCTCGGCATTTCGTCCCTACGCAAGGAAATTGAACCGGTGTGCCTCGCGTTGCTCTGTATGAAAAGTTCCCCGTGTGTGATTAGTGTGCAAACGGACCTAACGCTTTCACGATGAGCTTAATGCTGTATGTAAAACCGATAGAAGAAAACTAAAACAAGTTTACTTAGCCTTTGAGTTTCACGTCAATCTAAGTCAACCTCTGGATATTGCTTGACAAATTGCGCATTATAGCAAACACTGGGATCAGTTTACGCAATGCATGCTGTGTTTTAGAAATAAACATACACGAACCCGGGCATGCAAAAAACTGTAGTTTTGCCATTACAAATGTGTGTTGCAAGGTTTTCGTATTTGCCTTTGCAGGTATAACAGGATACAGATCGATTGACTGCACTGCAGTTTGAAACCCGTTCGCGTTTGTGACTGTTTTAGTGTTTATAATATCTGAACAATATAAATATTCCGA
This sequence comes from Siderastrea siderea, assembly GCA_964030785.1. NCBI lineage: Eukaryota > Metazoa > Cnidaria > Anthozoa > Scleractinia > Rhizangiidae > Siderastrea > Siderastrea siderea. The sequence continues at coordinate 20,015,110 of OZ034968.1, read as the reverse complement.
CTCACTGAAAGACAAGACAAGACTGTAAAGAGCGGGAGACGTCTGTTATTTGTTTCGAAAAATATCCTCATCAAGAATTATTAGGACTGGCTTCTACTTGAACGCTTACGATCGCGGCATCCCTCGCGTTCGTTTTGAAGCCAGCGGTTCCATTTGCGATCGTGCAATTCATATTCGCCCAAGATATGAAAAGCGGCTGGCAGTCAATTAATGGCATAAAGAAACCACTCTTTATATCAAGAATTACTTTACTTTCAATTATATTTCGGACATTACGCCGAAATCAATAACAAAAACACCTGTATTAAATAATGGAGATAAACGGCAGAATGATCTCGCTTCTTCCAGTCTTTTGTCAGTGTAAGAATCAGTGTTTTGGGTATCCCTACCCGGGATACCCATTTCACTAGGGATTTGGGTATGGGGATACCCAAAACACGGGGATATCCAAATCACTGTGACACCGCCATTAAATAACTGCGTTGGAGGAGGAGTGGGTTCCAATACTTGGTCGGTGGGAACTGGGACGAGGCTTTCAGTGCTAGGCAGCGCTCGCACCGAGTCCGGCTCGGACGCGGATCTTGGGTGGAGGATTGCCAGCCTGGCGTCCACAATAGAAGCTATCATAGCCGACAACTGGTCAGAAACTGGTGGCGCAGAAGAGCAGAAATATTGCCCGGGGAGTCGCTCTCTTGCAGTCGGGCGATGAGGGCAAGGCGTGAACCGGTTTGGCTGAGGTGGCGTTGGGACAGGATAAGGCGAAGTGTCTCCGTTGGCATTGCTATGTAGTTCACAGAGAGATTGTTGGTCAACGGCTGTGATGGAACGGCACCAGAAGTAGAACGGCCGCGTCCGGTTTGTTTGGCAGTTGTTGTGGAACAGTTACCACGAGATCTGCGTTGTTTAGGCATGGCCAATAGCCGAAAAAAAAACGCGCGCCACAAAAAGCAAAGAACAACCTAGCTTGAAGAGTAGCTTACAACTGAGACAGGGTCACAAGACAAGGGGATTTTACTAACTGGTGATTGCATGCCGAGATGACATGGAAGCGTGAGGGGAAAAATACTGGGAGCTTTGTCATACAGGTTTAGAGGTTAACAGAATAACTACTTCCGGTTAGACATTGCCCCCAGACTATTGCCCAATAACTGAAACCTTGAGATTACAAAGCCAGTGACAAATGAGTTATGGGTTTGACATAAACCACAGAGAACATTAACAACAGTTTAAATGCTTAAACTTTGAATTGTAATATCGTTTCTTCAGGTAAAATTAGCCTCACCGAAGGATAATTGAAAGTCACATATACCTGCATTGGTAGAAAAATTTGATCGTATTTGAGTAGAAATAGCAATAAAATTAAAACTTCTCACATTCAGAATTTTTTTGTTTTTGGTCAAAATGCAGAGTACCAGTAAAAGATGTGATTTATCGAAAAAAAGAGTGGGGTCACCGTGCATTTAAGAGAGTTAAGCAAGTCTATAGATACAAAAACACTGACCACTGTATCTGCCTATATTTCTTACTCAGCGCGCGCGCTCGATGCACGACGTGGCATGACATTGTGACGTGAATTACGTGCGCAGTAAGGATGCGCAGAAATAATTAGCACGAACGTCCTTAAGAGACTAAAAATATACAGTAATTAAAGAGGTCAAGTACCTAGGTTAATAACAGTCAACAAGAAATTCTGGAGAATTTACAGGCGGCCGATGGTAACCAGGTAGATATGGAGTTCCGCTTTTAGGCTTGGCTAAATCTATATTTTCTATAGTTTCTGTGGCAAGTAGTGGATTATAAATGCTTGATGCAATGTGACATAAGATGGCTCCGGAATAACTACTTTCTCGTTCGATCATCAGGCAGCTTTAGACTTTATTGTTTTGTTGGCAGATATATGGACTGACAAGAAGTCATTAACATAATAATAAAAGTTTTTGCTGCCAAGCACTCAAAATAAATGAATTATAAAAGAGGATAATCGTGTCTCTAGAGTACTCCATTAAAAAACAGTGCAGTTTTCAGCACTCTAGAGACACAATTATTCTCATTTAACACGAAATAAAAGCTGTTTTAATTATATTTTGTTTTGTTACATTTCGCTTCGTGTTGAAAATGTCCTAAGTCTCTAAGAGATTTCAGTTTAAAGAAAATTCATGCTTAGTTCATCGTACACGCGGAAGGTTTCTAGGCTTTTCTTTCCGTCTAGAAGAAAAAGGCAACAATAGCGCATGCCACGATAAAGATGATGCCGATGACGTCATCCGCAGTGCCACTTTTCTGTGCAGTTGTTAAGGCTGTGGTCGAAGCTGTGGTCAAGGTTGCGGTTGATGCTGTGGTGGAAGCGGTGTTGCAGAGATCGTCTTCACAGCAATATAAGGCGCACGTTCCGTTGTCACCTTTGCACAGAGCATTTAGTATCAGTGATCCGGAATCACAGACGTTCCTAGTACTACAGCCTCTTGAGAATGCTCTAGTTACATTACTTATAGTATTAAGAATCAATGTAATACAGCGGTTCTGGCTAACGTGGCAGGTTTTTTCTTTCTTGTTGTTGTCACAGTCTTCCAGACTTGTTGTACTTGAACAGTTGTTGCACTTGAGTCCAAAAGCTGCAATATAAACAGTTTTAGGCTCAGTTTAGGGATGACTTACTCTGTGAGTACCACTTCCCAAACTACAAGGCTTTCGTCCACGTGACTCAAAAGGAACTTTATTCAGTACTAAGGGAACGATTACATATGACCTGGGATGGAAAGTTTGCCGGATCTCAGGATGTCTGTTATAACTCTATATCATAAGGTATCCCGACTAACCGAGATGAGATTCTTCCAGTTTGCATATACCAGTCATGGTACAGCGAAAAGGTCCAATATAAAACCAACCTTTCTTTTTACGTGTAAATTTTCCTAGTTCTTATTTTACTCCTTCAGGACATTTAAAGACACTTAGTCGTCCCGTTAATGGTCCTGTTAATGGTGTTGAAACAAACCTAGAAGAAGTGTAGCAGGAATTTTATGTTTCTCCTAATAATCTTCAGTCTAATTGTTATTACCATCTATATTTGGCAGGTATTTTGGGGGAGCCTATGTTTTTTGTTTATGGGTTTGATGTTTTGTAAGTGGTATTTTTATAGGTATTTCGGGTAGTTTACTTATAGCATTTATTCATTTTTGAGTATTAAACTGTGGCCTCATTTACACCTTCTTTCACTTTGGAATACGCCTAGTGAGAGTTGAAAAAGTACTACATTTATGTTTTTTTGTTTGTTTGTTTGTTTGTTTTTCTACTTAAAACCTGCCTTTTTGTAGTTTCTGCTTGAACGTTTGTTCTGATCACGTTTTCTAGTCAAGTAAAATTACTGAGCATGTCACGCACAATAATCACTATTATAATACGTAAATTGTATTAATGGACACTTGAACGCTGTAACCAATATACCCGAGTTGTGACTTCCCAAGAAACTAAAGCGATTTTGTTGTCAACAAAAACATTTAACAGGTTGTTAAGACTGGTTCTTATCGCGACATTCTTTGCGTGCTATATTGGGGTATTGAGGGTGATAAATTGAGTCACTGAGCCACAAAAGTATGATGTCCAATTTTCCATTTCTTGAATCATTTTTTGAATTTTGCATGTCACTGGTGAACATCAAATTCTAGATGATTAAGCAAACGTTAAAATCATTTCTTTGAAATCGAGACAAACAATGGCCAGGGCCAATTACATGGCGGATTTCAGCTCCAGATTAAATTTCAACCCCGGTCGCGGTGCTTAGATTTTGTCTTAGTTTACACGATTAATTTCAGCCCAAGCGCAATTTGTGGATGGGGTCGCGCAACTACGACTTGAACCAAAACACCCACGGTCATCAACAGGCCTAAATCATTTCCCTCAAGGAGGCAATTATTTCGTGTCGCAAGAAGTTCAGTTATTGAAAGCTCTCACTCATCAGAACATCGCCGGGTGATACCAAAATTGCACAGTTATTTAATTTCAATCTAAAATTCTATCCAATTTTATTAAACTGCCCTTATGCGTATGGAGATTGCTCGAGCACTGAAACACTGCAGGAGCGGATCCAGGATTTATGAAAGGGGGGTGGCTGTAAGGAAGGCTAGCTTATTTTTTTTTACACCTGTCCAGTTTCCTTGTACCTGTTTTCTATTTCTGTCAATGTGTTTATTTCTATTTTTTGCCCGATTTAGGGGAGGGGGCTAGCCACCCAATCCACCCCCCTAAATCCGCCCCTGACACTGAGCTCTAGGTAGGTAGCTTAGCGGAAAGTCTCTACTGCAAGACCACAATAGATGAAGGGCTTCTAGATTTCAATTTAAGTCAATATTTAAACAGTGTAAACAGGAACTACATGTATGCTAACCTGACGAAACGGCTACGTAAAACACAAGAAGGGCAACAGGAAAATCTTTCATTGTTTAGACTCATGTCACCAACTTTGCTCGACAATGACAAACGAGGGAATGTGTGCCGGGACCGCCTAGTGACGGTATAATTATGTAATGACAGTGGTGAAAGTGACATCACAGCACTTAAATACTGACAGCCAATCAGTAATCAGAAAATGCAGCCGTCGACCAATTTTCAATGAAACTAAAAGTCTCCTTCTTTCGAAACTTTGAACAGTTGCCTCGGTGACCATTGTTTGCAGTGTTCCACCTGATTAGGCCTTCTTTAATTGGGTAATTGTCCAACGTTGCAACAGCTGAATTTGGGATAATTTAAAAAATGTAACTCAAAGAAATACAGCCCTTAATAAAGAGTTTTTTCCATTGAATTTAGGTTACAATTCAGTGAACTTCTGACAACAAAATACTTCTTTGTTGTCTTATTTTGAGACAATTTGGACGAATAACGAAGCCCAAAATAGACAAAATGAGCAAAATATTCAGTTAGTCTGAGATATTTTAATTTACTCGGACAGACAAAAAGCAAAGAACCGTGGATGAAAATCTCGCTTATCGTCTGATCTTTAAAAGATGTAATCAGGCAGACACACACAAAAAGAAGATGAAGTCCAAGGAACTGCAGGCCGAGATAATACATCTTTTTTTCTGTTAGTTTAAACAGTATCCTTGGGCATCAACGCATCCGCGTTGCCAGAGTGAAGCCTTTTTTGGATATATACCAGAGCGACTCTCGCGCATTTACTTGTATTTTAAGTTTTATTCATGGAGAACCGGCATATTCTTTGTAATGTTGGAGTTATTGCTTTCACTGTATTCATCTGCAATGTTAAAAACCCTTGAGGTCAGCCAAAGAGTTACATTAACACAAAACAATCGGCTTTCTCGAAAGTCCCCACACTTTTTTAATGGTAACTATGTCAGCGATAATATCGTCAGTTATGTCCTATAAGTACACCACCATGTACGAAAAATTTGCATTTATTATAGCAGAAGGCTAAGTGGAAAGAAAAATGTGATTACGTTCCAGTAAAGAAGTCAGCTTCTAACAGAAGACTGCTAACACGCCTGTCATAACCATCATTGTTATGATCTTCTCCTTATTGGTTACAGCAGAAGCACTGTTGTTGGGAGTGCCACCGTTACAGGGAGTATCTCCATCACTAACACAACAAGTAACAAGACATAGCGTTGCTCCATCCTTTCTTCTTCTCCTCATCTGCACACTGTGCCTTTTGCTTGTCGTATTCGCTTTTTGATACGCAACCTCTCTATGCCAATCTCCCTTCCCCTTTTTGCTCTTCTTCCGAGTAGTACTTAATGCAAGTTTTGTCGGCGGGGCAGTCCACCCTTATCTGTTCTTTCTCGCACTGTTCCGTGGTGTACCCTGTATCAGGTTTCTTTGGAAAGCATTGATAGCATTGAAATAAATAAATATAAGCTGCAAATATAAAAACGTGTATGAATGGAAGAAAGAAAGCAAAGACTCCATCCAAACGCATACTTTTAGCTCGACATTTTAAAAGTCGTTTGACATTGATTTACTACATGTAGTACTTTAAAATACTACGAAAACCGTAAGCCATTTTCGATCATTACAATCTCTTCTCAAAATAATAATAACCCCTCCCCCCTTCCTTTTCAAATGTCTTCGCGTGTAAAATACGTTACGTAAAAATTAGGCCTCATATACTTCTAACGGACAAGCATCCTTGAAAAAATAATTTATTTTATTTTCTTTCTTTCTTGTTTTTGTTTTTTGCAAGGTTTAGTACACTTTGCCTGCCATGGCGCATTTTGGCTAAACATCGCGAAATGCAGCGAATCTTTTGTTTTAGTGACTGTGGCTTGACTGATATGAAATAATTCAAAAGCGGGAAAATTTGTCACTCGTAACGTCTGTTCAGCTCCTTCAGGATATATTGATTCAAAAATTGAAGGTAACACTTAGGCAGCATTCAAACCTCCTACTCTTGAAGCTAAGCCTTGGTTCATACAAAATGATTTCGTGAAACACCTGAGTCTGTGGATGAAACCGTATTATATTGTGATCTTTCAAATGAAAGCTACTGATGCGTGAGCGGTGTTTTCCTGTGCGACTGTTCTATAGGCGTGTGCTAATCTGTGTTAGGGCCTATGGGTGAAATCCATAGGAGCGGATAATTTCAAAGAGCGTTGTTTCGCAGTGCTCTGAGTTACGGCGCTATTTAAATGGGACAGTAAATTTATAATATTAGCTTGCGAATTTTGCGGGTTTTTGGCCTTTTAACCTAGACGCTCTTGGGCATATCGTAAAAAGTTTTGTGTATAAAAATGACGGGGTCATATTAAACTAGTCCGTTCACGTGTTTTTAAAATCGTGCAAGGAACAATAAGTACAAGTGACCATGGAGTAGTTTTATCGGGGAAGTAAGACTACGACTCTCTTGTAAGTATGCTAATTATGTTCACATCCTAACAGGTTGTAAAATAACTCATCATATTGCCTAGGGGGTGTGATTGATCAAAATCTATTTATTAAGTGTGTCATAAAACCACAAGATAATTGAAGCTGATACGTCTAAGTAGTATATGTTTCGTTAAAAAAAAAAAAGATGAATCTACGGTAACGTATAACTAGTGTAAACAAAATGTACAGTTTTGAAATCCCATGTTTTTTTTTCGAATCCTTCGTGTGACGCAGCTAGCTTTCCTACATGTATGAACGAAGTAAATGTATCCACCAGTGTTACGTAGGTGCCCACGTCGAGCCTATACTTTATTTTGTCTTCGCAAAATTTATCACTCTTACATTTCCGCTTTAAGGTCGCGCAAATGAACATTTCAAATACATAATTTTGCATTGCTTACTTATAATCCCGTAAGCCTAGCATGTGTACACGAGCCACATATACAAAATTTGTTTGATTAACCATGAATCAAACACATTTTGTATTGCGAGAACCAACTGTTTAAACGCGGTGTACAGAACTTATAATTGGCTTTCGTGTAAGCTTACTTAATTATCAACGAAGGGCATTGACTTCAAAGGTTTTAAACCCCAAGCAGAAATTAAACGTATTTGAACTTGCATGGAAAATTTAAGCTTTAAGATTAGGTTTTCAGGTTCCCTTTAACGACAGAGAACGAGTTACACCTCGCTTAGCTTGAAACTCGCCCATGCTCATGCCACAAGAAGGACACAAGAAGGAAACAAGAAGGAAAACGGCAAGGGTTTTCATGGTTACCCAGTCAAAACATTAACAAACCATGCACTAACAGGAAAGAAGGAATGTGGGTGAGCTTCAGAAAAGTAACCAAGGTAACTTAGTGATGTAACAATTCAGTCAGGCAACAGTTATAAGCGCTCTTCCACTGAGCTACATAGAGCTTTAGGCCAGTTGATCAGTTGCATTCTTTCAATAATTAAAATGCCCCTATATTCTATATTTTACTTATAAGAAATCAATTTTTTAACACTAGCAGACTAATGTACGCATTGACTACCCAGTCACTGCATGCATTTCTACATGCATTACTCCCATTGTACTACATGACAGGAAAAACAATCGAGGTGTGTTTAAAAACGAATAATTCCAAACATAGCCCCTGTCATCATCGTTACTGTCTTTGTCTTGCTGTAGACATCGACAGCACTGTTTTTAGGCGTTTCGGCAGCGCATGGATTATGTGATAAGCATCCTCTGTACGTCTTTATGCCTTCACCGCGTTCTTCCTCATAGTAGAACTCAACGCAAGTTTTATTGGCTAGGCTGTCGACCTTCCTCTGATGCATTTCGCACCGCTCCCTGGTGTAGGTAACATAATTTACTTGTTTTGGGTGACATTGGTAGACCTTGAAAGAATAAACCAAAAGAATAAATATTTATGGAAGAAGATCGACGGCCCCCGTTCCATTTACTTTTCATAGTTTTCATTTTCTATATTTTCCCTTCTCTTATTTTTTTTTCAGCGCGGCATGAGTTGTACTTTTTATACGTTCTTTATCGTGTTAGCCGTAAAAGCGAAAAACGATATACAAGAGAAGCACATAACAGAAACAACGCTTTCTCATCGCTGCTGAAAGTAGCGCCGTCTACAATACTTTACGCTTTGAATAGGAAAAAGGCAATGAGTCGCACCTATTGATATGTTAAGTGCGTTCGTTCAGGGGAAAGATACAATTATTGTTTGTCAAAATCCCATTTCATTATATTTAAAGCGTTAACGCACTCACAAGCACCCTCGATGGACTGTTGCTAACTCTCTTTGCTTCAAGTGGCTTTCACTTGTTCTTTACCGCGGAGTGCAATCAATCTTGCGATTTGGTGTCTGCGGCTTGGTATTTCAGAGGTATTGGCGTCAACACGATTTAAAACCAGGCAAATTTGACTACTGTTCTCATGCGCCACGCGTTACAACAATATCTGCTTAGTGAGTTTAGCATATATCGAACCAACGTTTTTATACCTTTCAATGTTCAAGACATAAAACTCTTCCTCTTAAAGAGTTAACCAAATCGATCCAAATTAAGAAATTTCGGAGCCAACTCGGGCTTTTCAGTCTGTTAATTTCCAACATGGCCTTAAAAATTAACCATTGCATTGGCTTTTTTGTACATATGTGCTGACCGTGGAGTAGTTTTACTGGAGAAGTGGAGACAAATCATCTCTAACTTTACTTAAATAAATTTTAGCCTGAGGCATTTTTTAAATAAATTCCTCTCACGTTCTCGTGTATTGTAAAATAACTGAAGTGTCACCGGCGTCTGGTTTGATTGATGAATAACTCTTAATTATGACAGATTATAAGAGTAACTGGGCATTTGAATCCAATATCTTAAAACATGAAATCACTTAAAATGTTGTTCATAAAATAACCCAACGAGTTTTCAAACAATATTCGTTGTGTCAGCCCACAATTGACCATCGTTCACCCCTAGAGTTCTCGTAGCTCGGTGGTTAGAGCATCGGACTAGTGTACGGAAGGTCGTGGGTTCGAATCCCATCTGGAACTCAGAATTTTTTTCTGAGTTCCCCTCTCCACACATCATTCTATTTTCATTCAATTCTCTTTGTCTTTCGATATTTTAACTGCCAACATAAAAAGTGTCAAACTGAAAGAACTCTGCTTGAACTTGAACATTTAAACTTTCATCACCTGTTTAGCAAAGTAAAGTAACATATTTCTAAGTCTTTCAGGGAAAACTGATTTACCTGAACAAAAGAATTTCCTGCTAAATAAATGTAGCCTGAGCTTTGTCGTGGATCGGTTCGTGTATAACCGTTGCTGTCTAAAGAACTATTTTAACAGCGTTTCGAAAATATGCATCAGTAGTTGAAGTTTGTTCGAATCTATGGAAATTAAAATTATTTTTAGGTTCGGGTGTTGGTGAGTTCAACTCTGAGATACAGCTAAAGAAAAACAATTATATCGAATTGCACCAAAAACGTTAGCAGGAAAATTACTCATGTTTCGAACTCTTGACATGACCAACTCAACAATTTTGCTGAAGAATAATGAATAAAGAAATTTACGTGAACCCTAGCACACAAGCAGCAGGTAATAATATTGATATTTAGTCATGTAAGAGGGTACCAAATGTTTACCTGCGCTAATAGCTGCGCTGAACACCAGAAAGGCAACAGGAAACTTCATAGTTCAAACTCTAAAGATGACCGACTCACCAACTTTTCTTGCTAATCATTGTTAAGCAAAGGAATGTGTAATAGCCTCACTAATGTAAGCCAGAAAGACCAGTGTCGTCCGCTCAGAACTTACCAATAAGCTGACAGAAAAAGCAGTCGATCCTGTCCATGGTTCCTTTATTAAGCGCGTTGTTGAGCCCTCGAACGTACGATATGTTATGACAAAAACACAGAGAGCTCTCTTATCAAATTAGGCCTCCCTTTTGTTTTTGTTTTTGTTTTGTTTTGTTTTTTTTTAGTAAGCGCGGTCAGGCTTGCTTGAGGTCTGGAAACGATGCCGTCATTTTGAATGGGAGTTCTGGAACCCAGAAGACCTTGGAAACCGTTTGTAACTGTAGTAAATGAAGGGTTGACTGGAAGGAGAGCCCTCACAAAACGTAGCATTACATACCTAAATCGCTTTCGCAATTTCACAAAAATGGGTTTTTGACAAGGTAAGATGTTGAAAGAAATATCTATGATCCAATTTTGTCCAAACAAAATGTCAACTGTCAAGTGTTTTGATGTCGTTTAGATGCTTGATTTCAAAGCATGCCTGCCACCATCACGGGGTCCTGAAAGTGCGAATACTTGACTGACAGATTTAAGGCGGAAGTAGAAAGTTCGTACCAGGGTTCGCTCGTTCTGATTGGTGTATTTGAAATCTAGCTCTTCAACATTTTTCGTCCAAAAGCAAGCTCTTGAATTCCTGGTGAGGTGAGTCCGTTCCAAGTCCGGTTTCGAAGAAGGCTTGACAGTTCATCGATCGAGTGAGGAAAAAGCGATAAGATTTCTTGTTCCACCGGTCATACAAAAAAATTGAGCGGTCCACTCTCACTATCCTAGAAAAAAAGGAATGTCTTTAAAGGCTACCTACAGGGTCTATTTTCATTTGCTTTGTGGAAAATTTTATTGTTTTTACATACAGCTGTAGAATCAAGAGAGCTGATGAGTAGAAGTTTTGTGACTAATTTTGTCCCAAAGGTCGATAGTTTAGTCCCGGTTAGCACATTGATAACAAACTTTTCACCGAGAGCCTCCATGTAGTATAATAGCCTGTAAGCAGGCTCCGAATTTTTTTGTAATTTAGCTTTTTTTCTTATACTAAAGGTACGTTCAGTGGTCAAATGCTCTCGTACTGTATTTTGTACCTAAACGGATAATTTAAATCCCAATGAAATGAAAGCTTTTCTTTTCCCTTTCTGATCATTTATTACGACAAGTCGATCCAGTTTTCTCCGAAATATATAAAAAAGCTGACTTACTGAGTGTCAGCCTTTCGTCAGGACTTGCTTTGACAAATTCGCGCATTAGCCCTTCGTTCGGGCTTCCTTGACGTTACGAGCGTTAGTCCTTCGTCAGGACTCGCTCTGACGAGGGGCTAACTCTCAAAACGTCAAATTTTAAATTTCTTTATGTCAGCCAGTTTATACGTCATCTCAGTTGATGAATAATATTTGTGTTGCGCTTTGCCACCAACGCAGCATCACAGTATTTACAAGAAATTATCAGCCGTTTGCAAATTACAGTTACTGAGTTAGGTAAAATTAAAAGCACTTGAAAAGTGGGCTTTACGATAACCAGATAACCGGAAACAGCACTCTTCACGATTCATCACTTTTTTTACAGCATTGCTGTGGCAAAGTGACGAGCGGCTTCGCCTCGAAATTAAAACCCTATGTGAACAAAATTTTGCAACAAACTCTCTCCTAACTTATCGCAGGTCACATAAACACGGATTAGAATACTTAAGAAGAGAGTCCATGATTAAATTGTTAAATTGCAACAAGTTGTTAAGCTTTCCGTCTTTTTCATCCAGCTGAGCGACTAGCACCTTCTTGATACAATCAACTAAATCAAATACTAGCTATCAGACCACGATCACTACAGTGCCGTGAAGTGGAGATAGTTGAAAGGGACTTTCTTAAACGTCACCAATCTTAGATTGCATTATATAACAAAACCCACAATGACGCATGCCCCAATATAGACGACGCTGACAACCCATGGACAGTGGCTCCCTTCTGCGTAGGTACTGTGGTAGGAGCTGGGCCAGTGTTGCAGAGATCTTTGTCACAGCAATATGCTATGCATTTTTGGTTCAGAGGCTTGCATGCTTGATACAGAGCATCGACGTTATCGCAGTACACCTTGGTATTACAGGATCTACTGAATGATTTACTTGTTTCATTTAATTCATGGATGAATGTAGAACAGAAGTCCAGCCCACTGCCACAATTCTCTTCTTTTCTATTCTCATCGCAGTCTTCCAGACTAGTTTTGCTAGAACAAAGGCTACACTTGAGACCCGAAACTGCAATTAAAAGTACATGACGTAAGTAGTTTTCACCATCCAATGGTGTGATATACGAGGAATAAGTAATCTCTAAAAACAAATTTCGTATCCTTTTCGTAAATATAACCAGCTGCAGTCTATATGTGGAGTTGTATTGATTGCTGAAATGTTTTGTGTAAGTTAAATCTATACGTTGACCCGTAGAAAATGTCTTAAAACCAGAGGTCTCAGTACTTTATGTAACTCAGTAGTGTGGTCGTCTAGATCTGTATGAAGAATTGATGCTGGTGACATTGGCTGACGTTTCGACAACCCTTAGGGCCAGACTCTTCACCAGAGCCATGACCTCCTCTCAATGTCAACAACAACTTTCTTTCCAGGACTTAAATCTCACATAACCCAAGAAGGACTATATATACCCTACGTTCGGCTGGTTATATAAAAGAGAGCTATTACAGGAAACGACTGAAATATGTGTTACTGGCTTGCAGCTGTGTTTTACAGTTATCTTGTGTCTGTGTCCCCGAAAGAAACATCGAGGCTTTAAGCACATATTAGTAAGTAAAGATTCTGCCTAAAATGTTAATTGACAGTTGGAAAGTGCGTTAACATAAACACTTGCCGCATAATGTATGTGATAGAGTTACATCAAAGTCAGTTTTTTCTGCACGACACATACAGCCCCCGGGAATCCAGTAGTTTTACCACTGCAAAATACTACCCTAGTACTAATAGACAGTTAATTGCATCAGTAAACCGCGTGACAGCTAAAGCCAATATACTTAAGTGGAATATGTATTAACGCGGCTGATATTCCAATTATGGTTTTAACACATGCGACAGGCAATTCAACCAACCTCGTATTTATACAAAATTTCGTGTCATTTACACCTCCACACGGTCACTTCGTACTCCCCGGAAGATCTTTCGTTTAATGTACGATTCCCGTCGATCCTATTATTGCTGTTATTGTTACTATAATAATTATTTTTCTTCGATTCCCGTTCAAACCTGAATTTTTTGAGGTTTCTTCTTTTCAACCGCTTAGCTTGAAACACCTTCAATGCGATGATCTACGTACAATTCTATCTTTATCCGCAGTTCGAATATATGAATTTCATATATTAATGTTCATCTATTCTCCATCTACGGGATAAATACGAACTCTCAATTGACCAGCTCCCAGTTGGCTTGATAGCTCAGTTGGTTAGAGCGCCTGCACCGATATCGCAGAGGTCATGGGTTCGATTCCCTTTCAAGCCTGAGTTTTTTCAGGTTTATTCTTTTCAACCGCTTAGGTTGAAACACCTTCACTGCGATGATCTACGTACAATTCTACATTCTATTTATGTTGATACAGTGCGCCTATTGTAACAAGTTTGCTCTTCCGATTCTGGATTCCCATGTCAGATAACAGCCAATCATTAAGTATCGGTCGTGTTCGCGCCCGGGTATAAATTCCTCATCATTCTGACATTAATTTCCTCTTTCTTTTCGCCATTACAGCGTTTACATCTCTGGAGCTCTTGCTTTGCATCCAGAACAGTGTATCAACATAAATGATACTTATGCTTAGCTTGATTTTTTCAGTACACTATTCTTCCCCTGCCTCACTATCTTCTGCAGGGCATCCGTATCATCCTCTTTGGTGTATTCATCGAATCTTATCTGTCGGTTCTTTGTATTTGCTCTTGTCTTTACTAGTTGAAAGAAATGAAAAAAGAGCGAAATTTTATAAGCTTCGTTATTTTGTTCTCCCAAAATCGCGAAATTAAATACACGCCAAATACAGCTTCGGAATTTTCGCGAAATTAAGTGCGCCGAAAATCAGTCAGAATAATGTACAAGGTAACGTTATGAAAGTCATTGCTTGCCTCGCCCAGTGTATCATGTGGCATTGGTGGGTCGATCATGCACCCAAATACGAAAAAACTACTTTACGGACATTTAAGAGTTATGGAGGATGGGGGGGGGGGGGGGGTGGGTTCGAAATTCAATTGCCGATTAAACTTGCCATTTTCAGGCATGGAAAGGGTGTCCTCAGTTACAGTAATCGAAGCAAGCACAAGTAATTAGCGTAAAGCGCGGGAAACCGCATGCGAGCACCCCAAGCTCAGTGTGAGGGTCAGCGTGTTGTTTACGCAATAGCCCTTTTCACAGTTACCTTTTCTTATTTGCATTACAATGTTTTTGAACGTGGATGTGAGGCAATTTCGGGCAGTTTTGTAGTTTCTGCCCGAAATTGCCTCACATCCACGTTCAAAAACATTGTAATGCAAATGAGAAAAGGCAACTGTGAAAAGGGCTATTGCAACATTGCTGCAAATATAAGGCTTTGTATGGGAATCCCGGTAATACATTCAAGAAGGTAGGTATACTAATTAGGTAAATTTGACATTCTTCGTGTTTTAGGACTGGTCGAAATAACGCTATTTTGTAAGCAATCGACGTAAGCGATTTAATTTTGATAAATACAACTAAACTACTTGGGGAAAATGTTTTATGTTCAAAGAAATATCTGTGAAACATTTACCTTGTGCTCTCGATGCACAAATTTCTTGATAGCGTGATTTTTAATATCCAGTTTTGTTTATTGTATATTTGAAAAATAGTCCTTAATGTTTAATTACACGGAACTACTTTCAAACTGTCACCCTGGTTGGATTGCACTTTAGTGTAAATTTACATGTCTCAAGTAAAAAAAAAAAAACCTTTCTTTTCGTTGGTTAAACCAGACTAATGGGCTTTGATACAATCCTTTCTAACCGTAAACCGGCATTATTAGACTGTGGCTGAAAACAAGAATATGCTTTGTATTGTTGCAAGTTTTACTTCTATTTATTTTGACTTGGCGTCCATAATTTATGTGGCCACGGCACATGGCGATACGCTTAGATAAAATTGTTAAAGTACTTAATATACTTACTTATAAGTTACCACAACATCGAAAAGACAAGTGTTATAACGAAACTATAGGAGGAAACTAATGTAGATTCTGTAACAAGCAGCATGATCATTCATTCATATCATTCTGATCGTCATGATATTAACTGTTGGCCCTTAATTGTTATCTCCCACAACGTCAGATACTCGAACGTGTCAGTAGGGGACGTTTAAAAACTCTTATCACTCTTCCGAAAGAATAAGTTTGCTGTTGTGGCCAGGCCTATTGCATTCATTGATCATGAGATGGAAGAGGAGGGTTAGATCGTAGCTGAACTGATAGCTGCTGCAATAAGTATGTTTACATGCTGTCGTTCGGTCGCCTCTCCCGCTAGATTTAAATGCGCTATGTGTGCATAAATATATCATAGTAACCACTGTCAATGATCGGTGTGAACGGACACGAAAAAGAACTCACCCACTCTTATGACTGCGCTGACCACCAGAAAGGCAACAGGAAGATGTTTCATAGTTAACGGTTATGCTGCACTGGTTAAACGCATCAACTTTGTATGTCAATGATAAACTTAGGAATGTGTTTGAGCCACAATGCATAAACAATGCATGCTAAGTCATGCCAACGCACATGCTGGCATGAGTTGGGATCTAACCATAATAAGCAACTGTCAACCTTACTCTTGCCGTTTTGTTCATTTATTAAATGTTGTGTTCGTGTGGTAATTCCTGAATTATTAGTTTTCAGTATCATAATCCTGATGCTTTTGGCTTTTAAAAAACTGTGGCCTCATTAGCACCTTCTTTCACTTTAGAATGCGCCTAGTGAGAGTTGAAAGAGTACATTTGTATTTTTTGGGAGGTTTGTTTATTTGTTTGTTTTCTACTTAAAACCTGCCTTTTTGTAGTTTCCACTTGAGCGTGTTCTGATCACGTTTTCTAGTCAAGTAAAATTACTGAGCACGTCACGCACAATAACCACTATTATAATATGTCAGTTGTATCAATAGACCACTTGAACGCTGTAACCAATATACCCCTCGCCAGTTATGACTCTCCAAGAAACTGAAGCCATTTTGTTGTCAACAAAAACATTTAACAGATTGTTAAGACTGGTCCTTATCGCTACATTGTTTGCGTGCTATGTTGGGGTATTGCGGGTGATAAATTGGTTTACTGAGCCACAAAAATATGATGTCCAATTTTCCATTTCTTGAGTCATTTTGTGAATTTTGCAAGTCACTGGTGGACATCAAATTCTAGATGGAATAAACAAATGTAAAAATCATTTCTTTGAAATCAAGGTAAACTTTGGCAAACAATGGCCAGGGCCAATTACATGGCAAATTTCAGCTCTAGATTAAATTTTAACCCCGGTCGCGGTGCTTCGATTTTTACACGATTAATTTCAGCCCAAGCGCAATTTGTTGATGGGGTCGCGCAACCACTACTTGAAACAGAACACCCACCCTCATGGACAGGCCTAAATCATTTCCCTCAAGGAGGCAATTATTTCGTGTCGCAAGAAGTTCAGTAATTGAAAGCTCTCACTCATCAGAACATCACCGGGCGATACCAAAATTGCACGGTTATTTCAATTCTAAAATTCTATCCAATTTTGTTAAGCTGCCCTTATGCGTATGGAGATTGCTC
This sequence comes from Siderastrea siderea, assembly GCA_964030785.1. Lineage (NCBI taxonomy): Eukaryota > Metazoa > Cnidaria > Anthozoa > Scleractinia > Rhizangiidae > Siderastrea > Siderastrea siderea. The sequence continues at coordinate 19,998,173 of OZ034968.1, read as the reverse complement.
GGGCACTGAAACACTGAGCTCTAGGTAGGTAGCTTAGCGGAAAGTCTCTACTGCAAGACCACAATTGATGAAGAGCTTCTAGATTTCAATTTAAGTCAATATTTAAACAGTGTAAACAGGAACTACATGTATGCTAACCTGACGAAACGGCTACGTAAAACACAAGAAGGGCAACAGGAAGATCTTTCATTGTTTAGACTCCAGAACGTACGCTGATCATGTCACCAACTTTGCTCGACAATGACAAACGAGGGAATGTGTGCCGGGACCGCCTAGTGACGGTATAATTATGTAATGACAGTGGTGAAAGTGACATCACAGCATTTTACTGACAGCCAATCAGTAATCAGAAAATGCAGCCGTCGACCAATTTTCAATGAAACTAAAAGTCTCCTGCTTTCGAAACTTTGAACAGTTGCCTCGGTGACCATTGTTTGTAGTGTTCCACCTGATTAGGCCTTCTTTAATTGGATAATTGTGCAATGTTGCAACAGCTGAATTTGGGATAATTTTAAAAATGTAACTCAAAGAAATACAGCCCTTATAAATAAAGAGTTTTTTCCATTGAATTTAGGTTACAATTCAGTGAACTTCTGACAAGAAAATACTTCTTTGTTGTCTTATTTTGAGACAATTTGGACGAATAACGAGGCCCAAAATAGATAAAATGAGCAAAATATTCAGTGTAGTCTGAGATATTTTAATTTACTCGGACAGACGAAAAGCAAAGAACCGTGGATGAAAATCTCGCTTATCGTCTGATCTTTAAAAGATGTAATCAAGCAGACACACACAACGGACAAGCATCCTTGAAAAAATAATTTATTTTATTTTCTTTCTTTCTTGTTTTTGTTTTTTGCAAGGTTTAGTACACTTTGCCTGCCATGGCGCATTTTGGCTAAACATCGCGAAATGCAGCGAATCTTTTGTTTTGGTGACTGTGGCTTGACTGATATGAAATAATTCAAAAGCGGAAAAATTTGTCACTCGTGACGTCTGTTCAGTTCCTTCAGGATATAATAATTCAAAAATTGAAGGTAACACTTAGGCAGCATTCAAACCTCCTACTCTTGAAGCTAAGCCTTGGTTCATACAAAATGATTTCTTGAAACACCTGAGTCTGTGGATGAAACCGTATTATATTGTGATCTTTCAAATGAAAGCTACTGATGCGTGAGCGGTGTTTTCCTGTGCGACTGTTCTAGGCGTGTGCTAATTTGTGTTAGGGCCTATGGGTGAAATCCATAGGAGCGGATAATTTCAAAGAGCGTTGTTTCGCAGTGCTCTGAGTTACGGCGCTATTTAAATGGGACAGTGAATTTATAATATTAGCTTGCGAATTTTGCGGGTTTTTGGCCTTTTAACCTAGACGCTCTTGGGCATATCGTAAAAAGTTTTGTGTATAAAAATGACGGGGTCATATTAAACTATAGTCCGTTCACGTGTTTTTAAAATCGTGCAAGGAACAATAAGTACAAGTGACCATGGAGTAGTTTTATCGGGGAAGTAAGACTACGACTCTCTTGTAAGTATGCTAATTAGGTTCACATCCTAGCAGGTTGTAAAATAACTCATCATATTGCCTAGGGGGTGTGATTGATCAAAATCTATTTATTAAGTGTGTCATAAAACCACAAGATAATTGAAGCCAATATGTCTAAGTAGTATATGTTTCGTTAAAAAAAAAAAGATGAATCTACGGTAACGTATAACTAGTGTAAACAAAATGTACAGTTTTGAAATCCTACGTTTTTTGTTTCGAATCCTTCGTGTGACGCGGCGAGCTTTCCTACATGTATGAACGAAGTAAATGTATCCACCAGTGTTACGTAGGTGCCCACGCCGAGCCTATACTTTATTTTGTCTTCGCAAGATTTATCACTCTTACATTTCCGCTTTAAGGTCGCGCAAATGAACATTTCAAATACATAATTTTGCATTGGGAAACCTGTAAGCCATGCTTACTTATAATCCCGTAAGCCTAGCATGTGTACACGAACCACGTATACAAAATTTGTTTGATTAATCATGAATCAAACACATTTTGTATTGCGAGAACCAACTGTTTAAGGCGTGTACAGAACTTATAATTGGCTTTTGTGTATTAGCTTACTTAATTATTAACGAAGGGTATTGACTTCAAAGGTTTTAAACCCCAAGCAGAAATTAAACGTATTTGAACTTGCATGGAAAATTTAAGCTTTAAGATTAGGTTTTCAGGTTCCCTTTAACGACAGAGAACGAGTTACACCTGGATTAGCTTGAACCTCGCCCATGCTCATGCCTGCACAGGACACAAGAAGGAAAACGGCAAGGGTTTTCATGGTTACCCAGTCAAACTGCACTAACAGGAAAGAGGGAATGTGGGTGAGCTTCAGAAAAGTAACCAAGGTAACTTAGTGATGTAACAATTCAGTCAGGCAACAGTTATAAGCGCTCTTCCACTGAGCTACATAGAGCTTTAGGCCAGTTGATCAGTTGCATTCTTTCAATAATTAAAATGCCCCTATATTCTATATTTTACTTATAAGAAATCAATTTTTTAACACTAGCAGACTAACGTACGCATTGACTACCCAGTCACTGCATGCATTTCTACATGCATTACTCCCATTGTACTACATGGCAGGAAAAACAATCGAGGTGTGTTTAAAAACGAATAATTCCAAACATAGCCACTGTCATCATCGTTACTGTCTTTGTCTTGCTGTAGACATCGACAGCACTGTTTTTAAGCGTTTCGGCAGCGCATGAGTTATGTGATAAGCATCCTCTGTACGTCTTTATGCCTTCACCGCGTTCTTCCTCATAGTAGAACTCAACGCAAGTTTTATTGGCTAGGCTGTCGACCTTCCTCTGATCCATTTCGCACCGCTCCCTGGTGTAGTTAACATAATTTACTTGTTTTGGGTGACATTGGTAGACCTTGAAAGAATAAACTAAAAGAATAAATATTTATGGAAGAAGATCGAAGGCCCCAGTTCCATTTACTTTTCATAGTTTTCATTTTCTATATTTTCCCTTCTCTTATTTTTTTTTTCAGCGCGGCATGAGTTGTACTTTTTATACGTTCTTTATCGTGTTAGCCGTAAAAGCGAAAAACGATATACAAGAGAAGCACATAACAGAAACAACGCTTTCTCATCGCTGTAAAGTAGCGCCGTCTACAATACTTTACGCTTTGAATAGGAAAAAGGCAATGAGTCGCACCTATTGATATGTTAAGTGCGTTCGTTCAGGGGAAAGATACAATTATTGTTTGTCAAAATCCCATTTCATTATAGTTAAAGCGTTAACGCACTCACAAGCACCCTCGATGGACAGTTTCTAACTCTCTTTGCTTCAAGTGGCTTTCACTTGTTCTTTACCGCGGAGTGCAATCAATCTTGCGATTTGGTGTCTGCGGCTTGGTATTTCAGAGGTATTGGCGTCAACACGATTTAAAACCAGGCAAATTTGACTACTGTTCTCATGCGCCACGCGTTACAACAATATCTGCTTAGTGAGTTTAGCATATATCGAACCAACGTTTTTATACCTTTTAATGTTCAAGACAAAACTCTTCCTCTTAAAGAGTTAACCAAATCGATCCAAATTGAGAAATTTCGGAGCCAACTCGGGCTTTTCAGTCTGTTACTTTCCAAAATGGCCTCAAAAATTAACCATTGCATTGGCTTTTTTGTACATATGTGCTGACCGTGGAGTAGTTTTACTGGAGAAGTGGACACAAATCATCTCTAACTTTACTTAATTAAATTTTAGCCTGAGGCATTTTTTAAATAAATTCCTCTCACGTTCTCGTGTATTGTAAAATAACTGAAGTGTCACCGGCGTCTGGTTTGATTGATGAATAACTCTTAATTATGACAGATTATAAGAGTAACTGGGCATTTGAATCCAATATCTTAAAACATGAAATCACTTAAAATGTTGTTCATAAAATAACCCAACGAGTTTTCAAACAATATTCGTTGTGTCAGCCCACAATTGACCATCGTTCACCCCTAGAGTTCTCGTAGCTCGGTGGTTAGAGCATCGGACTAGTGTACGGAAGGTCGTGGGTTCGAATCCCATCTGGAACTCAGAATTTTTTTCTGAGTTCCCCTCTCCACACATCATTCTATTTTCATTCAATTCTCTTTGTCTTTCGATATTTTAACTGCCAACATAAAAAGTGTCAAACTGAAAGAACTCTGCTTGAACTTGAACATTTAAACTTTCATCACCTTTTTAGCAAAGTAAAGTAATATATTTCTATGTCTTTCAGGGAAAACTGATTTACCTGAACAAAAGAATTTCCTGCTAAATAAATGTAGCCTGAGCTTTGTCGTGGATCGGTTCGTGTATATCCGTTGCTGTCTAAAGAACTATTTTAACAGCGTTTCGAAAATATGCATCAGTAGTTGAAGTTTGTTCGAATTTATGGAAATTAAAATTATTTTTAGGTTCGGGTGTTGGTGAGTTCAACTCTGAGATACAGCTAAAGAAAAACAATTATATCGAATTGCACCAAAAACGTTAGCAGGAAAATTACTCATGTTCCGAGCTCTTGACATGACCAACTCAACAATTTTGCTGAAGAGTAATGAATAAAGAAATTTACGTGAACCCTAGCACACAGGCAGCAGGTAATAATATTGATATTTAGTCAACTATTAGTCAGCTATTAGCGCAGGTAAATTTACCTGCGCTAATAGCTGCGCTGAACACCAGAAAGGCAACAGGAAACTTCATAGTTCAAACTCTAAAGATGACCGACTCACCAACTTTTCTTGCTAATCATTGTTAAGCAAAGGAATGTGTAATAGCCAGAAAGACCAGTGACGTCACTCAGAACTTACCAATAAGCTGACAGAAAAAGCAGTCGATCCTGTCCATGGTTCCTTTATTAAGCGCGTTGTTGAGCCCTCGAACGTACGATATGTTATGACAAAAACACAGAGAGCTCTCTTATCAAATTAGGCCTCCATTTTGTTTTTGTTTTTGTTTTGTTTTTTTTAGTACGCGCGGTCAGGCTTGGTTGAGGTCTGGAAACGATGCCGTCATTTTGAATGGGAGTTCTGGAACCCAGAAGACCTTGGAAACCGTTTGTAACTGTAGTAAATGAAGGGGTGACTGGAAGGAGAGCCCTCAAAAAACGTAGCATTACATACCTAAATCGCTTTCGCAATTTCACAAAAATGGGTTTTTGACAAGGTAAGATGTTGAAAGAAATATCTATGATCCAATTTTGTCCAAAAAAAACTGTCAACTGTCAAGTGTTTTGATGTCGTTTAGATGCTTGATTTCAAAGCATGCCTGCCACCATCACGGGGTCCTGAAAGTGCGAATACTTGACTGACAGATTTAAGGCGGAAGTAGAAAGTTCGTACCAGGGTTCGCTCGTTCTGATTGGTGTATTTGAAATCTAGCTCTTCAACATTTTTCGTCCAAAAGCAAGCTCTTGAATTCCTGGTGAGGTGAGTCCGTTCCAAGTCCGGTTTCGAAGAAGGCTTGACAGTTCATCGATCGAGTGAGGAACAAGCGATAAGATTTCTTGTTCCACCGGTCATACAAGAAAATTGAGCGGAAAAAAAAGGAATGTCTTTAAAGGCTACCTACAGGGTCTATTTTCATTTGCTTTGTGGAAAATTTTATTGTTTTTACATACAGCTGTAGAATCAAGAGAGCTGATGAGTAGAAGTTTTGTGACTAATTTTGTCCCAAAGGTCGATAGTTTAGTCCCGGTTAGCACATTGATAACAAACTTTTCACCGAGAGCCTCCATGTAGTATAATAGCCTGTAAGCAGGCTCCGAATTTTTTTGTAATTTAGCTTTTTTTCTTATACTAAAGGTACGTTCAGTGGTCAAATGCTCTCGTACTGTATTTTGTACCTAAACGGATAATTTAAATCCCAATGAAATGAAAGCTTTTCTTTTCCCTTTCTGATCATTTATTACGACAAGTCGATCCAGTTTTCTCCGAAATATATAAAAAAGCTGACTTACTGAGTGTCAGCCTTTCGTCAGGACTTGCTTTGACAAATTCGCGCATTAGCCCTTCGTTCGGGCTTCCTTGACGTTACGAGCGTTAGTCCTTCGTCAGGACTCGCTCTGACGAGGGTCTAACTCTCAAAACGTCAAATTTTAAATTTCTTTATGTCAGCCAGTTTATACGTCATCTCAGTTGATGAATAATTTTTGTGTTGCGCTCCCCGGAAGATCTTTCGTTTAATGTACGATTCCCGTCGATCCTATTATTGCTGTTATTGTTACTATAATAATTATTTTTCTTCGATTCCCGTTCAAGCCTGAATTTTTTCAGGTTTCTTCTTTTCAACCGCTTAGCTTGAAACACCTTCACTGTGATGATCTACGTACAATTCTATCTTTATTCGCAGTTCGAATATATGAATTTCATATATTCAGTTAATGTTCATCTATTCTCCATCTACGGGATAAATACGAACTCTCAATTGACCAGCTCCCAGTTGGCTTGATAGCTCAGTTGGTTAGAGCGCCTGCATCGGTATCGCAGAGGTCATGGGTTCGATTCCCGTTCAAACCTGAACTTTTTCAGGTTTCTTCTTTTCAACCGCTTAGGTTGAAACACCTTCACTGCGATGATCTACGTACAATTCTACATTCTATTTATGTTGATACAGTGCGCCTATTGTAACAAGTTTGCTCTTCCGATTCTGGATTCCCATGTCAGATAACAGCCAATCATTAAGTATCGGTCGTGGTCGCGCCGGGGTATAAATTCCTCATCATTCTCACATTAATTTCCTCTTTCTTTTCGCCATTACAGCGTTTACATCTCTGGAGCTCTTGCTTTGCATCCCGTACAGTGTATCAACATAAATGATACTTATGCTTAGCTTGATTTTTTCAGTACACTATTCTTCCCCTGTTTCACTATCTTCTGCGGGGCATCCGTATCATCCTCTTTGATGTACTCATCGAATCTTATCTGTCGGTTCTTTGTATTTGCTCTTGTCTTTACTAGTTGAAAGAAATGAAAAAAGAGCGAAATTTTATAAGCTTCGTTATTTTGTTCTCCCAAAATCGCGAAATTAAATTAACGCCAAATACAGCTTCGGAATTTTCGCGAAATCAAGTACGCCGAAAATTAGTTAGAATAATGTACAAGGTAACGTTATGAAAATCATTGCTTGTCTCGCTCTGTGTATCACGTGGCATTGGTGGGTCGATCATGCACCCAAATACGAAAAAACTACTTTACGGACATCTAAGAATTATGGAGGATGGGGGAGGGGGTGGGTTCGAAATTTAATTACCGATTAAACTTGCCATTTTCAGGCATGGAAAGGGTGTCCTTACAGTAATCGAAGCAAGCGCAAGTAATTAGCATAAAGCGCGGGAAAACGCATGCGAGCACCCCAAGCTCAGTGTGAGGGTCAGCGTGTTGTTTACGCAATTGCAACATTGCTGCAAATATAAGGCTTTGTATGGGAATCCCGGTAATAGATTCAAGAAGGTAGGTACACGCAACAATTCTCAATAAAAAAAAGCCTTACCTTATTTCCATAGTGTGTTTCTTGCTTCTGGTGTCGTCCTTTAGCTGATTTATAGCGATTTAAGCGATTTCTTGTACATATAATTCCCGTGTTTCCACTCCCAAGTAAAAGTGGAAATTCGTAATTTGACGATTAGGATAAGGGTTTTTCGCAAAGAATGTTTAGCAATTTAACAAACGGCCAACTTGGGCGGAATAAACAAAGAAAAATCGTCGCAGAACTGGATGCCTCGCCTTTCATGCACGCAGTGAAAAAATGGCTGCCAATTGTTTATTCTTTTTATTCATTGATATTTAGCTTGACTAGCATAGTCTGAGAGTATGAATTCTTTTGGATGTTGATCTCAAACTCGAGGACGCTGACGGCTGACATTGAAATGAACACAACTTGGACGGATTATTAAACTGGGTTATTAAATAGAAATTCAGTTGCCGCGTCTTTAATCTACAGTGTGTGTCTGTTCGCTAATGGTCATGTAGTTTCTCCTCTAACACAATATAGTACTATAAGAAAGATGTTTATTCAGTCAGTGACACGGGCAACTCGGAAAAAATCCGAGTGGTGTATACTGTGAAAGTTCAGAAGCAAAAATTAATGTAAATCTGAGTGGCATATACTGTAAAAGTTCCGAAGCAACATAAATGTCTAATTTGTAGTGAAGGATACTTTCATTGAGTATAGCCTGTTCCAGGCTCTCATATATAGTACAGATGGAAAAAGGTAAAAACTGACCTCGAAAATAGGACGCACGGGATCTGGAGAAAAAGGGGACGGCAGCTGGAGAAGCCCCCACGCGTTTTTCGCGCTTGTTTTCCCATATCGTTTTCCTACTTAATCTCAGAGCCTGAAACAGGATACATTCCGTAATGCAGTAAACAGATGGCTGCAACACTAGTGGTGGTTTTCAAGAATAACGTGGCAATACTTGTGGTATTATCTCTCCAGCCAGCTCGATGATCATTGGCAATAGCCAATAACTGCTTGTAAACTAAAATAACCCGAAATTCATTCCACCTGTTCCGGTTTTTGCTGTTTATTTGTGGAAAAAAAAAAAGACTCCCCAATAACAAAATATTTTTATTACTAGATGTTTCACTGACTGCAAGATAAAACAAGAAAGCCCACTGGGCATTTTAACCGGCCATTCTGACCCTCCCCACCCCTAGGTTTCACAAATGTTAGCGCGATCCTCTATTTATACAAACCGGCGTGACGAAAAGTGTGATTCTCTGACACAATATTTTGACTATAGCGTTACTGGATGACGTAATGTTTAAACTTTGATGACTCAGCTTATCTTTCTTATCGCTTTTATTTGTGCTGAAAAACGCAAATTTACTCAAACGTTGAATGTCGATATAAATTCGTCCACAACTGAGAATGCTCACACAGGGACGACGAAGTATTTACTGTTGTGCCTAGACCTTAAATACAAACAGTGAACATAGCAGTAGAATCAAAACATAACGCTTGATAAACACGAGCTCGAGCAGATCGTCAGAGTATGGGGCACGTCAAGGCATATCTCATAACGTGATGTTTAAATCTGGTTTGCTAACCCAGGAATCCCCTTGCAAAAGTAAACAAGCAAGCGGGGACGAAAGTCGTCCACGTCTTTGAAAGCTATCGCGCCTGTCGAGCCGCAATCGATTTCGCGCTCACTCGCTTGTTTTTCCTTTCCTTCAATATCTCTGAACGGAAAGAGAGACTGCTGGTAGCCTTTAGCGAACACCACACGCAAACCACACAAATCTGTCGATAATATTCAGATATTTTCGTTCTTTCAATGCAAAAAGACTCGTAACACCTACCCTATTAATTGATCTCCTTATTAATGACGATTCCTTCGATCAACTTCTCGCCTCAAATAAACACTGATCTCTTTCCGTTCACAAGTCAGAACTATCACGTACTGATGGTGCAATCCACTAATATTGCATCATCATACTAGTACCAATTCCTTCTCTTCCTAGCCCACGCCGGCAAAACGCAACTGTCCTTTTTGTCCGCTGCGAAATACAAGTTAGCCAATCAGAAACCTTACAAACCACTTCGCAAATCCACCCCCCCCCCCCATAAAACGCCAAGGGAAACCCCCTCTCACGCAGCACAATATTACACCGCTCCCATACAAAACGCAACTTTCAAAGCAAATCACATTCACAGAAGCGTGATATGCTCCTGACATTCACAAATCCTTCTGACTCCCACATTTTTACACCCTCAAAATGTCAATCCCAATAAAAAAACTCCTGCGCTAAAAAAATTTTCACCATAACCACTAACTAGATCAGACAACACAGCCAATTTCGCATTCAATCCTACTAGCTGCTTTACTCAATTGCGCATGCGTTATACAAGACAAATACAAAAAACCCCAAACTTAACAACCCTTCGTCGTTGATATCTTAAATACTGTAAATTAAAAGACAAGAACACACGAAGGTAACATTCAGCAGACTAATATGCGCATGCGTCTGACAGTACTGCTCTTGAGTACCCGTACCACAAGCTTTACAGCACTTTGTTCGTATGTTAAGCCAACTGACCATCACGACAAAACCGTGCCCATTTTATAAACCGGCGGTCGCCATAGCGACGGCCGGTTAATTAGGCTGAAGACAATTATTTCACTGATGACAAAGCAATGTTCGCGAGCCAATTATTTTACACTAGAAACTAAACCTTTACCCTAAAAATAGCTAATCAGTAGTACAACCATTAAGGTAACCCCCAACAACTTTATTACAATTCTGGTTAGTGGCAGGCAATAGGGAAAAAGTAACAAATAAAGAGACAGCCAAACATTTTCAAACATGTCACAAAATGATATATCAAACATGTTTGGTACAGAAAAAACAGGGGACGGACTCAGAGCGTCATGTAAAATGATGTGAGGCCCAGAACAAAGACAGGGAGGGAGGGAGGGAGGGAGGGAGGGAGGGGGTGAAGTGGGCTGGGTGTAGTGAAATCGTTTCAGAATTGAAAACCATTGTCTTTGCCAAAGGAGGAGGGCCAGAGTGCCCCTTCCCGAGATATGCCCACGCAATATACTCACTTGAAGCACATCAGATTATCTCCTTGTTCAAAATGTTTTATTATTACTTCAGTTGCATAAAAGCATAACGCCATACCTCATATGAGGTGAACTACAGATTGAACAAAATAATTCTACCTATTCGCTGGGGAAAACTTAACTAACTTTTCTTCCATTCTCACGAACGCTAAGTAGATTTGAAGAGCACAGAGAAAAATGCTTAGAACAAATTCAAGCTGTACAAATTTGTAAACATTATCATGACAATGTTCGTGGAGATGAAAAAGGCGCCATTGCAGGGTTTGTCATCATCGCTGACGCAGCAAGCAACGGCACATTTAAGTTTCTCACCGTCTTCGTCAAAAAGCTCGTCATCATCACACTTTTTCTTTGTCTCTTCACATTCCTTTTTCTTCATGCATCCTCTCCTTTCACGTGTTTCACCATATTTTGTCTCGAAGTGTGCTTTCCAGCAGGTTTCGTCAGCGTCGCATTTCTCCTTCTTCTGCTTTTTGTCACATTCTTCTGCACTTTTTTCGTCACATTTAAAGCACTCAAAGGAATAAGCTGAAAACATGTACAAAGTACTGTTTTTAACTGTTTAAACACTGCTGCTATGCTGCTAAATAGTCATAGGTAGTTGAGATTTGTATTTCCTGCGATAACAGAAGTTATGAAGATGTTTTACTTTCCATAGTCAGTTAAGGGCAACGCGAACATTAAAAAAGCGAAAATTTTTCCTTGGAATTTTCAATAACAGCGAGCGTGCATGATCCACATCAGTAAAGCTATATTTTGTTTTTCCTTACACACGAGTTTTAGAAGAAACGTTAGTACGTAACGATCACGACAGCAAAGAGGCTGCTAGAGAAGTCAGGTTGCATAGTCGGCTAATCTGGAGACTAACAAATAAACAATTAAGTCCATAAATATGCCCTGCGGCAGCCGATTTCTGTCTGTGTATTCTAATTAGGTAAATTTGACATTCTTCGTGTTTTAGGACTGGTCGAAATAACGCTATTTTGTAAGCAATCGACGAAAGCGATTTAATTTTGATAATACAACTAAACTACTTGGGGAAAATTTTTTATGTTCAAAGAAATATCTGTGGTACATTTACCTTGTGCTCTCGATGCACAAATTTCTTGATAGCGTGATTTTTAATATCCAGTTTTGTTTATTGTATATTTGAAAAATAGTCCTTAATGTTTAACTACACGGAACTACTTTCAAATTGTCACCCTGGTTTGATTGCACTTTTAGGAAGATGTTTCATAGTTAAAGGTTATGCTGCACTGGTTAAACGCATCAACTTTGTATGTCAATGATAAACTTAGGAATGTGTTTGAGCCACAATGCATAAACAATGCATGCTAAGTCATGCAACGCAAAGGCTGGCATGAGTTGGGATCTAACCATAATAAGCAGCTGTCAACCTTACTCTTGCCGTTTTGTTCATTTATTAAATTTTGTGTTCGTGTGGTAATTCCTGAATTATTAGTTTTCAGTATCATAATCCTGATGCTTTTGGCTTTTAAAAAACTGTGGCCTCATTAGCACCTTCTTTCACTTTAGAATGCGCCTAGTGAGAGTTGAAAGAGTACATTTGTATTTTTTGGGGGGTTTGTTTGTTTATTTGTTTGTTTTCTACTTAAAACCTGCCTTTTTGTAGTTTCCACTTGAGCGTGTTCTGATCACGTTTTCTAGTCAAGTAAAATTACTGAGCACGTCACGCACAATAACCACTATAATTATAATATGTCAGTTGTATCAATAGACCACTTGAACGCTGTAACCAATATACCCGTCGCCAGTTATGACTTTCCAAGAAACTGAAGCCATTTTGTTGTCAACAAAAAAATTTAACAAGTTGTTAAGACTGGTCCTTATCGTTACATTGTTTGCGTGCTATGTTGGGGTATTGCAGGTGATAAATTGGTTTACTGAGCCACAAAAATATGATGTCCAATTTTCCATTTCTTGAGTCATTTTGTGAATTTTGCAAGTCACTGGTGGACATCAAATTCTAGATGGAATAAACAAATGTAAAAATCATTTCATTGAAATCAAGGCAAACTTTGGCAAACAATGGCCAGGGCCAATTACATGCTCAGGTATATTAAGGACTGGGTCTGCAAGTATCTGATCCAGAAAGTAATGGGGTGGTCTATCTTCGAAAGGAAACATGTGATAAGTATGCGACTTCGCCATGGCCTTTATCCTGTTGATACAGTATTTTTGACATTGACATTTCCATGGCAACACATTGCGTGACCAATTAAGATTTTACTTCCGGTTTTGTTCTTTAGGACTTCTGCAAACCAGGAAAAAATACGTTTACCTGGCATTTCCAGTGATTGCGTTTCTACCTTTATGAGGTACTTTCCGAATGTAACTGGAAAGGTGGTCTCCCTACCCTGGATGAAGGTTTTATGGCTATTGCGTGACAGCAAAATCGTGACATTTCAATGACCACGTGACCTGGACACGCCTTCCAGTTAATTTCGTGTAGAACTTAATGCAAGGAAAACTTTTAAGACGTCATTTTGTAAGTTAGGTTTTCACAAGTTCTCCTGCATCTCGCTTAAAGAATAATGTCGAAATTCAATACCTTAATTAGTCATGTGATCCCTATCGTGAAAGCTGTTTAGCAAAATGAGTCTTCGTAACAAGTTTCATCTTTTTGCTTAATGTCGTGTCAATAGCTTGCATACTTACTGAGATAGACCACCCCCTTCATTTTTTAATGTACCTCAAATGACCCAGTCCTTAATATATCTGAGTGGCAAATTTCAGCTCTAGATTAAATTTTAACCCCGGTCGCGGTGCTTCGATTTTTACACGATTAATTTCAGCCCAAGCGCAATTTGTTGATGGGGTCGCGCAACCACGACTTGAAACAGAACACCCACCCTCATGGACAGGCCTAAATCATTTCCCTCAAGGAGGCAATCATTTCGTGTCGCAAGAAGTTCAGTAATTGAAAGCTCTCACTCATCAGAACATCACCGGGCGATACCAAAATTGCACGGTTATTTCAATTCTAAAATTCTATCCAATTTTGTTAAGCTGCCCTTATGCGCATGGAGATTGCTCGAGCACTGAAATACTGAGCTCCAGGTAGGTGGCTTAGGGGAAAGTCTCTACTGCAAGACCACAATCGATGAAGGGCTTCTAGATTTCAATTTAAGTCAATCTTTAAACAGTGTAAACATGCAGGAACTACATGTATGCTAACCTGACGAAATGACTATGCAAAACACAACAGGAAGATCTTTCATTGTTTGAACTCCAGAACGTACGCTGATCATGTCACCAACTTTGCTCCACAATGACAAACGAGGGAATGTGTGCCGGGACCGCCTAGTGACGGTATAATTATGTAATGACAGTGATGAAAGTGACATCACAGCATTTAAATACTGACAGCCAATCAGTAATCAGAAAATGCAGCCGTCGACCAATTTTCAATGAAACTAAAAGTCTTCTGTTTTCGAAACTTTGAACAGCTGCCTCGGTGACCATTGTTTGTAGTGTTCCACCTGATTAGGCCTTCGTTAATTGGGCAATTGTGCAATGTTGCAACAGTTGAATTTGGAATAAGTTTAGAAATGTAACTTAACGAAATATACAACCCTTAATGAAGAGTTTTTTTCCTTTGAATTTAGGTTACAATTCAGTGAAACTTCTGACAAAAAAATACTTCTTTGTTGTCTTATTTTGTAACAATTTGCACGAATAACGAAGCTCAAAAATAGATAAAAAGAGCAAAATATTCAGTGTAGTCTAGATATTTTAATTTACTCGGACAGACAAAAAGCAAAGAACTGTGAATGAAAATCTCGCTGATCGTCTGATCTTTAAAAGATGTAATCAGGCAGACACACACAAAAGGAAGATGAAGTCCAAAGAACTACAGGCCGAATGCAACGTGTTAAAGAAAGTACATCGTTTTTTTTTCTGCTAACTTAAACAGTGATTATCCAAAGCGCGCTTTTGCAACTTTCCCATTTCATTAGACAGGTACTGCGGCAAAGCATTATGGAAAACGGAGCACGCATATTCTAATATAATACAGGAGGTATACATGTCGTGTAGAAAAGTAGCATATCCTTGGGTGGGACGTTTTCGCGCTTTAGCTGTTTTAAGAAGTACAGGCGCGTCGCAGCGTTTTTGCATTTGCGTTCCGCCTGACGTTGTCTCGAAACTACCGCTTCTAACAGCTTTGCGGACGAGACAACTTCGATTTGCTTATCATTGATAGTGATAGGATCTACAGTACTTTCTGATCTAGAGAATGAAGGACAAAAGACAGAAGGCACTAGCTCCGCTATACTGTTTGGGGTCGGGACCGCTGCCAAATACTGCTACCTCAAGCGTTGTGCCGACCGAGTTCGCAGCAGAACCGACAACAAAGATGAAGTCCTCGAAGCAAAATTTAGTAACTTGAACTTTTTGTCTTCCACCAAATAGACAACTGAGTATTCTTTTGAACTTTTTCTTTCCATTTATAGATATCTGATATTTTTTCTCAAGTTCTAAACTTCACTTCTGTCGAACTGAAACGTTTTGCTAAAAAAGCTAAGTGTTTTAAAAACCTCTTTTTCAAAAGCGATGGTTGTCATGCGATTTCGCGCCAAGAAAAAAGCCGACCATCGGTTGCCCAAAAGCACCGCGCGATTTCCCGCTAAGAAAAGATGGCATTCTCCACCCCCCGTTGGGTTGTCTTGGAACTCTCCTCCCCCTCCCCCAGAGTCTAATGGGCGATTTTTTGTGTTTTGCGGAAACTAATTTTTGCGATTGGGAAAAACTGGTTTTCTTGCTGGGAATTAATTTTTGCGATTTTCAGGAAGTCGTCTTGTATTTGGAATTATAACATTCTCGTCGTTTGAGTACAAACAATCGAATGCAGGTGAACAACATGCAGATGTATAACACGTTAATCCATTAATAAATGGGGTACCTTCAAACGATCCTTTCCTTTAGAAATTTTAACAGTAAAAAGTGTACCGACCTCAATTTCATCGTTTAATTTCCGACTTTTTTCGACAGTGGAGTA
The DNA here is from genome assembly GCA_964030785.1 of Siderastrea siderea. Classification (NCBI taxonomy): domain Eukaryota; kingdom Metazoa; phylum Cnidaria; class Anthozoa; order Scleractinia; family Rhizangiidae; genus Siderastrea; species Siderastrea siderea. Next base: position 19,982,556 of record OZ034968.1, on the reverse strand, counting down.
AATTTTTGCGGAGAAAATTTTTGCGGGAAATATTTTTCGAGGGAACTTTTTTGCGGATCTTGGAAAAAACCGCAAAAATCGCAAAAAATTAGAACCCGCAAAAATTTAGTGCCACACGGTATAACTACAAGTTGTATTAGCAAGTAATTCTGCGATTGCAAATCAACATCTTGATCGCGTGGAGTATCGTTCCTACTGAACGACACTTAAATAAGTGTGTTTACGAGAAATATTGTAAGTGTGCCTTGAACCAGTATCTTTTTCTTTCAGTAAGCTAGTATCAACACTGTTTCAATTCTGCTTGTAGGTCAAATATGCGGTTTTTCTTCAAGCTAAAATGAACATTTCACTGCTAAGTAGAATAACAGGGTTCCCTGTTCACGTAAACCTAAAGCCGTTCTTGTTTAAACGTGTTCCTGATAAAATGTGTTTCATTTATTAAAAGAGCTGATCAAACATGAAATAAAAGAATAATAGTCTTACGCATAAATAAATATAATTTATCTAACGAGGAGTACTGACAATTAAATTTTTGATAATAGAAAGAAAATACAGAAACTGATTTCAACCGCGTGGAAGACCAATGAAGAATTTTTTAAGTTCCGTGTAACATTTGAAACTCACCTACGCCAATAACTGCGCAGAAGGAAAGAAAGATAACAGGAAGACTGTTCATTGTTAAAGCTCCAGAGAAAGAAAACTCACCAACTTTGCTTGACGATAATGTACGATGGAATGTAAGTGAGCTTCAGTATAGCATCCTGGCTACCCAATCCAGACGTCAGTCAGTAAGTAGCAAGGAAAGTAAAGAGCCAATCACGTCCTCGTCCGTTATTTATTAGGCGGTACGTTTCTTTTGTCGGGAAAGTTCAGTCGGTGATATAATATTGTTCGTGTCCTCTTTGTGTGTGATTAGACATCTGTAAGTCCGCATTCTTGTTATGATTAACAATTATATCAAGAAATCGAATGGTAGGTTCATTGACCACAGTGGTCTCATACGGAAGCTTTATAAATACGGTGTTGACAGGAGTAGCCTCAAATGATCTGAATCATATCTTTGCTATCGAAGCCAAAAATGCAGTATAAATGGTCATTTGTCAAATATTGCCCCAGTTTCCTGTGACGTCCCCACAGGGAAGCAATCTTGGACCACTGCTATTATATTCTTAGTCTATATTTATTTAATGATCTGCCCAATTGCCTCAGTTGAGCCTCTCTAAGGATGTTTGCCGACGACACAAATATAACCTTCGCTGCCAGTACAACGGCTGACCTTGAAAATGTCGTAAATTCAGAGCTAATAAATCTTAACTGTTGGCTTATAACCAACAGGCTAAACCTTAATGTTGCCAAGACTGACTGCATGGTAATTGGGAAAAAATCAACGGAAACATGCTCTTCAGTTCGAAAAATCAGATTAATGTCAAATCGAAGGCAATTAGATCAAAAGAGTTGATGAAACCAAATCACTGGGCTTGTTAATTGACGAACACCTTTCATGGAGAAAACATATAGACGAAAAAAGTGAGAAGATATCTTCAGCCAAAGGCGCGACCATTCATCTCCGAAAGCACTGCTCTCCAAATCTACCAAGCGTTAATTTTACCCCACTAATGACTACTGTAGCTCCGTTTGGGATGAATTCAACGTTATACCTTGGGCGATAAACTCCAAAAACTCCAAAATTGGGCTGCCAGGGTCATTACCAGGTCCAGTTACGACACAAGTGCCAGTTTCCTCCTAAATAGGCTCCAATGGAACAATCTCTCCACACGCCGAAAGAAGCTCAAGGCGACGTTAATGTTTAAAACAATCACAGGGCTTTCCCCGGCATACTTGCAAAATTTATTTAGCGTATAATTTAATAGATTACGAGATCAAACTAGACCTGCCCAAGCCACGCACGAACTATCTTAAGTGTAGCTTTGGCTACAGCGGGGCGCTATTATGGAACAGCCTACCCGTCAAATTAAGGGCATTAGACTCTCTTGGGTGCTTTAAAAAGGAACATTGACCGAATTTTTACAACAATTGTCAGTAAAACAGTATTGTTATTATTTTAACTTGTAAATACTGAAGATTTTACCGTGGATAAATATATAAAGTATGTATGTATTGAAGCATCGAACTTTTAATGCGCTGACTTAAATGCAAATTAGCCAATGGCATTCGCTCATTTGTATTACTGTAGATTCGGCACGTGAAGAGTTTGTCGTATGTAACGAGCTCTACAAGAGTTTGCAGCCAAAAAAAGTACGCAGCGCCCAGTTATATGGCTGTTAGCTTGTGGGACTAGACTGTAAATAATATTTCTCATACCTACTCATACCATTTTGGTATACGCTTCGCCGGCATCACAGGCGAGTTTATAGTCGAGCCATGGTTCGTACGTTTCGCCAAAATACCCATGTCAAAATCAAACGAGCCTGATTTGATGTAATAACGTTGTATTTTCGGTGAGTAAACGCAGAAAAAATAAAAAGTTTGTGCAATGTGTTCTGTGATCGAGACCAAAGAAGCGAGCTAAAATAAAATACGGTATATTACTCTGTATCTCGATTCTCACTTTCTTTCGATTGTTTTTCAGACGTCAATATAACTACGTATTGACGTTTCAAAAGCCAGCCAGTGATTGGCTGAAAATTCCGCGCCGTTTTTGTTGGGCTCCTTCCATTCAAAACAGAAATTCAAAGTTTCTCGTCAAAAAGCAGCCAGAAATGTAATTACTTTGCCGTTTGAAAGGTAAAGGAAAGCGATGTTTAACTTAAGAGTCCATGTTATCCAAAAGGCAAGGTAAAATGAGAATTAAAACGTGTTTTGATTCGTTTCTAACAGTTTTTTTTGTTGTGTGGGCGCTAATCACGCAAT
>OZ034968.1:19542185-19974685 GCA_964030785.1 Siderastrea siderea | reverse complement strand
TTGGAACTAGAAAGCGTTTCGCGGCCATGACCCAGAAAAAATTATTTTCTTGACGCGGCTGGACACAAATTTGCCGCGGTTTCAAGGCGCACGACCTGATCACGTGCGAGTCGAAAGTTCAAGTTGTTGTTTCCCTAGGGAGTTCGTGAGTTTTGTTCGCCCTAGGGAGTTAGACTGTTTTGACCCATGGGACGTGACACGCTCTTGTCCAATCAAAAAAGGCGTTTGAGTTGGGAGGTATAACAAAGTGTTTTGATGTTCCATCGTGATCATTATATATTACACATGATGGACTAACAATCGGAACAGTTAAATGTAAAATTTCAAGAAAAGAGTGTAGTTTCTTGCATCAGTTTAGGTATGAACAGGTGACAGCTGACATGTCTTTCAATAGGTCTCAAATATGTCGGGTGGGTGACCTTTTAATCAAAAATGAGTTTGGCTTACTCTAACACCGACACATGATTTGCAGTGAGTGAAAACTCTAAACGTTATTCCTTGCGACCTTAATATCATTCTTGTTTTCTGTCATACCGATGATGCAGGTTGTCAAAATTCAAATATGTGAATGATCACATGCATTGCATGTTTTGTCTCAAACTAAGGTCATGTTTTTGCGTGATTTATGTTTATGCTTGACGCAATCTTGTACACTGCAGTGACATACATTAGACGGAGTAGTTTTACTGAGAAGTGGAGAAAGTAGCGGATGATGCAAAAGACTGCAAAACAATTTCGCTTTATATTAATTTTTCCCTGGGGCAGTTTCTGTCTGTTTTAATTCTACTCACGTTCTTGCTTTTTCTAAAATAACTGAATATGCTGCTTCTGGTATGATTGGTCGAAAACTGTCAATTATAACTAATAATAAGAGAAATATGGCATGTGGGGGCAATATCTTAAAAAAGGGTAATAACTTAATATGTCGATTACAAGATCATAAACGAGTCCTAAAACAATTTGTGCACTTTCATGGGTCTTTCTTGAATTTTTAACATCTTTAATGATACAAAAAAAATGAGTCTGGCCACTATTATTAACTTTGTCAAACCAAAAGAACTGTTTTTTCATTAATTCTGTTTTACAATTTAACATTGAACGTTTTGTTTTTGGTAAAGTAAAATAATGTATTTGTTTGTCCTGTAGCCACGTGAACTATTCCTCGGGAAAACTGATTTAAGAAACAACACAACACTTTTTAGTTTGAAACAAGAGATGTTTCAGCATATCTAGTGCCATCTTCAATTGAATGAGAAAGCTAGTACAACGCTATATATATATATATATATATATATATATATATATATATACATACATATATATATATATATATATATATATAAGCAAGAATAACAACAACGAAAATGCGTGATTATGTGAAAACTTAACATACAGTTTTAAATTAAAGTGTTTCAAATTTACGTTGTATCAGCTTTCTCATTCAACTGAAAATGGCATTGGGTATGCCGAAACATGTCTTGTTTCAAACTAAAAAGTGTTGTGTTGTTTCTTAAATTACTTACCTGTTTCCTGCTACCAAGACCTTTTGAAAACTTATTTATCTGTTTTGTAGTTATTTTATGTTTATGTGTCACAGTTAATTTTATATTTGTCATTGTAATTATAGTAATCTCATAGTTACTTTGTCACTGTTAGTTAGGTGTCCCCTATTAGCAGGGGGATTTGCCCCTGCTGGACAGTTTTGACACGTTAATAAAGTTTCTATTCTATTCTATATTCTGAACAAAAAGTATACCTGCTTGTATAGGAGCTATATTGAGAATCGCCTAGCGTAAATACGTTACGTCGTGTAACGAGGTATACGATCTGGACACAGTGGACGAAGAGCCACCTTGTGGACTGTAGATCCTTAGGTCGCTGGTTCGAATCCGGCTCGAAGGACCAAAGGGGAAAAAAATAATGTTTCTCCTTAGGTTCCTAGTCCAAATGTCCGAAAAAGTCCCAAATTCCCATTCACAAAATTCCGAGAAAAATGACAACACAACCACAAATTTTTCTTTCGGCGACCAACGCGCTTCTCCCCAAATCCGGGGACTTTATTTTCACAACTGTCAAAATGTCAACAACATCAATCAACTCGCGCGCGAAACTTATAACTTCCGGTGAAATAGATTTCCGGTGCGATCTAACAACAGACTCTTTCTTTACTAAATGGGGAGTAGAAAATAATCTTGAACATTTTCCCCCTCCTGGATTTGCAATATTTGAAAATCCAACAACAACTGAATCAAACTTCGTAACAAAATGAACAGAACACGATTCAAATGTTCCTATAAGTGTTCATAGCCTGTGAATAAGCGTAACTTGCTAACGTCATTGTTCAGTCTGCTCACTTAAAGTACTTCAGCTTCCAAAGGTGAGAGTCTTGTAATTGGTCGTCGCTTCACAACTCCTCTACTTCTCACATCTACCACTCTGACTAGTCCGTCCTGTCCTGGATAAACTGCCTCGATCCGTCCGATGTTCCAGTCCCGCCTTGGTGCGTCTGGCTCAATCACTAAAACAACGTCTCCCACTTTGAGGTTCTCTGTAGGTAGGAACCATTTGTGGCGGGAGCCAATGGTTGGTAGATACTCCCGCATCCAGCGATTCCATACTCTGCGGATCAGCTCCTGCACTCGTCTCCATCGTTTGCGTACATTGCTCGCTGTTGTGTCAACTGTCTCTGGAGCCAATTCACCGCCCATGTGTCCAATTAAGAAATGGTTTGGGGTTAACACAGGTTCATCATTGACATCCCCGCTGACCGAAGTTAGGGGTCTGGAATTCAACAAACTCTCCACTCCTGTAAACACTGTTTGTAGTTCCTCGTCGTTAACATCTGCTTCGCTCAAAACTGCATAAATTGCTCTCTTGGCCGACTTTATCATGCTTTCAAATACACCACCGAAGTGCGGTGCTCCTGGTGGATTGAACTGCCAATTGAGTCCTTGATTGGAAGTCAGTCTTTGAAGTTTATCATGGTCCATGTTCTTTACTAAGTCCTTGATCTCACGAGCTGCTCCAACATAATTGGTTCCGTTATCACTGAGCATTAATTTGGGCCATCCTCGTCGGGCCACCATGCGTGTCAGCGCATTCAAGAAGGCATCGGTTTCCAGTGATGAAGCCATTTCTAAATGACAACAGTGTGTCTGCAAACACACAAATAGACAGAGATAGCGTTTCACCCGTGGCCTTCCTCTTCCTTGAGTCGTGTAGAACGGTCCTGCAAAATCTGTTGCACAATTGGTAAATGGCTTCATGGTAGCTTCTAATCGTATGGTAGGTAGAGGAGCCATTTGCTGTGTAGCTGGTTTTCCTCTGAATCGTCTCCGACACTCAGGACATTCTTTGATAAATTTCTTTACTGTTTCTCTTCCATGCACCACCACGTACTTCTCACGAAGATGATTTAGTGTGTAATTCAAGCCCATTTCATGACCTTCGGTCTCGTGATGATATTTTACAATCAGTTCCGTAACAGGATGTTTCTTTGGTAGAATGATTGGATACTTCGTTTCGTCAGGTAGATCATTAGAATATCGGAGTCTTGTATTCGATCGCAGGATACCATCAGTAGCCATCGGTGTATAAGTGAGAATAGAACTCTTCTTGGGAAGCCCTTTTCCGCAGACTAATGCCTTGATTTCTTCAGTAAATGCGGCATGCTGTGCTTCACTGATGATCTGTTCTTCCGTTCTCTTCAATTCATCGTGTGTTAGCTCTCCGGTAGCGCGCTGTTCAACGGGTTTGCGGCAATTGTCGATGAATCTGTAAACCCAACTTCGTACTCGTACCAGAGAAATTCCAATTTCAAGCTTGTTTCTTGGCTTTGTCCTGTACCATTTGGAAAAACGGGTAGGATCCAGCCGCCACTGATTTCCCTTTTGATTGCTGGTCACAAAACTGTTTAGGTTGTCTTGTTGCGGATGATCTGTTCGTTTACGGACTTCAGCTTTCACCTCTTCAAGTGTTTCTGCAGTAGCTCCTGTGAACCCTCGCTCTGGCCAGTTCTCATTTGTTTGGATCAGAAAGGCTGGTCCGCGCCACCAGCATTCGTTATCGATCAGCTCCTCAACGGTTAATCCTCGCGTACCATAGTCAGCTGGATTGAACTTTCCAGGAACGTAACGCCATTGGTCAGGGTTGGAATCTTCGTGTATCTCTCCTACTCGATGTGCAACAAAAGGCTTGAAGTTTCGACTTTGACCATGAATCCAATACCCGACGTTACAGCTATCAACCCAGTATGTTGCTTTGTTTCGTTGAACTCCAAGAGCCTCACACACTTGTTTGGTTAACCGCAAACCAATGACTGCTCCCATAAGCTCCAAACGGGGAATACTTAGTGCCTTGAGTGGTGCCAACCTTGATTTTGCTGTGATCAAACGCGTGCCAATGGATCCGTCTTCAAACTCGTATCGGGCGTAAACAGCTGCTGCATAAGCTTTCTCAGACGCGTCAGTAAACGTGTGAATTGTCAACCGTTCTTCTTTGCTGTGGGAATCCTTAAGGCACCGCGGAATCTTGATTTTTGCGAGATCGGGTAACTCTCCAAACCACGTCTTCCATTTGTTCGCTAGCTGAAACGGCAGAACTTCATCCCACGTTACAGTTTCTGTCCATGCTTCCTGCATCAGCAATTTTCCTCTTACGGTGAACGGTGAGAGAAATCCGAGGGGATCAAAGATCGTGGCTGTTTTCTTTAACACGTTTCTTTTGGTAAATACGAACCCGTCTGGCGGGGCTGAAAACTGGAACGAGAATTTGTCTTCTTGTGCAATCCACAAAACGCCTAACGTCTTTGTTACTGGGAACTCCGTCTTGCTCAAGTCGATTTCAGCGGCTCGGTCCTGGTCTGGGATATCTTCGATTACTTCAGGTCGATGTGAGATCCACTTTCGAACATGGAATCCAGCCATGTCTCCTAGCTCAGTAATCTGCTTCCTCATCGACTTGGCTTCTTCCACACTCTTAACGGACGGCATCAGGTCATCCATATAGCAACTATTTTGCACTGCTTCCGCCGCCAAAGGATACAGATCTTTATGATCACGTGCGTGTTGTTGCCAAACGTACTGAGCACAAAACGGACAGTAGCATCCACCAAATATAAATCGTTGAAACTCGTACGTTTCTGGCTGCCTACTTGGGTCGAGATCTCGCCATAAGAATCTGTGGAAAGGTCGGTCCTCAACCTGCAATACCAACTGATGATACATCTGGCTGACGTCACCAACCAGGGCCACTAACTCCTTCCTGAATCTTACCAGTATGTCAGAGATGTTACTTTGTAACTTGGGGCCTGGTAAAGTTTCCGTGTTAAGACTTCTTCCTTGGTAGGTGGCTGAGGCGTCAAACACGATCCTGACTTTTGTTGTGGACCTGTCAGGCCGCACAACTGGAAAATGAGGAAGTAACCATTCAGAAGTGGGTGACGGTTCGTCTAGCGGAACTCGACGAATGTACTTCTTCTCCAAATACTCTTTGATAATCGTCTGATAAGACTCTGCTATTTCTGGGTTCTTTGCCAGTTTTCGCTCGGTTGATTCTAGGCGTTTCTCAGCTAACGGCCTGTTGTTTGGAAGACTTGGTCGGTCGTCTCGCCACGGAACAGCTACTACATAACGATCATTCTCAAACTTCATAGACTTGCTCACCTTACGCCAAGCAGATGATTCATCAGGAGTCATCACTGGCCTAGGAGGCGTAATCCCCATTGTCTCCAGATCCCAAAATCGCTTCAAAATTGCATTCAAGTCATCTGGCTGTTCCGCCATTGGTACCACATCACCAAACTGCTGCATGCGAAAGGTATGACACAAACTGGTGTTGTGATTTGCTCTTGTGCTCTCCATATTTATCCTGCCCACTGCAGTCCACCCTAGAGGACAAAGTCGTGCACACGGCTCTCCGACTCCACCAATCACTTCATTCTTGGGGTACATCAAATTGTAGTTATCAGTCCCGAGCAACACATCAATCTTCCCACTGTTAGCAAGCTTCGGGAATGGTATTTCCTGCAAATGGTTCCATTTGCCCTTTATCTTGACCCAGTCAACTGCCTTCATCCCACCACAAATCTTTTCAGAGGTCTGTGCAACAATCTTAGCATCCACAATCCCATCAACACTCTCTAATCCAATAATAAACTTCATTGAAGGAAAACTAACTTGCCTATCATTAGCAACGTTCACAGTTATCAACTCCTTTTCCCCTTTGACACCGAGCTCCTCAACTACGTCTTCATTCACGTATGTAGTATCACTTCCTTCATCTAGGAAACAGTTTACAAGTAATCTCTTCTTACCATGTTTCAAAATTACTGGAACAGTTCGTAGCGCCACCTTTTCTGCCTCCTGTATCTTGAGCGAAGTTGAGTTAGTGTTAGCATCCCCCTCCGTAGTATGTCCACTCCCTTGTTCTTGGGTTCCATTTGCAAGGGCGTTATCATTTCTCCTTGGTGGGACTTCCTGTCTCTCTTGTTTTGTTCTGGTTAACTGATGCTGGATTGACTGAGGCTGGGATCCCTGTGGTCGAGACTGAGGGAGAGTTCCAGTTTGGTTACCATGTAATAGTCGGTTGTGTCTGTCCCTGCAACCATCGATATTACACACTCTACTTCTAGGACATTCTCCGCCAAGATGATCATCACCCAAACACCTGTAACAGAGTCCTAACTTCTTTGCAGTCCCCCATTTCTCCTGAATACTTCTACTCTTAAACACATCGCAACTCCAGATGGCATGGTCTGCACCACAAACCTTGCATGACCCTTTCTTTTTGTTAGCAACTTGGTTGGTTCCAAAGGATTTACTCCTTCTCTCGTGTAATTTCCAATTGGAATTTCCTGACTTTAAACCATGTTTAAGTTCAGTGGCCTGAATCTGGTATTCAGCCTCCTCGGCGGTCCAATCTTTGAGTATAACAAGGGACTCAACCTTTTCATTTTCCTTCACCCATCGATAATATTGGGCCAGTAATTTCTCAGGCAGTTTCTCTAGAATAATGGTGTACAAAGTTCCTGCTTCTAAGTCCGCCGCTCGATTGTTTTCCTGTAAATTAATCACTGCCCGCTCCAGCATGTCTGCGAATTTCTCTAATTCTTTGGGATTTTCTTCTCTAAGCGGTCTCATTTTGAGTAACTCTTCTACATGACACTGGATTTCCCGTCTACTTCCTCCGTATTTCCTCACTAACCTCGATTTGGCCGCTTCATAAGCAGCCTCAGAATATCCCAAACCTTTAATCGTTTCTAAGGCTTCGCCTGCCAAACATGCCTCCAATCTCAACATTTTGAACTGAGCAGACAACGCAGTTGCATCCACGCAACTCGTAAACGTTGCATTCCAGTGTTGAAATTCAGTTTTGTTCCCACTAAATGTTGGAATGCGAATTCTTTCGAGGTTTCTTTCCCCACTATCCCCATTTCTATTCGGCAAACTGGTGTTAGAATTAGCTGAGTAATCTTGTGGACTTACCGGCGGAATGCTCTGTGTAACTGAAGTTAGGACACGACGAGCGGCGCTAGCTTCCCTTTCCATTCTCTCGTTTAACTCATCCGCTTCGTCCCCGGCTTTAATTTGCATTTCAATGTTCTTTTGTTCCTGATACAAAGACCGTAATTCTTCCAATATTTCGAAAGTTTTTTCCTTAAGCTCTTCCAAACGCTCCAAAGCGGCTTTAATTTCTTCCATTTCTTCTGGACTTCTTGTTTTGACGCCAGTAACGCGACCTGCTAATTCATTTAGCTGTTTTGTTATCGCCGATTTCATTTTACGTTTATCCGCTTTCAAACTTTCCACTTTCATCATGAGATCTCCAGCTGAATCTTCTTCTTTGTCTGGCATGTTTCCACTGGTTTCCCACTCAGAATCCACAAAATTTCCTCAAATAAATGCTTGTCACCTTTGACAAAACAACAACAAATATCCACGCAACTATGCACAAACCTGGTCCAAAGTTGAATCGAAAATCGATTTCCCTCCAAATTTCCGGCTTCTAATCCACTTTCTGTTTCACTATCCGGCTCGAAGGACCAAAATAATGTTTCTCCTTAGGTTCCTAGTCCAAATGTCCGAAAAAGTCCCAAATTCCCATTCACAAAATTCCGAGAAAAATGACAACACAACCACAAATTTTTCTTTCGGCGACCAACGCGCTTCTCCCCAAATCCGGGGACTTTATTTTCACAACTGTCAAAATGTCAACAACATCAATCAACTCGCGCGCGAAACTTATAACTTCCGGTGAAATAGATTTCCGGTGCGATCTAACAACAGACTCTTTCTTTACTAAATGGGGAGTAGAAAATAATCTTGAACAGTAATTATAGTAATCTCATAGTTACTTTGTCACTGTTAGTTAGGTGTCCCCTATTAGCAGGGGGATTTGCCCCTGCTGGACAGTTTTGACACGTTAATAAAGTTTCTATTCTATTCTATATTCTGAACAAAAAGTATACCTGCTTGTATAGGAGCTATATTGAGAATCGCCTAGCGTAAATACGTTACGTCGTGTAACGAGGTATACGATCTGGACACAGTGGACGAAGAGCCACCTTGTGGATGTGCCACTGCTAATTCCCATTTATTTATTTATTATTATTTTTGTTATATTTAACTGTGCTTCCACAAATCAAAACCACTAACTGAAGTATGTTCGACTCAACCTAAATTAGAATTTAACTTCTAGATATAGTCAGTTCGTGAGCTCCCCCGACCGATGTATAGTTAAAGATAACTAATCTCACATGCATGCAGCGTGCGGCTTCGCAGATCACCAAAAAAGGAAATTAATAGGAAAATTACACATTTTTCGATATCTTAAGATACCTCAACAACATTGCTTAATAATAATCAACGATCAATTCAAAGGAATTAATCTTATTCTTAGAATGCACAACGGGTAATAATATTATTATATGTAGCAAAAGCCATAATCGGGGACGGAGATCGGAAGCGCGAGCTCCGCGGAACCCCATGTGATGGCGTAGCATAGGGGACCGTAGAGGAAACCAACTGCTCGCAGGGTAGTAGTAAATTTGCAAATTTTAGAAAAGAAAACATTGCACCATGTAATTTGTGTGGCTCATGTTGATAAAAATAGTCCAACTCTTACTTTAATTTACCTACTTATTTACTAACTTTCCTATTCACTTATCCATTTGTTTTATCATTTACTTTGGCTTTGTGTGTGCGTTAAATGTTCACGTTCACAGGCTGAAAATTCTTGTTAAGAGACTGTGCATGATTAGACTTGTCATTTTCTATTTCTGTCCTCAATAAATCAGGGTTTTAAAGCAAAATCTACTTTTGGCATTTGAAATTTACGGAGTTTCGGTGCACTCACCCACCGCCCGCCGCCAACCACGATCGTTTCGATTCCTCTCAGTTAACGTTATTTGTAGAAGCGAATGTTAGTTGAATGAAAAGCGTTCGTTGATACCGTGGGGATTAAGTGTGCCGATTTGAAAAATGAATTTTTGTTCTAGATTTTTACGGCTTTCCGTGTTACCTGTGTTGCATCGTTTGCGACAAAAACATAGGGAACTTTCAAGTTAGAAGTGTACTCAAATCTGATGATCAACCGGGTACTTTTAAATGCGCGCGCAAACGATGCAACCTTGTCCTTTCATTCACAATGCGGACAAAATAACAGGACCCAAGCGATCGATTAAAATCACCAATCGCTTCACATGCACCTCCGCAAATGTTATCTATTGCATAACATGCACTTTGTGCAAAAAGATATACCTTGGCGAAACAGGGAGGAGACTAGGCGACCGTTTCCGCGAACACTTACGAGACGTTGAAAGAAATGACAAGGATGCATCCAAACCAGTGGCCCGACATTTCAATCTCCCTAATCATTCATGACGATCTGCGGCCTTTCCCTACACCAGGGTAGGGCCTCGGCCACGTCTAAACCGGAACTTAGTAACTAAGTGACATCAGTTAGTAGCACGGAAAGTGAAGAGCCAATCAGGTCTCGTTATTGCGTTTCTTCTGTTGGGAAACTTCAGTCGGTGATACAGGTGCGTATAAACTTCGTTCGTGATTGTAAGAAACCAAGTGGCAGTTCCTTTAAAAAGTCGAACTTTCATTTGCAGAATATAATGCAAATTGGCAAAACCATAACGTTCGCTGCTCATTTGTATTAGATTCGGCAAATGAAGAGTTCTAGCAGTACGTGAGTTCACAGCAAAGGAAGTGCACTGTGTATTAAAGAATTAGCCTGTGGGACTAGATTGAATTAAATAATAAATCATTTTTGTTATTATGTACGCAACTCGTGGATGATGAGAATTTTCTTACCTACCAAAAGAAAATTTTATCCTCTAACTGAAGAAGCTTACTTCACAATTTTGGACTTCTCTGCTTGCCTTATCTGCTCGTAGCTAAGCTGATAGCCTACTGGTAGGGAGCCAATCACACTGTGTGCCTCATTCAGTGCTTATTGAATACGTATCTTTCGGATATTATGCAAGAAAATGAAAAGGCAAACCATACAATAACCCTCTTCCTCCCAGTTTGAAAGAAAACCCCTTTGTTGAATAACAGAGGAGGGCCGAATGAGGTTTTATATTTGAAGACGACTAAGAAATACAATAATTATAGTGGAATTCAAACCCGTTGATATTAGGACAAAAACAAGACGTTTTTTCGTGCACTCAAAATTTTTTTGTCGCCAAATCCCATAATGCTGCAACAAACGCAGCAAAACCGTTCTACCGTCTCTCGGAGTCCAAAGGATAGATTATCGCAAATTCTCAAACAAAATGGTTTTTCTTCAAGCTAATTTAAGTAACGCAAGGAAGAAAATAAGTTATCGTGCTGCTGACAGATGTTTTAAGGAAGGCTCTAGATCTTTTTATAGCGGAACTCCTTTGCGGCCGACGGCCGCGGGAGTGGAGCCCCATACCCATACTAAGGGGCGTGCAGGTAATTTTTTTGGTCATGGCAAGCGGAATGGCTCGCAGGCGCGTGCACCGTACGTAAGTCGCATTTCATGACTTTCCTATATGAAGCAATTTTCGCGCAGCTTCTAGCCAATGGTGTGCGAGGAATCGCGTAAGTCTTTTGACGCGTGTTGCACAAGCGACTCGCGTAGCGATAAAATAACTCGTGAAAACAATGGATAATTTTACAGTAAAATGGTATCCAACGGCCATAACATGATGAAAAACAGGATTCTACATTCAAGGATGTAAGGTTAGAGCAAAACCAAGCTTATAAGTCGAGCAGAAAAGTACTAATTTGCGAACAAATAATTCTGACCTAAAGCATGACCTTTGTATTTCAAAACGAATGAAGCGAATCCGTTTTACCAAAGAGAATTAAAAAGAGCATAGCTTTCCAATTGACAGTTGTAAAACAGAATCAAAGTTATTCACAAAAAACAGATTGATTGAATTTACAACAAAATGTGTGCAATACTGTGCAATAATCTGTAAACAAAACCAAAAGAGGATTTCTGGTAGTTTCGAAGCGAAAGCGCAGATAGATAAACTAGATTTGCTTGAATCACGAAACAGAATTATAACTCTAAGTTTATACTAAAATGATACGCTTAAGGACGTTCGCGCCCAAATCTTCCCCGTTCAGATTTTTTCCAAACCTTTGCTGTCCTTAGATAATGACCAACTCATGTCAGAAAAGCAAAAAATTTGGGGTGTCACCGTGCTCGTTTCGGAAATAAAGCATGTTGGAAATTCGACATCGACATGGAAGGCGACATCGGCTTTCTTGCTACCAGGATTAAAATAAGTTACGTGGAGACAATGCTTATTTATTCATTTCATTGCAAATAGGCCTGGTTAGTACATTTTTGCTTGTAATATCGTTTCTTCAGGTAAAATTAGCCTCACCGAAGGATAATTGAAAGTCACATATACCTGCATTGGTAGAAAAATTTGATCGTATTTGAGTAGAAATAGCAATAAAATTAAAACTTCTCACATTCAGAATTTTTTTGTTTTTGGTCAAAATGCAGAGTCCCAGGAAAGGATGTGATTTATCGAAAAAAAAAGAGTGAGGACACCGTGCATTTAAGAGAGTTAAGCAAGTCTATAGATACAAAAACACTGACCACCACTGTATCTGCCTATATTTCTTACTCAGCGTGCGTGCTCGATGCATGACGTGGCATGGCATTGCGACGTGAATTTCGTGCGCCGTGAGGATGCGCACAAACAATGAGCGCGAACGTCCTTAAGAGACTAAAATTATACAGTAATTAACGAGGTCAAGTACCTAGGTTAATAACAGTAAACAAGAAATTCTGAAGAATTTATAGGCGGCCCATGGTAACCAGGTAGATATGGAGTTTCGCTTTTAGGCTTGGCTAAATCTATATATTATATTTCTGTAGGTGGTTTCTGTGGCAAGTAGTGGATTATTAATGCTTGATGCAATATGACATAAGATGGCTCCGGAATAACTACTTTCTCGTTAGATCATCAGACAGCTTTAGACTTTGTTTTGTTGGCAGATATATGGACTGACAAAAAGTCATTAACATCATAAAAGTGTTTGCTGCCAAGCACTCAAAATAAATGAATTATAAATGAGAATAATCGTGTCTCTAGAGTGCTGCATTAAAAAAACAGTGCAAGTTTTCAGCACTCTAGAGACACAATTATTCTCATTTAACAAGAAATAATTGCACGATTTTCATTGTAAATGAACACTAGCTATGTGTTTAGCTATCTCTCGCTTTGCCCTCGCTGAAGACGCAACTGTTCATTACTCACGCATCTGGTGAACATTCTACAGCTGTTTTAATTATATTTTGTTTTGTTACATTTCGTTGTTGAAAATGTTGTAAGTCTCTAAGAGATTTCAGTTTAAAGAAAATTCATGCTTAGTTCATCGTACACGCGGAAGGTTTCTAGGCTTTTCTTTCCCGTCTAGGAGAAAAAGGCAACAACAGCGCATGCCACGATAAAGATGACGCCGATGACGTCATCCGCAGTGCCACTTTTCTGTGCAGTTGTTAAGGCTGTGGTCGAAGCTGTGGTCAAGGTTGCGGTTGATGCTGTGGTGGAAGCGGTGTTGCAGAGATCGTCTTCACAGCAATATAAGGGGCACGTCCCGTTGTCACCCTTGCACAGAGCATTTAGTATCAGTGATCCGGAATCACAGACGTTCCTAGTACTACAGCCTCTTGAGAATGCTCTAGTTACATTACTTATAGTATTAAGAATCAATGTAATACAGCGGTTCTGGCTAACGTGGCAGGTTTTTTCTTTCTTGCTGTTGTCACAGTCTCCCAGACTTGTTGCACTTGAGTCCAAAAGCTGCAATATAAACAGTTTTCGGCTCAGTTTAGGGATGACTTACTCTGTGAGTACCAGTTCCCAAACTAAAAGGCTTTCGTCCACGTGACTCAAAAGGAACTTTATTCAGTACTAAGGGAACGGTTACATATGACCTGGGATGGGAAGTTTGCAGCATCTCAGAATGTCTGTTATAACTCTTTATTATATGGCAAGCAATTCTCCAGTCTAAATCGAGCGTTCTGATTGGTTAGTTTTCGGTCGGGATTTTACAGTACGGACCATTACCATGGAAACGGTCCTTTTTGGATATTTCTTTTCGCGCTCCCGCTCCCGCAAAATTCAAACTGCGAAAACGCAAGAAGATGAAAAAAGGAAAGGTTTGGAGCTGGTACAAAACAAATGAACGAGGTAAACACGTCTGTTTAGAAAAAGTGCTCTTCGATTAACTTTACCGACTTTTTGATGTAAGCAAAAGACTCGCCAGCAGTGAATCAAAAAGCACGGCCAACACTCTTTAGTGACTGTGTGTGTTTATTGTTTTTTTGTACGGCTATAGACTGTAAGCTGTAAAGAGCCGAGTAAATCGGCCAAGACTTAAATAACAATTATTAAAATTCAGCATTTAACAAAAGAGCACGTTTCTCACAAGAAAACCTCTCGGCGAAAAAAAAAATGAAAACTGCAAAACAACTAGCAAACGGCTTTCATCGGCAACTGTAAATCGAAAGGAAACGACCACGTTCTTGTCTAGTTTAATAATGGCCATCACTTCAGTCAGCGCTTTCCACGTGAACAAATTAAAGCTAGACGTACATACATTAAACTAACAATGTACCTTGATTCCTCAGCGCGAATTCTGCTCTTGTAATGGACATCCTTGAAAATAATTTTAGCTTGTTCACAAGTCCGCTCTTCCTGTAACTCGCGCTAAAAACAACTTTGTTAGGTGCGACGAAAATTTGCTCTCAGCATCCACAAAGTTCTCTATAAAGCCACTGAGCCAAACAACTCGCAGAATTTGATGGAGAGATAATTTTCAGTGTCTTTTTTTTAAGTTCGAGTGTTCCTTTGTTCACATTACAGACTAACACGCTGCCACAATTTCCAGTTTGAGAAGCACGTTTTGAGATTTTATCGCGGCCTTTTCATTATTCTTCTTTTTCACGAATTGTCTCCGCCCATAACGAAGAAGTATTTTCAAATAAAACTATCTTGTGTTGGAGAGGACGACGAAAAACTGACACATATAATAGAAGCAGAGCAGTTTTCATTCAAGAGCCACGCAAGTTTTTGCCGATCGACAGCAACGATCATCAAACTGATTCGAAAGCCAGTTAAAATCGCTGGCTTTTTGACATCGCGCCGGAAATTGACTTGAATGAACTACCGGAAGTGTTGTTTCGTACGAAAAATGATGCCATATAATAAACTACTTACTAACTTCACTTGCTCGGGACCGTACTGGGGAATATTGGCCCTCGGTCGTTTTTGTACGGACCTCGCTGCGCTCGGTCCGTACTGCCACGACCTCGGGCCAATATTCCCCAGTACGGCCCTCGCGTTCAGTTAGTAAGAGGTTAATATCATAAGGTATCCCGACTAACCGAGATGAGATTCTTCCAGTTTGCATATACCAGTCATGGTACAGCGAAAAGGCCCAATATAAAACCAACCTTTCTTTTTACGTGTAAATTTTCCTAGTTCTTATTTTACTCCTTCAGGACATTTAAAGACACTTAGTCGTCCTGTTAATGGTCCCGTTAATGGTGTTGAAACAGACCTAGAAGAAGTGTAGCAAGAATTTTATGTTTCTCATAATAATCTTCAGTCTAATTCTTATTACCATCTATATTTGGCAGGTATTTTGGGGGAGCCTATGGTTTTTGTTTATGGGTTATATGTTTTGTAAGTGGTATTTTTACAGGTATTTCGGGTAGTTTACTTATAGCATTTATTCATTTTTGGGTATTAAACTGTGGCCTCATTTACACCTTCTTTCACTTTAGAATACGCCTAGTGAGAGTTGAAAAAGTACTACATTTATGTTTTTTGTTTGTTTGTTTTCTACTTAAAACCTGCCTTTTTGTAGTTTCTGCTTGAACGTTTGTTCTGATCACGTTTTCTAGTCAAGTAAAATTACTGAGCATGTCACGCACAATAATCACTGTTATAATACGTCAATTGTATCAATGGACACTTGAACGCTGTAACCAATATACCCGAGTTGTGACTTCCCAAGAAACTAAAGCGATTTTGTTGTCAACAAAAACATTTAACAGGTTGTTAAGACTGGTTCTTATCGCTACATTCTTTGCGTGCTATATAGGAGTATTGAGGGTGATAAATTGAGTCACTGAGCCACAAAAATATGATGTCCAACTTTGCATTTCTTGAGTCATTTTTTGAATTTTGCATGTCACTGGTGAACATCAAATTCTAGATGAGTAAACAAACGTTAAAATCATTTCTTTGAAATCGAGACAAACTTTGGCAAACAATGGCCAGGGCCAATTACATGGCGGATTTCAGCTCCAGATTAAATTTCAACCCAGGTCGCGGTGCTTAGATTTTGTCTTAGTTTACACGATTAATTTCAGCCCAAGCGCAATTTGTGGATGGGGTCGCGCAACTACGACTTGAACCAAAACACCCACGCTCATGAACAGGCCTAAATCATTTCCCTCAAGGAGGCAATTATTTCGTGTCGCAAGAAGTTCAGTTATTGAAAGCTCTCACTCATCAGAACATCACCGGGCGATACCAAAATTGCACGGTTATTTCAATTCTAAAATTCTATCCAATTTTGTTAAGCTGCCGTTATGCGCATGGAGATTGCTCGAGCACTGAAACACTGAGCTCTGGGTAGGTGGCTTAGAGGAAAGTCTCTACTGCAAGACCACAATTGATGAAGGGCTTCTAGATTTCAATTTAAGTCAATCTTTAAACAGTGTAAACATGCAGGAACTACATGTATGCTAACCTGCCGAAATGACTACGCAAAACACAAGAAGGGCAACAGGAAGATCTTTCATTGTTTGAACTCCAGAACGTACGCTGATCATGTCACCAACTCGGCTCGACAATGGCAAACGAGGGAATGTGTGCCGGGACCGCCTAGTGACGGTATAATTATGTAATGACAGTGGTGAAAGTGACATCACAGCATTTAAATACTGACAGCCAGTCAGTAATCAGAAAATGCAGCCGTCGACCAATTTTCAATGAAACTAAAAGTCTTCTGTTTTCGAAACTTTGAACAGCTGCCTCGATGACCATTGTTTGTAGTGTTCACCTGATTAGGCCTTCGTTAATTGGGCAATTGTGCAATGCTGCAACAGTTGAATTTGGAATAATTTTAAAAATGTAACTTAACGAAACATGCAACCCTTAATGAAGAGTTTTTTTCCATTGAATTTAGGTTACAATTCAGTGAAACATCTGACAAAAAATATACTTCTTTGTTGTCTTATTTTGTGACAATTTGCACGAATAACGAAGCTCAAAAATAGATAAAAAGAGCAAAATATTCAGTGTAGTCTAGATATTTTAATTTACTCGGACAGACAAAAAGCAAAGAACTGTGAATGAAAATCTCGCTGATCGTCTGATCTTTAAAAGATGTAATCAGGCAGACACACACAAAAGGAAGATGAAGTCCAAAGAACTACAGGCCGAATGCAACGTGTTAAAGAAAATACATCGTTTTTTTTTCTGCTAACTTAAACAGTGATTATCCAAAGCGCGCTTTTGCAACTTTCCCATTTCATTAGACAGGTACTGCGGCAAAGCATTATGGAAAACGGAGCACGCATATTCTAATATAATACAGGAGGTATACATGTCGTGTAGAAAAGTAGCATATCCTTGGGTGGGACGTTTTCGCGCTTTAGCTGTTTTAAGAAGTACAGGCGCGTCGCAGCGTTTTTGCATTTGCGTTCCGCCTGACGTTGTCTCGAAACTACCGCTTCTAACAGCTTTGCGGACGAGACAACTTCGATTTGCTTATCATTGATAGTGATAGGATCTACAGTACTTTCTGATCTAGAGAATGAAGGACAAAAGACAGAAGGCACTAGCTCCGCTATACTGTTTGGGGTCGGGACCGCTGCCAAATACTGCTACCTCAAGCGTTGTGCCGACCGAGTTCGCAGCAGAACCGACAACAAAGATGAAGTCCTCGAAGCAAAATTTAGTAACTTGAACTTTTTGTCTTCCACCAATAGACAACTGAGTATTCTTTTGAACTTTTTCTTTCCATTTATAGATATCTGATATTTTTTCTCAAGTTCTAAACTTCACTTCTGTCGAACTGAAACGTTTTGCTAAAAAAGCTAAGTGTTTTAAAAACCTCTTTTTCAAAAGCGATGGTTGTCATGCGATTTCGCGCCAAGAAAAAAGCCGACCGTCGGTTGCCCAAAAGCACCGCGCGATTTCCCGCTAAGAAAAGATGGCATTCTCCACCCCCCGTTGGGTTGTCTTGGAACTCTCCTCCCCCTCCCCCAGAGTCTAATGGGCGATTTTTTGTGTTTTGCGGAAACTAATTTTTGCGATTGGGAAAAACTGGTTTTCTTGCTGGGAATTAATTTTTGCGATTTTCAGGAAGTCGTCTTGTATTTGGAATTATAACATTCTCGTCGTTTGAGTACAAACAATCGAATGCAGGTGAACAACATGCAGATGTATAACACGTTAATCCATTAATAAATGGGGTACCTTCAAACGATCCTTTTCTTTAGAAATTTTAACAGTAAAAAGTGTACCGACCTCAATTTCATCGTTTAATTTTCGACTTTTTTCGACAGTGGAGTAAATTTTTGCGAAGAAAATTTTTGCGGGAAAGTTTTTTCGAGGGAACTTTTTTTTGCGGATCTTGGAAAAAACCGCAAAAATCGCAAAAATTAGAACCCGCAAAAATTTAGTGCCACACGGTATAACTACAAGTTGTTATAGCAAGTAATTCTGCGATTGCAAATCAACATCTTGATCGCGTGGAGTATCGTTCCTATAAACGACACTGAAATAAGTGTGTTTACGAGAAATATTGTAAGTGTGCCTTGAACCAATATCTTTTCCTTTCAGTAAGCTAGTATCAACACTGTTTCAATTCTGCTTGTAGGTCAAATATGCGGTTTTTCTTCAAGCTAAAATGAACATTTCACTGGTAAGTAGAATAACAGGGTTCCCTGTTCACGTAAACCTAAAGCCTTTCTTGTTTAAACGTGTTCCTGATAAAATGTGTTTCATTTATTAAAAGAGTTGATCAAACATGAAATAAAAGAATAATAGTCTTACGCATAAATAATATAATTTATCTAACGAAGAGTACTGACAATTAAATTTTTGATAATAGAAAGAAAATACAGAAACTGATTTCAACCGCGTGGAAGACCAATGAAGAATTTTTTAAGTTCCATGCAACATTTGAAACTCACCTACGCCAATAACTGCGCAGAAGGAAAGAAAGATAACAGGAAGACTGTTCATTGTTAAAGCTCCAGAGAAAGACAACTCACCATCTTTGCTTGACGATAATGTACGGTGGAATGTAAGTGAGCTTCAGTATAGCATCCTGGGTACCCAGTCCAGACGTCAGTCAGTAAGTAGCAAGGAAAGTAAAGAGCCAATCACGTCCTCGTCCGTTATTTATTAGGCGGTACGTTTCTTTTGTCGGGAAAGCTCAGTCGGTGATATAATATTGTTCGTGTCCTCTTTGTGTGTGATTAGACATCTGTAAGTCCGCATTCTTGTTATGATCAACAATTATATCAAGAAATCGAATGGTAGGTTCATTGACCACAGTGTTCTCATACGGAAGCTTTATAAATACGGTGTTGACAGGAGTAGCCTCAAATGATCTGAATCATATCTTTGCTATCGAAGCCAAAAATGCAGTATAAATGGTCATTTGTCAAATATTGCCCCAGTTTCCTGTGACGTCCCCACAGGGAAGCAATCTTGGACCACTGCTATTATATTCTTAGTCTATATTTATTTAATGATCTGCCCAATTGCCTCAGTTGAGCCTCTCTAAGGATGTTTGCCGACGACACAAATATAACCTTCGCTGCCAGTACAACGGCTGACCTTGAAAATGTCGTAAATTCAGAGATAATAAATCTTAAGTGCTGGCTTATAACCAACAGGCTAAACCTTAATGTTGCCAAGACTGACTGCATGGTAATTGGGAAAAATCAACGGAAACATGCTCTTCGGTTCGAAATATCAGATTAATATCAAATCGACGGCAATTAGATCAAACGAGTTGATGAAACCAAATCACTGGGCTTGTTAAATGACGAATACCTTGCATGGAGAAAACATATAGACGAAAAAAGTGAGAAGATATCTTCAGCCAAAGGCGCGACCATTCATCTCCGAAATGACTACTGTAGCTCCGTTTGGGATGAATTCAACGTTATACCTTGGGCGATAAACTCCAAAAACTCCAAAATAGGGCTGCCAGGGTCATTACCAGGTCCAGTTACGACACAAGTGCCAGTTTCCTCCTAAATAGGCTCCAATGGGACAATCTCTCCACACGCCGAAAGAAGCTCAAGGCGACGTTAATGTTTAAAACAATCACAGGGCTTTCCCCCGGCGTACTTGCAAAATTTATTTAGCGTATAATTTAATGGATTACGAGATCAAACTAGACCTGCCTAAGCCACGCACGAACTATCTTAAGTGTAGCTTTGGCTACAGCGGGGCGCTATTATGGAACAGCCTACCCGTCAAATTAAGGGCATTAGACTCTCTTGGGTGCTTTAAAAAGGAACATTGACCGAATTTTTACAACAATTGTCAGTAAAACAGTATTGTTATTATTTTAACTTGTAAATACTGAAGATTTTACCGTGGATAAATAAATAAAGTATGTATGTATTGAAGCATCGAACTTTTAATGCGCTGACTTAAATGCAAATTAGCCAATGGCATTCGCTCATTTGTATTACTGTAGATTCGGCACGTGAAGAGTTTGTCGTATGTAACGAGCTCTACAAGAGTTTGCAGCCAAAAAAAGTACGCAGCGCCCAGTTATATGGCTGTTAGCCTGTGGGACTAGATTGTAAATAATATTTCTAATACCTACTCATACCATTTTGGTGTACGCTTCGGCGGCATCTCAGGCGAGTTTATAGTCGAGCCATGGTTCGTACGTCTCGCCAAATACCCATGTCAAAATCAAACGAGCCTGATTTGATGTAATAACGTTGTATTTTCGGTGAGTAAACGCAGAAAAAATAAAAAGTTTGTGCAATGTGTTCTGTGATCGAGACCAAAGAAGCGAGCTAAAATAAAATACGGTATATTACTCTGTATCTCGATTCTCACTTTCTTTCGATTGTTTTTGAGACGTCAATATAACTACGTATTGACGTTTCAAAAGCCAGCCAGTGATTGGCGGAAAATTTCGCGCCGTTTTTGTTGGGCTCCTTCCATTCAAAACAGAAATTCAAAGTTTCTCGTCAAAAAGCAGCCAGAAATGTAATTACTTTGCCGTTTGAAAGGTAAAGGAAAGCGATATTTAACTTAAGAGTCCATGTTATCGAAAAGGCAAGGTAAAATGAGAATTAAAACGTGTTTTGATTTGTTTCTAACAGTTTTTTTTATGGTTGTGCGGGCGCTAATCACGCAATCATGTTTTTGAAAAAGTTTTGAACTAAAAGGTCGTCGATTTGGCGTTATTTTACCTGTTTTGTCGACTTCTGGAACCTAGCAAAACTACATAAAGATGCTATTTTGAATTTATTTGGGTGAAGCACCGATTTATGGTGAGAAAAGTCCGTATTTGATAATTTTTCTGCAAAACGCAGAGCATCAAGAATCCTCTGAACGTCTCTATGTCTTCATCGTGTTCTTCCTCATAGTATAACTCAACGCAAGTTTTATTGGCTGGACGTTCGACCTTGATCTGATCCATTTAGCACCGCTCCCTGATGTAGTTCAAAGAATTTACTCGCTTTGGGTGAAGTTGGTAGCAAAAGTGAATAAACTGCTACATGGCATGAGGTATATACGTCATTCGTTATCAACTGTTTTGGTGTAAGCGCCGACAACGACTGATTGAAAACTGAACTATCTTTTGTCGTATTTTCTTTCTTTCTCTTTGTCTCTCTGAATGATACAATTTGGAACGTCACACCTATTGGTGTGTTTTCCTTGCGTTGGTTTATATGAGAGATGCCATTATGTCTTTGTGAAAATCTCTGTGAAAAAAACAAAGCGCAATTGCAAACACTTTCAATAGACATTTTTAACGTTTTCTTTTGCTTGACGCCGCGGTATGTTGTTTCTCTTAACTTCGGAATACAATAAAAGTTGTGTTTTGTATTTTTGTCTGCCGGGACTTGACATTTTAGACATGATGATGTCAATAGATTTACAACCGCAACGTTTTGACTTAGTGACCAGAACAAATAATTTATGCGAAGCCGTTTTTTAGGATATAAGTGAACTAAGAAGTAATTAACCTACTCTGAACTCAGAGAGTTCCGAGTTATGGCTTTTCAGCCATTCTATTTCCAAAATGGAATTTTCAAGTTTTTTCTTTTTCTTTTAAAAGAACACTTCATAGAGTATATTGGCTTCTAACCACCCCTGCAAAAAAGAGCCAAGAAATCCCCGGAATTCCGCGGAAAAATTCCTGGCTTTCCATGCTTTTTTGCTCATAAGGAAAAGCCACGAATCTCTTGGCTTTCCAGGAAAGCCCAGAGTTCTAGACTCTTGGCTTTCCACGCGCGACTTCCAGGAAGTCGTGGAAAGTGTGGAAAGCCAAGGGACTCCGCACTTTCGGGGCTTTCCAAGATTCCACTCTCTCCTGAAAACCCAGGAATCATGTTACTCCCAAAAGCCTGGAAGAGCCTGGAAAGTCAGGAAGAAATGCTCCACTCTTTCCTGGCTTTCCCGGCTTTTTTACACATAGGGGAAAGCCAGGAATGATTCTCAGCTTTCCAGGATTCCTCGATTTCTTGGAAAGCGCAGAATTCCATACCCGAAAAGCCTGGAAAAGCATGGAAATCCAGGAAAATATTCCATGTACTTTCCTGACTTTTCCCTGTATGCAAAAAACACATACATTTTTAGCACACACACTCTAAAGGCCTGGTAAAGAATAGGGCTTTCCAGGTTTTTGTGGTTTTCTAATGCTTAAATAGAATGAAATATTTTGACCATGCGTGCATTTGCACATAAAATAAAGAGGTAAGTGATTGTTATTCCTGGAAAGATCCTTTTCTCAGGTTTCTCAAAAATTTCAGCTCAAACAGCTATGGTTAATAAAAAGAAAACAACAATCAAACTAAAAACTTTTTAGAGATCTAGAAATTCAAGTGTAGTATGTACTTTACTTGTCTTGATTTTCAATGAAATCTATACATTAAGTGTATATTGTTTTTCACAAATAAATTACGGTAATGAATCAAGATTTGGCGACATAAATGTGCATTTCACCGTGAAAACAATAAGCACTTAATGACTGGCCCCAAGGGAAACAGTGAGTTTTGTTCCCCCGAGACCTTCAATGTTCCCCGAGACGAAGCCGAGGGGAACATTGAAGTCGAGGGGAAACAAAACTCACTGTTTCCCGTGGGGTCAGTCATTAAGTGTTTTGTTATACCTCCCAACTAAAAAATACAACAAATTAAACTCTTACATACGTGAGCATCGAGTTGAGATCCGTCTTGTTTAGTTCTTTAAATTTTTGTTGTAAGTTTTGTTCCTTGCAGAACTCTTTTAAGATTTTAATAGCATTTTGTGTTGCTTTGTTTGTGGATTTGTATCCCGTATCAATTGTTCACTTTCTTCTTCTGTTGGAACTAGAAAGCGTTTCGCGGCCATGACCCAGAAAAAATTAGTTTCTTGACGCGGCTGGACACAAATTTGCCGCGGTTTCAAGGCGCACGACCTGATCACGTGCGAGTCGAAAGTTCAAGTTGTTGTTTCCCTAGGGAGTTCGTGAGGTTTGTTCGCCCTAGGGAGTTAGACTGTTTTGACCCATGGGACGTGACACGCTCTTGTCCAAACAAAAAAGGCGTTTGAGTTGGGAGGTATAACAAAGTGTTTTGATGTTCCATCCTGATCATTATATATTACACATGATGGACTAACAATCGGAACAGTTAAATGTAAAATTTCAAGAAAAGAGTGTAGTTTCTTGCATCAGTTTAGGTATGAACAGGTGACAGCTGACATGTCTTTCAATAGGTCTCAAATATGTCGGGTGGGTGACCTTTTAATCAGAAATGAGTTTGGCTTACTCTAACACCGACACATGATTTGCAGTGAGTGAAAACTCTAAACGTTATTCCTTGCTACCTTAATATCATTCTTGTTTTCTGTCATACCGATGATGCAGGTTGTCAAAATTCAAATATGTGAATGATCACATGCATTGCATGTTTTGTCCCAAACTAAGGTCATGTTTTTGCGTGATTTATGTTTATGCTTGACGCAATCTTGTACACTGCAGTGACATACATTAGACGGAGTAGTTTTATTGAGAAGTGGAGAAAGTAGCGGATGATGCAAAAGACTGCAAAACAATTTCGCTTTATATTAATTTTTCCCTGGGGCAGTTTCTGTCTGTTTTAATTCTACTCGCGTTCTTGCTTTTTCTAAAATAACTGAATATGCTGCTTCTGGTATGATTGGTCGAAAACTGTCAATTATAACTAATAATAAGAGAAATATGGCATGTGGGGGCAATATCTTAAAAAAGGGTAATAACTTAATATATGTCGATTACAAGATCACAAACGAGTCCTAAAAGCAAGCAAGAATAACAACAACGAAAATGCGTGATTATGTGAAAACTTAACATACAGTTTTAAATTAACGTGTTTCAAATTTACGTTGTATCAGCTTTCTCAGTCAACACGGTGGGGCCAAACCACCCCCCAAATGGGTCATTTAGACTAATTTTGCTTCTTTTTCATATTTCTTTTCCAAACTTGGCAAAAAACCTTGGGTTGTCGCCCAATTTATTTTAAGTATGAGAATGACTAAAAAAGGCCAAATTGTGACGTCATAATGGCTGACGTCACAAAACGAGTTAACTGAAAATTTCAAATTTGAAATAAAAAGTTATGTCATCTGAAAGAACTTGGCAAGGGGAGTAAAATGCTGAAAACCGTACCTCGCTAAGACAAACGTATCTTGAGTTATGGCAATTTAAAGACATTTAAAGTGTCCCCCCCGGAACCATACTTTTCTTCTAAAAACAACCCTGTTGATCTTTTTTGTACAGTTTTTTTCCATGCAAGCTAATAATCTAGTAAAATGGACTTCTTGTTGTTCCAAAAAATCGTATCATTTTAGATTTTAAGTTTTTGGCTTGAAAACGATAATATTAGCAAGTGCATAATTGATCACGTGACACTTAATTAGGTCACAAAACTGGTTTGGGAGCTCTAGCTCTGGCAGGAAAAATTTTTTCCGAGTTTTTCTTTTTCATTTAGCTTCCGTCACTTAAGACATCTTATCTGCAACTTAAATGGTGTCGTTGACGCAACAAAACAACACTTAAATTCAAACGTATTACACAAGGGGGGGACCCTATTTTGAGACTGTGAAATTTTCAAAATCTAAAATGCCATATCTCATCCATTATTTGTCACATCGACAAACTGTTTTCAGCATTCAACTCCTCTTGACGTGTTCTTTCTAAAACACTAGAAAAAATTTACAAATTCTAAAATTTTATTTTAGAGAATAATATGACGTCACCAATTATGACGTCATAATTTGACATTTGGCATCACCATTCATGTCAAATTGTTTGGCACAAAGACCCATATCAAATTACCAAGTTTGGTAAAGAAATGATGAAAAGTAACAAAATTATTAAAAAATTAACCAAAAACCGGACATTTCATGACCCATTTGGGGGGTGGTTTGGCCCCACCGTGAACTGAAAATGGCATTGGGTATGCCGAAACATGTCTTGTTTCAAACTAAAAAGTATTGTGTTGTTTCTTAAATTACTTACCTGTTTCCTGCTACCAAGACCTTTTGAAAACTGATTTATCTGTTTCGTAGTTATTTTATGTTTATGTGTCACAGTTAATTTTATATTTGTCATTGTTATTATAGTAATCTCATAGTTACTTTTTCACTGTTAGTTAGGTGTCCCCTATTAACAGGGGGATTTGCCCCTGCTGGACAGTTTTGACACGTTAATAAAGTTTCTATTCTATTCTATATTCTGAACAAAAAGTATACCTGCTTGTATAGGAGCTATATTGAGAATCGCCTAGCGTAAATACGTTACGTCGTGTAACGAGGTATACGATCTGGATACAGTGGACGAACTGAGCCACCTTGTGGATGTGCCACTGCTAATTCCCATTTATTTATTTATTGTTATTTTTTTTATATTTAACTGTGCCTCCACAAATCAAAACCACTAACTGAAGTATGTTCGACTCAACCTAAGTTAGAATTTAACTTCTAGATATAGTCAGTTCGTGAGCTCCCCCGACCGATGTATAGTTAAAGATAACTAATCTCACATGCATGCAGCGTGCGGCTTCGCAGAACACCAAAAAAGGAAATTAATAGGAAAATTACACATCTTTCGATATCTTAAGATACCTCAACAACATTGCTTAATAATAATCAACGATCAATTCAAAGGAATTAATCTTATTCTTAGAATGCACAACGGGTAATAATATTATTATATGTAGCAAAAGCCATAATCGGGGACGGAGATCGGAAGCGCGAGCTCCGCGGAACCCCATGTGATGGCGTAACATAGGGGACCGTAGAGGAAGCCAACTGCTCGCCGGGTAGTAGTAAATTTGCAAATTTTAGAAAACATTGCACCATGTAATTTGTGTGGGTCATGTTGATAAAAATAGTCCAACTCTTACTTTAATTTACCTACTTATTTACTAACTTTCCTATTTACTTATCCATTTGTTTTATCATTTACTTTGGCTTTGTGTGTGCGTTAAATGTTCACGTTCACAGGCTGAAAATTCTTGTCAAGAGACTGTGCATGATTAGACTTGTCATTTTCTATTTCTGCTGTCCTCAATAAATCAGGGTTTTAAAGCAAAATCTACTTTTGGCATTTGAAATTTACGGAGTTTCGGTGCACTCACCCACCGCCCGCCGCCAACCACGATCGTTTCGATTCCTCTCAGTTAACGTTATTTGTAGAAGCGAATGGGGATTAAGTGTGCCGATTTGAAAAATGAATTTTTGTTCTAGATTTTTACGGCTTTCCGTGTTACCCGTGTTGCATCGTTTGCGACAAAAACATAGGGAACTTTCAAGTTAGAAGTGTACTTAAATCTGATGATCAACCGGGTGCTTTTAAATGCGCGTGCAAACGATGCAACCTGGTCCTTTCATTCACAATGCGGACAAAATAACAGGACCCAAGCGATCGATTAAAATCACCAATCGCTTCACATGCACCTCCGCAAATGTTATCTATTGCATAACATGCACTTTGTGCAAAAAGATATACATTGGCGAAACAGGGAGGAGACTAGGCGACCGTTTCCTTGAACACCTACGAGACGTTGAAAGAAATGACAAGGATGTATCCAAACCAGTCGCCCGACATTTCAATCTCCCTAATCATTCATGACGATCTGCGGCCTTTCGCTACACCAGGGTAGGGCCTCGGCGACGTTTAAACCGGACCTTAGTAACTAAGTGACATCAGTCAGTAGCACGGAAAGTGAAGAGCCAATCAGGTCTCGTTATTGCGTTTCTTCTGTTGGGAAACTTCAGTCGGTGATACAGGTGCGTATAAACTTCGTTCGTGATTATAAGAAATCAAGTAATCATAACGTTCGCTGCTCATTTGCATTAGATTCGGCAAATGAAGAGTTCTTGTAGTACGTGAGTTCACAGCAAAGGAAGTGCACTGTGTATAAGCCTGTGGGACTAGATTGAATTAAATAATAAATCATTTTTGTTATTATGCACGCAACTCGCGTGGATGATGAGAATTTTCTTACCTATCAAAAGAAAATTTTATGCTCTAACTGAAGAAGCTTACTTCACCAAGTTGGACTTCTCTGCTTGCCTTATCTGCTCGTAGCTAAGCTGTTAGCCTACTGGTAGGGAGCCAATCACACTGTGTGCCTCATTCAGTGCTTATTGAATACGTATCTTTCGGATATTATGCAAGAAAATGAAAAGGCAAGCCAAATAATCACCCTCTTCCTCCCAGTTTGAAAGAAAACCCCTTTGTTGAATAACAGAGGACGGCGGAATGAGGTTTTATATTTGAAGACGACTAAGAAATACAATAATAGTGTAATTCAAACCCGTTGATATTAGGACAAAAACAAGAAGTTTTTTCGTGCACTCAAAATTTTTTTGTCGCCAAATCCCATAATGCTGCAACAAACGCAGCAAAACCGTTCTACCGTCTCTCGGAGTCCAAAGGATAGATTATCGCAAATTCTCAAACAAAATGGTTTTTCTTCAAGCTAATTTAAGTAATGCAAGGAAGAAAATAAGTTATCGTGCTGCTGGCAGATGTTTTAAGGAAGGCTCTTTTTATAGCGAAACTCCTTTGCGGCCGAAGGCCGCGGGAGTGGAGCCCCATACCCATACTAAGGGGCGTGCTGGTAATTTTTTTTGGTCATGGCAAGCGGAATGGCTCGAGGGCGCGTGCGCCGTACGTACGTCGCATTTCATGACTTTCCTATATGAAGCAATTTTCGCGCAGCTTCTAGCCAATGGTGTGCGAGGAATCGCGTAAGTCTTTTGACGCGTGTTGCACAAGGGACTCGCGTAGCGATAAAATAACTCGTGAAAACAATGGATAATTTTACAGTAAAATGGTATCCAACGGCCATAACATGATGAAAAACAGGATTCTACATTCAAGCTAAGGATGTAAGGTTAGAGCAAAACCAAGCTTATAAGTCGAGCAGAAAAGTACTAATTTGCGAACAAATAATTCTGACCTAAAGCATGACCTTTGTATTTTAAAACGAATGAAGCGAATCGGCGTTTTACCAAACAGAATTAAAAAGAACATAGCTTTCCAATTGACAGTTGTAAAACAGAATCAAAGTTATTCACAATAAACAGATTGAATTTACGACAAAATGTGTGCAATACTGTGCAATAATCTGTAAACAAAACCAAAGGAGGATTTCTGGTAGTTTCGAAGCGAAACACGCGTCTCCAATTACAAAACACAAAACAATCAAAACAACTGAAAAATGCCGATAAATAATTGAATGAATTTGCCTAGCGAACTTAAAGCGAAAGCACAGATAGATAAACTAGATTTGCTTGAATCACGAAACAGAATTATAACGCTAAGTTTATACTAAAATGATACTCTTAAGGACGTTCGCGCCCAAATCTTCCCACGTTCAGATTTTTTCCAAACTTTTGCTGTCCTTAGATAATGACCAACTCATGTCAGAAAAGCAAAAAATTTGGGGTGTCACCGTGCTCGTTTCGGAAGTAAAGCATGTTGGAAATGCTGTGTTTTTAGAGGCTTTGGTGATGGAAGTCGACATCGACTTTCTTGCTACCAGGATTAAAATAAGTTACGTGGAGACAATGCTTATTTATTCATTTCATTGCAAATAGGCCTGGTTAGTACATTTTTGCTTGTAATATCGTTTCTTCAGGTAAAATTAGCCTCACCGAAGGATAATTGAAAGTCACATATAGCTGCATTGGTAGAAAAATTTGATCGTATTTGAGTAGAAATAGCAATAAAATTAAAACTTCTCACATTCAGAATTTTTTGTTTTTGGTCAAAATGCAGAGTACTAGTAAAGGATGTGATTTATCAAAAAAAAGAGTGAGGACACCGTGCATTTAAGAGAGTTAAGCAAGTCTATAGATACAAAAGCACTGACCACCACTGTATCTGCCTTTATTATTCGACAAATTGTTACTATGCCCATATCTGGTAAGGAAGCCCTCAATATCTGTCATCCGTACATGACAGATATCCTGCGATATACGTAAATGACCATATGTGGAAGTGCACTGCAGATTTTCTTTCATTGCTTGTCTGGCGGCCATTTTGAAAAGCGAGGCAGTTTGAGCATTGTTCTCCGGAAATTTTAACTCCCTGGAAGAAACTTTCCACGATTAAATGCTCTCAAAAAGTCAACAAGTATTTGCTTCAGCTCACAAAGATATCCAGAGGTTGACTTGGAATTTTCATAGTGAGAACTCAACCAAGAAAATGCTATTGCGAACGAAGCAGCACACTTGCTCACGGAAAGTTGTAAAGACTAAAGTTAAAAAGATTTTAATTCACAGGAAGAGGACTTATTCTCGGTAAGGTAGCAATATTTTTTTCCTTTGTCTTGTCATTTCCAAACATGAGTTTGTAAATACGTCTTTTTAAGTGAACGGTAGTAAACTTCGATTTCTTGAAGTTCTGTTTTGATTTTTATTAAGTTATGTGTTGCTAGCTTTTAGCGTTTTTATCATAGAGCCGTAGTTTTTCTCGTTCTGAAAATGGTAGGCGATGGGAATTTGTTGAATAATAAAACAATTATCCTGCTCAATCTTGCGGAATATCCCCTGATTTAGCCAACTCGGCCTACGGCCTCGTCGGCTAAGTATCAGGTGATATTCCGCGCGATTTCGCAGGATAATTGTTAAATATTTCTTACTCAGCGCGCGCGCTCGATGCATGACGTGGCATGGCATTGCGACGTGAATTACGTGCGCAGTAAGGATGCGCACAAACAATGAGCGCGAACGTCCTTAAGAGACTAAAATTATACAGTAATTAACGAGGTCAAGTACCTAGGTTAATAACAGTAAACAAGAAATTCTGAAGAATTTATAGGCGGCCCATGGTAACCAGGTAGATATGGAGTTCCGCTTTTAGGCTTGGCTAAATCTATATATTATATTTCTGTAGGTGGTTTCTGTGGCAAGTAGTGGATTATTAATGCTTGATGCAATGTGACATAAGATGGCTCCGGAATAACTACTTTCTCGTTCGATAATCAGACAGCTTTAGACTTTATTGTTTTGTTGGCAGATATATGGACTGACAAGAGGTCATTAACATAATAAAAGTGTTTGCTGCCAAGCACTCAAAATAAATGAATTATAAATGAGAATAATCGTGTCTCTAGAGTGCTGCATTAAAAAAACAGTGCAGTTTTCAGCACTCTAGAGACACAATTATTCTCATTTAACAACAAATAATTGCACGATTTTCATTGTGAATGAACACTAGCTATGCGTTCATTACTAACGCATCTGGTGAACATTCTACAGCTGTTTTAATTATATTTTGTTTCGTTACATTTCGCTTTGTGTTGAAAAGGTTGTAAGTCTCTAAGAGATTTCAGTTTAAAGAAAATTTATGCTTAGTTCATCGTACACGCGGAAGGTTTCTAGGCTTTTCTTTCCCGTCTAGGAGAAAAAAGCAACAACAGTACATGCCACGATAAAGATAACGCCGATGACGTCATCCACAGTGCCGCTTTTCTGTGCAGTTGTTAAGGCTGTGGTCGAAGCTGTGGTCAAGGTTGCGGTTGATGCTGTGGTGGAAGCGGTGTTGAAGAGATCGTCTTCACAGCAATATAAGGGGCACGTCCCGTTGTCACCCTTGCACAGAGCATTTAGTATCAGCGATCCGGAATCACAGACGTTCCTAGTACTACAGCCTCTTGAGAATGCTCTAGTTACATTACTTATAGTATTAAGAATCGGTTCTGGCTAACGTGGCAGGTTTTTTCTTTCTTGTTGTTGTCACAGTCCCCCAGACTTTTTGTACTTGAACAGTTGTTGCACTTGACTCCAAAAGCTGCAATATAAACAGTTTTAGGCTCAGTTTAGGGATGACTTACTCTGTGAGTACCAGTTCCCAAACTACAAGGCTTTCGTCCACGTGACTCAAAAGGAACTTTATTCAGTACTAAGGGAACGATTATATATGACCTGGGATGGGAAGTTTGCCGGATCTCAGGATGGCTGTTATAGCTCTATATCATAAGGTATCCCGACTAACCGAGATGAGACTCTTCCAGTTTCTTTTTTCTTTTTTCTTTTTACCTGCAAATTTTCCTTGCTCTTATTTTACTTCTTCAGGACATTTAAAGACACTAAGTGGTCCCGTTAATGGTCCCGTTAATGGTGTTGAAACAGACCTAGAAGAAGTGTAGCAGGAATTTTATGTTTGTCCAAATAATCTTCAGTCTAATTCTTATTACCATCTATATTTCCCGAAATCAACCGGGTCTGTCCTTATACGTTTAATGAGTTCAGTTTGGTAAATGTTGATGAAGTCCGCAAATGTGTTGTGAAAATATCTTCCAAGTCATGTGATCTTGATCCTCTTCCTGGCTATGTCACAAGAAACGCTCTGAGCACACTGCTTCCATTTATCACCAAGATTATTAATACTTCGCTGCAATCTGGCCAAATGCCCTCTCAATTAAAAGTTGCTAAGCTACGTCCTCTCCTTAAGAAGCCTTCTCTGGATCACACGCAGTTTTCAAACTATCGTCCTGTTTCGAATCTTACCTTTCTCAGCAAAGCAATTGAGAAGTTGGTTGCTAACCAACTGATCTCCTATATTAACAAAAACAATCTGAACGAGTCATTTCAGTCTGCCTACAAACAGTATCACAGCACAGAAACGGCTCTCATTCGCGTGCATAATGACATCCTCACAGCCATTGATAATCGTAGAACGGTAATTTTATTACTTCTGGACCTCTCTGCTGCTTTCGATACTGTTGACCACGATATTCTCCTCTTTCGTCTACAACAGCGCTTTGGAGTTACCGGCATGCCGTTATTATGGTTTAAATCTTATCTGTCCAATCGCATGCAGTATGTGTCCGTGGATGGCGGGGCTTCCTTGAATCATGCTCTTCAGTGTGGTGTTCCACAAGGATCAGTGTTGGGACCCATTTTGTACCTGCTTTATACTTCACCCCTTTCTGACATTGTTAAGAAATTCAACTTGAGTTATCATTTTTATGCTGATGATTCACAACTTTATCTGTCCTTTCAGCCAACTATACCTGGTGATAGGGATTTAGCTGTGTCCAACATTGAGCGCTGTGTACACGAGATTGATCACTGGATGTTGGTTAATCGTCTTAAACTGAACAAAGATAAGACTGAACTTCTAGTGATCTCCGCTAAACATCTACCGAGACCAATCCTTCAAGAAATCTCTGTCGTCAATGAGACCATCCACTCCTCGCAGAAAGCAAGAAATATTGGTGTCATTTTTGACCATCATTTTCGTTTCAATGAGCATATTGCAAGTATTTGCAAATCATCTTTTTATCATCTCCGTAATATCAGCAATATAAGAAAGTACCTGTCATCCACCACTACTGAAATACTTGTTCATGCGTTTGTATCTTCAAAATTGGATCACTGCAATTCTTTACTCTATGGCTTACCGAACTGTCTAATAAAAAGTTACAGCACGTCCAGAATGCCGCCGCTCGTCTCATTACCCTCTCAAGAAAACACGAACACATCACACCTATTTTGTTAAATCTCCACTGGCTTCCTGTTAATTATCGCATCATCTTTAAAATTCTACTCATCACGTACAAGGCTCTAAACGATCTGGCACCTACATACGTTCGCGATCTTCTTACTCCTTACACTCCACCTCGTCAGCTACGTTCATCTTCAAAAGACCTTCTTTCAATTCCGCATTTCAATTTGAAAACATATGGCGCAAGATCTTTCTCCGTGGCAGCTCCTACACTCTGGAATACTCTGCCTTCTGACATCAAGAACAGCTCCTCAGTGTCCCGTTTTAAACATAAACTTAAAACTTTCCTTTTTAAAAAAGCATTTTTATAACTTTATTTTTTTAATAGTGTTTTTAATATTTTTAACGTTACTTCTGTAAAGCGCTTTTGAACTTTTAGGATATTGGCGCTATATAAATATTTTATTATTATTATTATTATTATTATATTTAGCAGGTATTTTGGGGGAGCCTATGTTTTTTGTTTATGGGTTATATGTTTTGTAAGTGGTATTTTTATAGGTATTTCGGGTAGTTTACTTATAGCATTTATTCATTTTTGGGTATTAAACTGTGGTCTCATTTACACCTTCTTTCACTTTGGAATACGCCTAGTGAGAGTTGAAAAAGTACTACATTTATGTTTTTTGTTTGTTTGTTTGTTTGTTTTTCTACTTAAAACCTGCCTTTTTGTAGTTTCTGCTTGAACGTTTGTTCTGATCACGTTTTCTAGTCAAGTAAAATTACTGAGCATGTCACGCACAATAATCACTATTATAATACGTCAATTGTATCAATGGACACTTGAACGCAGTAACCAATATACCCGAGTTGTGACTTCCCAAGAAACTAAAGCGATTTTGTTGTCAACAAAAACATTTAACAGGTTGTTAAGACTGGTTCTTATCGCTACATTCTTTGCGTGCTATATTGGGGTATTGAGGGTGATAAATTGAGTCACTGAGCCACAAAAATATGATGTCCAATTTTGCATTTCTTGAGTCATTTTTTGAATTTTGCATGTCACTAGTGAACATCAAATTCTAGATGAATAAACAAACGTTAAAATCATTTCTTTGAAATCGAGACAAACTTTGGCAAACAATGGCCAGGGCCAATTACATGGCGGATTTCAGCTCCAGATTAAATTTCAACCCAGGTCGCGGTGCTTAGATTTTGTCTTAGTTTACACGATTAATTTCAGCCCAAGCGCAATTTGTGGATGGGGTCGCGCAACTACGACTTGAACCAAAACACCCACACTCATGAACAGGCCTAAATCATTTCCCTCAAGGAGGCAATTCTTTCGTGTCGCAAGAAGTTCAGCTATTGAAAGCTCTCACTCGTCAGAACATCGCCGGGTGCTACCAAAATTGCACGGTTATTTCAATCTAAAATTCTATCCAATTTTATTAAACTGCCCTTATGCGTATGGAGATTGCTCGAGCACTGAAACACTGAGCTCTGGGTAGGTGGCTTAGAGGAAAGTCTCTATTGCAAGACCACAATTGATGAAGGGCTTCTAGATTTCAATTTAAGTCAATCTTTAAACAGTGTGAACAGGAACTACATGTATGCTAACCTGA
Source organism: Siderastrea siderea (assembly GCA_964030785.1). NCBI lineage: Eukaryota > Metazoa > Cnidaria > Anthozoa > Scleractinia > Rhizangiidae > Siderastrea > Siderastrea siderea. The sequence goes on along the minus strand of OZ034968.1, from coordinate 19,940,343 downwards.
CGAAACGGCTACGTAAAACACAAGAAGGGCAACAGGAAAATCTTTCATTGTTTAGACTCCAGAACGTACGCTGATCATGTCACCAACTTTGCTCGACAATGACAAACGAGGGAATGTGTGCAGGGACCGCCTAGTGATGGCATAAATAATGACAGGGGTGAAAGTGACATCACAGGATATAAATACTGACAGCCAATCAGTAATCATAAAATGCAGCCGTCGACCAATTTTCAATGAAACTAAAAGTCTCCTGCTTTCGAAACTTTGAACAGTTGCCTCGGTGACCATTGTTTGCAGTGTTCCACCTGATTAGGCCTTCTTTAATTGGGTAATTGTGCAATGTTGCAACAGCTGAATTTGGGATAATTTTAAAAATGTAACTCAAAGAAATACAGCCCTTAATAAAGAGTTTTTTCCATTGAATTTAGGTTACAATTCAGTGAACTTCTGACAACAAAATACTTCTTTGTTGTCTTATTTTGAGACAATTTGGACGAATAACGAAGCCCAAAATAGATAAAATGAGCAAAATATTCAGTGTAGTCTGAGATATTTCAATTTACTCGGACAGACAAAAAGCAAAGAACCGTGGATGAAAATCTCGCTTATCGTCTGATCTTTAAAAGATGTAATCAGGCAGACACACACAAAAGGAAGATGAAGTCCAAGGAACTGCAGGCCGAGATAATACATCTTTTTTTCTGCTAGTTTAAACAGTCTTCTTGGTACGGATACCGCAGTGCTGGTCTGCTTGCCGAGTGTTATCTTTTCCTATCCTTGGGCATCAACTCATCCGCGTTGCCAGAGTGAAGCGTATTCACAGTGAGGCGTATTCTTTATAATGTTGGAGTTATTGCTTTCACTGTATTCAGCTGCAATGTTAAAAACCCTTGAGGTCAGCCAAAGAGTTACATTAACACAAAACAATCGGCTTTCTCGAAAGTCTCCACATTTTTTTAATTGCTGTTAGTAACTATGTCAGCGATAATATCGTCAGTTATGTTCGATAATTAGACCACCATTTAACCAAAAATTTGCATTTATTATTACAGAAGGCTGAGTGGAAAGAAAAATGGCATTACGTTCCAGTAAATAAGTCAGCTTCTAACAGAAGACAGCCAACACGGCTATCATAACCATCATTGTTATGATCTTGTCCTTAGTGGTTACAGCAGAAGCACTGCTGTTGGGAGGGTCACCGTTACAGGGAGTATCTCCATCACTAACACAACAAGTAACAAGACATAACGTTGCTCCATCCTCTTTCTTCTTCTCCTCATCTGCACACTGTGCCTTTTGCTTGTCGCATTCGCTTTTTGATACGCAACCTCTCCATGCCAATCTCCCTTCCCCTTTTTGCTCTTCTTCCGAGTAGTACTTAATGCAAGTTTTGTCGGCGGGGCAGTCCACCCTTATCTGTTCTTTCTCGCACTGATCCGTGGTGTACCCTGTATCAGGTTTCTTTGGAAAGCATTGATAGCATTGAAATGAATAAGTTGCAAATATAAAAACACGTATGAATGGAAGAAAGAAAGCTATAAGGCTCCATCCAAACGCATACCTTTGGCTCCAAATTTTATTTTTAGAGTCGTTTGACATTGATTAACTACATGTAGTACTTTAAAATACTACGATAACCGTCAGCCATTTTCGATCATTAATATTATCCTGAGAAGAGATTGTACTACTCGGAAGAAGAGCAAAAAGGGGAAGGGAGATTGGCATGGAGAGGTTGCGTTTCGCGATGTGTAGCCAAAATGCGCCATGGCAGGCAAAGTGTACTAAACCTTGCAAATGAAAAACAAAAACAAGAAACAAAGAAAATAAAATAAATTATTTTTTCAAGGATGCTTGTCCGCTAAAAGTACATAAGGCTTAATTGCACCAAAAACGTTAGCAGGAAAATTACTCATCAGACTCATGTTTCGAACTCTTGAGACGGACCAACTCAATTTTGCTTAAGGATAATGAATAAAGAAATTTACGTGAACCCTAGCACACAGCAGGTAATAATATTGATATTTAGTTATTTAAGAGGGTACCAAATGTTTACCTGCGCTAATAGCTGCGCTGAACAAAGGAAGGGCAACAGGAAACTTCATAGTTCAAAATAAAGATGACCGACTTACCAACTTTTCTTGCTAGTCAGTGTTGAGCAAAGGAATGTGTAATAGCCTCACTAACGTAAGCCAGAAAGACCAGTGACGTCACTTGGAACTTACCACTAAGCTGACAGAATAGCAGTCGATCCTGTCCATGGTTCCGTTATTAAGCGCGTTGTTGTGTTCTAAGGTCAACAAAATTGGTTCGGAAATGAAAGTTTCCTTTAATCTTGAACCCTCGAACGTACGATATGTGTTATCAGGACAAAAACACAGAAAGCTCTCATAGCAAATTAGAATCAACGCTTCCCAAGACTTCCATTTTGTTTTTTAGTCAGCTTAGTACACGCGCCGGTGAGGCTTGATTGAGGTCTGGAACTGTTGCTGCCATTTTGAATGGGAGTCTTGGATGGAACCCAGAAGACCTTGGAAACCGTTTGTAACTCTAGTGAATGAAGGGATGACTGGAAGGAGAGCACTCAAAAATAGTAGCAGGCCATACCTACAATCAGTTCACAAAAATGGGTTTTCGACAAGGTAAGATGTTGAAATAAATATCTACGATCCAATTTTGTCCAAAAAAAACTGTCAGCTGTCAGGTGTTTTGATGTCGTTTAGATGCTTGATTTCAAAGCATGCCTGCCACCATCACGGGGTCCCGAAAGTGCGAATACTTGACTGACAGATTTACAGCGTAAGTAGAAAGTTCGTACCAGGGCTCGCACGTTCTGATTGGTGTATTTGAAATATAGCTCTTCAACATTTTTCTCCCGAAAGCAAGCCCTTGAATTTCTGGTGAGGTGAGACCGTTCCAAGTCCGGTTTCGAAGAAGGCTTGACAGTTCATTGATCGAGTGAGGAACAAGCGATAAGGTTTCTTGTTCCACCGGTCATACAAAAAAAATGACCGGTCCACTCTCACAGTCTTATGAAAGAAGGAATGTCTTAAAAGGCTACCTACAGGGTCTATTTTCATCTTGCTTTGTGGAAACTCTAATTGTTTTGACGTACAGCTGTAGAATTAAGAGAGCTGATGAGTAGCTGTAAGCCTAAACAGCGCATATTAAGTTCTGTGCATAATTTTGTCCCAAATAAGACCAGTGTTCTGATGACTGATGAGAGACTGAATGCACGATTACGCAAGACTGCGTGTAAAACAAAATGATCTAGGTGTCAAGTTTCAGTTTTCATACAAAGGACAATCGGTCAGTACAAAATGCAGACTGCAGACTGCAGACTGCAGACTGCAGACTGCAGACCGCAGACCGGGTACAAAATGCAGACTAGGTACAAAATGCAGACTACAGACTGCAGACTGGGTACTAAATGAAAATCTTAGCCTACAAAGTTCTTTAAAATTAGGTTCTTATATGCAGGTTTGCACTGTAACTCACATGTGCTGACAAGTTGACCACCTAAGTTGTGTTTCATGTCACACATACTACTAATAAATACTTGCTTGTAATTTACAGTGCTGAATCCCATTTACAGCATGTTAGAATATTCCTCAACATCTTTCATTCTTGCCATCGCATCTGGGTGCTTCTCAGCCATTTTATGGAAGTCGTGTAAAGTGAAGTGGGGGAATGCCATAATGTAATTTAACGAAGTTAACCCACAACGAGCATGTGGTTATCAAGCGTTGGTGGTCAGCAGTTGTTCAGGTGCTGTCAGGCTCAGTTTGTGTGGTTTTACTGCAATGGAGGGCTGTGACTGCTTGCACATGTTTTGTCTAGGTATTTTGCGGCGGTCTGCTTGTTTTTCCACCCCAGCCCGCCCTCCCTCCCTCCCTCCCTCTTATTTATTGTTTTATTTACTTATTTTTTCTCTCCACTGACTAAGTCCGTGTGACGGGTGCCAGGGTGTGTGCCGGGTTGCAGGGATTTGCCAGCAATGGAGAAGTCCATCTGGGGGCTGGCTGACCATAGTGGAGGCCCCTGGATATTCCAGGCACCCAACCTCCTTCATGGTATGTGAGGCAGTTGGTTAAAAACATGTTAAACATCTGGCACCCACTTATTAAGAGACACAGATTCTAAGCTTTGCAGTTCAGGAATGAAACAAACAACATCGGTTTATATGTAATTTTACTTTGATAGTTATGAAGGTTATTCCATTAGCTTGAAATGAGATTTCACATGATACATGTACATTGACAAAGGTCTCCACAACTATGTATGGACACTTGACATAAAGCAGTTTCCTTTTTTCCTACGTGCCAAGCACATTCAAAGTTTCCTTACTTGCAGCTGTTGCCCTGTAAGTGTTTAATACAAGTAATAAGTTAAATTTATTTAACAAACTTACAACATCAATCACCTCCACATGTTCCATCAGCAGTTTCTAGTACAACACACTGTATTTGCTGTGATCGTTGTTCTGACTGCCACCCCACATTTTAGGTTTCGTGTTGAATATGAGGTCAGAGGCTAAAAGCTGTTGAAATGAAAGTAGCTTAATTGATACTTGTTGCTATAACAACTTTTATACTGCTGAGGGCGTTAGTAAGTTCTTTTCGAACATCTAAAGTTATATTTTGTGGCACATCTGTGTTGGACCTGATCGCTCACATTTTGCTGCAAATTATCTTTGCTATTTTAAAGGTATTCTTTTAAATAAGAATCAACAGGTAACATTTGTGACTCAGTAATTACTAATACTCTCCTAGTTTATTTGGAGAAATGCATTCACTTGTCTGCAACTCTTCTGACTTTAAGTCTCCTTTTCCATTCTTGTAATCTCTCAACTGAACTCATTACATTTAGGGCGTTAATGTTTAAAATTACTGTGGCTGGGCCGTTCGTCTAGAAACATAGAATTGTCATTAGTGAAAAGTGATAATCATCATATTAACATATCCCTTCATGGTCCCATCATCCTATTAACAGCCCTCATCACTGGCTGTGGAATGCAGGGCTTATTTGTGTAATATCAAAAGCTGGTTTTCATTGCAACCTGTGGTAAACAACACATGAACACAATGTTGCTCCTTCAATCAAATGATTGCTGAACTGCAACACTAATTAGAGTAATTCCTCTTCCATTAATCATGAAACGTATTCTTGACGAGTTTCAAAAAGGCGCTATTCTGAGCTTTATGCTCGGGGCAAGGAACTGTGGAATGTGACCAACAATCTCTGGCTATGCTGTTTGAACCAAACCATAGACCTTTTCAAGAAATTACTGTGACAGATGGTGTTCCTTTTAGTCAATCCGTTTTCAGATTTAGTTTGTGCCTGCGGTCACACTGAATGAACACGTGCTGTATGGAAGATTTAAGTTCGCTAAATGGAACGCACAACCCAAAATCAGCCTCAGACACAAATCTGATTGATCTTACTCCCTATATGGATTGTTCAGATTGCTGTCTAAGATTGTTTGCCTTCTTGATAGAATAAAAAATCAAAATTTTGATCGCAAAATAATCTGGATTGATATTGGCTAAAAAGAACATGGCAACAGTTTTAGTAGTATAGGGCGCTGCCGCACCGGTTACTCCTTTTTTTGGGTGGAATCTCATTAAAGAAGGCAGGAATAAAGTACTGAGTAGTTGACCTCAGTGGCTATTGTCTGGATCTCATGAATAAAACGCCATGGATTCTATCAGCGTATAGCTGGTTTGACAGGTTTTTAGTGATTTTTGGATCGATGTTGTCATACTGTATTTTCATTGTTCTTAAGCCTATAAAAGCACTATTTAGTAACAAGGGCCAACTCGCATCTCGTTTGTCATTCAAAATCACTAAACCGTGACGTTCTTGTGCAAGCTTCCATTTCTTTCCGCCTTCATTCTTACCGCAGAGAAGTATTGTTCTTAACAAAAGGAAACTTTTTTTAGTTCACCGATTCATAAATTGTGCATGTTAATGATGGCGCCAATAAACCAACTACACACAGATTTTAAGTAAAATGTGTGTATTTAAAGGTTCAAGTAGTACAAAGCATTGTCATACCTTTCTTTTTAATTTCGAGGTTATCTTTAACTCAACAGTATCCTAATTTTTTAATCACGGCCTCTATTTTCTCCATAATTTTGTTTTCCCTCCTCCACCAGAATTTTATTTCCCTCCTCATTCTCCAAAATATTATTTCCCCCCTCCTCCTCCTCCTCCTCCACAATTTTATTTCCATCTACCACCAACACCTCCACCACCACCACCACCACATTTCTATTGTTCCATTGCCACGACTACCACAATTCTGTTGTTTTCACCACCACCACTAGCACTCCACTTTCTGACCGCCTGGAACAGGCTAGGGAAAATATTCTTTAAACATAGTGCCTGGTATCACTTTCCCTACCAGTTGTTGAGGCGACTCAAAAGCTTTGACCTTGCTAACGATTGTTTATTTCCTTAACAGTGTTATGGAATGCATACAGGGGAGGAAATTATAGAGTGTAGCAGATTCCTTAGGATGAAAGGAATATCGCAGCTACGTAAAGAAGCGTATTCCGGAGGGAAACAACATAAATGGAAGGAGTGTGGAAGATATTTTACCCGAGCAGGAAATTTAGAGGCACATAAACGGACCCATACTGGAGAGAAACCTTTTGAATGTAAACAATGTGGAAAGTGCTTTACCCAAGCAGGAAGTTTGAAGACACATTTAAGAACCCACACTGGAGAGAAACCACATGAATGCAAGCAATGTGGAAAGTGTTTTAACCAAGCAGGAACATTGCGGGAACATTTAAGAACCCACACTGGAGAGAAACCACATGAATGCAAACAGTGTGGAAAGTGTTTTACCCAAGGAGGAAAATTGAAGAGTCACGTAAGAACCCACACTGGAGAGAAACCCTTTGAATGCAAACAGTGTAGAAAGTGTTTTACCCAAGCAGGAAAATTGAAGATTCATGTAAGAACCCACACTGGAGAGAAACCCTTTGAACGCAAACAGTGTGGAAAGTGTTTACCCGAGCAGAAAAATTGAAGATTCATGTAAGAACCCACACTGGAGAGAAACCCTTTGAATGCAAACAGTGTGGAAAGTGTTTTACCCAAGCAGGAAATATGAAGATTCATGTAAGAACCCACACTGGAGAGAAACCACATCAATGCAAACAGTGTGGAAAGCGTTTTGCCCAAGCAGGAAATTTGAAGATTCATGTAAGTGTCAAGGTAATAAACACAACTTTAATCTTCAAATTCGTTTCTACTTTAGCGAAACTACAACAACATGAAACTCGAGCAACGGCACACACTCAAGCACGAGGTCCGTAAAACTACACACGCGCATGCGCATTGGCCATATGCTAATTTCTCGTGACATCTCCCTCTATGAGCTTTTTTTTTTTAGAAAAAATAATGAAACTGATGTATTAACTTATAGAAATAAACTGAACAATTACAACACTTGTGTGAAACTGTCAATGTCTCTAATGAATCAAATATTGATCAATAAATCAAATGTCAAATCAAGAGTCCTCTCGGAAGCGGATTGGTTTTCTCACAACGCGACCGCTCGAGGTTTTGACTTTTGCTCCAGACGACTTAGTAAGTGTTCCATGAGAACTCTTCAGATCAGGGTGTGGCTGTGTAACTAGTGGCGCTTTGCACTGAGTCACAGTTGGAGGTAACTCTTGCACATCAGCGGTTGCAGACTTAGGACTAGGATCCCGTTCCGGTTCTATATCTGGTTCAAGTTCGGCGAACTTCTCAATTTCAATAGGGCTTGTCGTCGGGCGCAGGTGCCTCCTGTTTCGACGCACAATACTTTGGGGTGTTTCGATAACATAGGATCTAGGCGTAGAACTTTTGGCGATGACTACACCTGGGGTTTTCCATCCCTTCTGCTGATCTAGTTTCATGTGGACAGCATCTCCAGGTTGCAGTTCTGGCAGCGTTCGCACACCATGTCGCTTGTCAAAGGACTGTCGGTAAGCTGTCTTGCTTTTCTCGTCTCTTTCAGCAACGGCTTCGTAACTTACTGAGATTGGCTTCAGGTTAGACTCCAATGTAGGAAGGAGAGTCCGGATTTCTCTTCCCATCATTAGCTGACTAGGGCTTACACCAGTGGCTGTGTGGGGTGTAGCTCTATAGCTCATCAAAGCAACAAATGGATCACTCTGCTTGAGGATCTTCTTGGCGATACGGACGCCACTTTCGGCTTCACCATTTGCTTGCGGGTGATGTGGGCTTGATGTGGTATGTTTGAAGTCATACTCTTGGCTGAATTTGTGGAACAGTTCAGAAGAAAATTGTGGCCCATTGTCACTCACAATTTCCTCAGTATTCCCCATCGGGCAAAAAAGTCTTTCAGTTTGTTGATCACGTGATCACTTGTGGTACTGGACATATAGGCAATTTCGGGAAATCTTGAGTAATAGTCAATAACGACTAGAAACTGTTTTCCTTCATGTTCACAGAGATCTGCACAAATCTTCTTCCATGCTCTTTCAGGGAGAGGTGTAGTGACTAACGGCTCTTTCCTCTGGTTGGGTAGATTCTTTTGGCAGAATTCGCATGTGGACACTTTGTTTTGAATGTCGCGGCTAATGCCTGGCCACCATACAGCCATGTTGGCTCTTTCACGGGACTTAGTCACACCCTGATGACCATCATGGATACGGTCCAAGACTTCTGATCGTAGAGCTGAAGGTACAACAATTCGGTTGCAATAGATGATTTTGCCATTTACTACAGACAAGTCACCACGAACTGTGTAGTACTGACGAATCTGTTCTGGGACATCCTTTGCATACTTTGGCCATCCATTAATTGTGTAATTCAGTACAAGACTGAGTTGTGGGTCAGACAGTGTAGCTTGCTTGATCTGCTCAAGTTTCTCAAGTGACGCTGGTTGTGACATCATGGCTGCATCGACATAAGCTTTGACATCCTCTTCCGAGTCTGATGCCTCTGTGACATTTACAAGCGGATTTCTGGACAGGGTATCAGCAACTACAAGTTCCTTTCCTGGCACATGTTCTGCTTTAGGTTTGAATCTCATCATTCGCATGAGAAGACGTTGGCATCGTAAAGGTACTTTATCCAGGTCTTGGCGGTTGAACAGGGGTACTAGTGGCTTGTGATCTGTCAACAGCCTGAACGACTCCAGACCACAAAGATAACGCGAGAACTTTTCACAGGCCCATACTGATGCCAAGCACTCCTTCTCAATCTGTGCATATCTCTTTTCTGCATCTGTCATGGTGCGTGAGGCAAATGCTACAGGGCGTAGTTGATCGCCATGTTTCTGAAGAAGGACACAACCCAGGCCATAGCTGCTGGCATCTGCACTGACTACAGTTGGTTTGTTGACATCATAGAAGGCTAATACTGGTGTAGTGGTCACCATGGCCTTTACTTTCTCAAAGGCTTGTTGCTGCCTATGGGACCAAGTCCATGCAGTATCTAATTTCAGTAACTTACTCATAGGACTTATCACTGTTGATAAGTTTGGAAGGAACCTGCCAAGGTAATTGATCATGCCCAGTACTTGTCGCAATTGGGATACGTTCTGTGGTGGCGGAAGTTCCTGAATTGCTCGTACTTTCTCTGGATCTGGGCTGACTCCTTGCTCGCTGATAACACTTCCAAAGTAGCAGATTTTGGGCTTGCGGATTTCACATTTCTTTTCATTGAGCTTCAATCCCGACTTGGCAATGATCTCGAATACTTCCTGCAGTCTCTTGTCATGTTCTGCTACACTTCTCCCATAGACTATGATATCGTCTTGGATAGCTGCTGTGCCTTCTTGGTCTTTAAGTAGACTTGTCATTCTGTGCTGAAAAATTTCGGGTGCTGAGGTTATCCCGAATGGCAGGCGGCGGAAACAGAAGCGACCCATTGGGGTGATGAACGTTGTGAGCTTTGTGCTGTCAGGGTGCAAGGGTATCTGCCAATAACCACTTGATGCATCCAATTTAGAGAATACTTTTGCACCAGCTAGTTTTGGTGCTACATCTTCCAAGGTAGGGAGAATGTATCTCTCTCGCTTCACAGCTTCATTTAGTTTCCCCAGGTCAACACAGATTCTGATTTTTCCATTGGGTTTCACAACTGGAACCATAGGAGCACACCAATCGGTTGGTTCTGTGACTTCTTCAATAATTCCAGCTTCAAGCATACGTGTAAGTTCCTCTTTTACTTTGGGAAGAAGTGGAAAGGGAATTTTCCTTGCCGCATTAATACAATAGGGCTGTGCATCAACTGATAGTTCAATTTTTGCTACATCACAGTCCATGAGGCCAATGTCTCCGTAGACATCCGCGGTTGTTTCATTGACACGTTGGACTAAACCCATGCGACATGCTGCTTGTCGACTAAGAAGGTTGTTCACACGTGGACCTTCAATTATGTACATATCTTCACTGTAGGTGTTTTCTTTTAAAGTGATGTTGGCAGTGAACAGGCCTTTACTGTTAAGCTTTCCTCCTGGGCTAGATAAGACCGCATTCGAAGTTTGAAGCTGAGGGCGCTGTGGAAGAGCTTGATATGTTGATTCTGACATCACGGAGATATCAGCTCCAGTGTCAATTTTGAACTGCACAGGCTTCTTGTTGATGTGTAACATGACACTCCACGGTTCTTCGGCATTGTCACCCGATTGAATAGCTCCAAGAAAGAAATGTTGGCTGGTTTGGTCGGGAGCACGTGTTACTTCTCCCACCACCGTACGGCAAACTACAGCGAAGTGTCCCTTTTTCTTGCATTTAGAACATTTGGCTCCCATCGCCGGGCATGTCTCGTCAGGCCTATGAGCACGGTTGCATCTAGAACATGGCTGAAGCGAAGGAACGCCAGGTCGTCGAAAATTCTTGCCACGCTGAGTAGGACCTTGTCTTCTATTTGCATTCGGCCTCCGATTCTTTCGATTTACTTCTCCAAGGTGTTTGTCGTCTACTTGGCCTGCGACTTGAACTTTCACCTGCTCTGTTTGACGCGCCATTTGTATAGCCGTGTCAAGGTTCAAATCGGATTTCATCTGCAGCTTTTGCGAGAGTGATTTGTCCAAAATTCCAATCACTATCCTGTCTCGAATTTGTTCTTCCCTCTGTAGACCAAATTCGCAATGTTCTGCTAATTCGTAGAGGTTTCGAATAAAGGCTTCGACAGTTTCTCCATCCTTCTGTACTCGCCGATGAAAACATGCTCGCTCATGAATAGTATTTCGCTTCGGCACGAAATGTTCCTCGAATTTGTTTAACACCACGCCGTACTTCTTCTCATCGCCTTCTTCGAACGTAAATGCATTAAATATATGTTCAGCCTCCTTGCCCATTGTGTAGATCAGAGCATTGATTTGAAGCTCCTCGGTTTCTTTGTTCAGCTTCGTCGCACATCTGAAGCGATCGAAACGCTGCTTCCAGTTTGGCCACTCTTGCGGCTTTGAAAAGTCGAGCTTTTCCGGTGGATCAAGCTTCAACATCGTTTAGCTGTCGTTTTTACCGCTGCCACCATGTCAAGGTAATAAACACAACTTTAATCTTCAAATTCGTTTCTACTTTAGCGAAACTACAACAACATGAAACTCGAGCAACGGCACACACTCAAGCACGAGGTCCGTAAAACTACACACGCGCATGCGCATTGGCTATATGCTAATTTCTCGTGACAGTAAGAACCCACACTGGAGAGAAACCACATCAATGCAAACAGTGTGGAAAGGGTTTTGCTGAAGCAGGAACTTTACGGAAACATGAAAGAACCCACACTGGAGAGAAACCCCATGAATGCAAACAGTGTGGAAAGTGTTTCGCCCTAGGAGGGAATTTAAAGAATCATGTAAGACCCACACTGGACCGGAGAGAAACCCTTTGAATGCAAACAGTATGGAAAGTGTTTTACCCAAGCAGGAAATATGAAGATTCACGTAAGAACCCACACTGGAGAGAAACCACATCAATGCAAACAGTGTGGAAAGTGTTTTGCTGAAGCAGGAACTTTGCGGAAACATGAAAGAACCCGTACTGGAGAGAAACCACATGAATGCAAACAATGTGGAAAATATGTCGCCATAGCAGGAAATTTGCTAGCCTCCCACGCAGTCGTTTTTAGGGGAGTCGTATTACTCTCCTCCCCACAAACGCCTGCTTACCCGAGTTCAACATTCCTTGCCGCCGCTTAGCCAATCACATTGTACCTACTCACGTAGGACGCTTTCGCGGACGCTTTCGCGGGACGCTTTCGCGGGAACACATGCAGATAAACATGACGCGCGACATAAATTTCAAAATGTTAGTGAACGTCACCTCAAAATCGTTGAATGCAGGGATAACTAAGTTTCCGAAGCTTTCAAATTTCACATCGAACTTAGATTTTGGAGAAACAAATTTATTTAAGAGCGCGATTTGCTCTGTTTCGACATTAAAATTATGATATCGTGTTGCAACCGGGTGAATCAATAAACCTTATAACTTGATGCGTGGCATTACGTGAATAACTTTTTCCAAAAGCATTCATTGAATGCAGGAATAACTACATTCTCTGAGCTTTCAAATAGTACATTTAACTTAGAAATTCATGAATATCTGCAGAAATCCGTCGAGGGATTTTAAACTGACTGATGAATTCATCGTAAAAGATATAAGCTCTGTGTATTCACAAATCAGACAAATAGCGATTGTAAACTAACAGTCCCTTCTGCTCAGGGAATGTCATGCGAGAAGAGCATGCGAACGCGCGTTGCAATAACCGCCTTGACCCTTCGACGCGAAGATCGTAGAAACGTTAGCGGATATGCCAGCGAACTTGAGTATTTCGCTGCTGAAACGCACTTGGTTGTTGTGCCATGTGTGATATTTTCATCTCATTTATCGCTTTATCATCTCGTTCGGTCCTTTGCCGTCTTACTCTTTGCCTTTTCAAGTCGTAGAAGTCACGTATTTCCCTTCGCATTACATTGCTCCATCGGTTTGAGAAGCGCTGAAGTCCTCACTGACGATGAACTTGATCAGGCAAGCAAGATTAACAGCGCTTTGTCAGAAAATTCGAACTTTTTCGAAAGATGACGGAATAAAAGCGTCGCACAAGAAACACCCGCGTCTCTGAGGAAAGACAATCGTGGGAAATATAATACAGAAGCGTATCTTATAACGACTAATTTGATTGCACATCGTCAGACAATGCCTCAATGGTGATTGGTTAGATTGTCTCGCAAGTAAAACAATGGGAAAGGAATGTTGAACTCGGGTAAGCAGGCGTTTGTGGGGAGGAGAGTAATACGACTCCCCTAAAAACGACTGCGTGGGAGGCTAGAAATTTGCGGACGCATGAAAGAACCCATACTGGAGAGAAACCACATGAATGCAAACACTGTGGAAAGTGTTTTCACCGAGCAGGAACATTGCGGGAACGTTTACAAACCCACACTGGAGAGAACCCACATGAATGCAGACAGTGTGGAAACTATTTTACTCAAGCAGGACAATTAAAGAGACATGTTAGAACCCACACTGGAGAGAAACCCTATGAATGCAAACAGTGTGGAAAGCGTTTTGCTGAAGCAGGAAAATTGAAGATTCATGTAAAAACCCACATTGGAGAGAAACCCTATCAATGCAAACAGCGTGGAAAGCGTTTTGCTCACGCAGAAAGTTTGAAGACCCATGTAAGAACCCATACTGGAGAGAAACCACATCAATGCAAACAGTGTGGAAAGGGTTTCACTGAAGCAGGAACTTTGCAGAAACATGAAAGTACCCACTTTGGAGAGAAACCACATCAATGCAAGCAGTGTGGAAAATATTTTAAAGTGAAAGCAAGCTTGGTGAAGCATTGCCAGACATTCTGTACTGAGTATAGTAACCAGAGTAATACAACGACAGCATTATCCATTCAGCCTAACAAAGACAGAGACCATGATTGCACATTCAGCTGTTGGATTTTTCAGGAGGAACTTGAAAGTCAGTCTCTGCTTCTAGAACACTATGACAATCATACGAGATAGCCAAGGTTAACCCTAACAGGCCTTTTTAGATTTAAGGATACACGGAAGAGAAAAAAATCGAATTTTTCTCGATTTTAACAAAAATTCATATGCACTAGAGGGAAAAAAGAGCTATCGAATGGTAAAAGGCTTAAGTTGAGATCTTATTTAGTTCACGAGATATAAACGTAGAAAGTATAAGAAAGTATACGATTGATGACAGGTGAAGTCAAACATCTTTCGTCAGTTCATTAACGATTGCAACATGCCAAATGTTACACGCAATGTTTGTACTTTTTTGCAAACTTGCGAAATTGAATGCAGTACTCTCCACCAACTTAGCGTCTTTCGAGTTGGTTTTTCTTTTAAACTGTTTTGTTACTCAACTGTTAAATTAACTTTATTATGTCAAAACAAAATCTATCAGAAATCACCTCAGGAAAAAAGAAAATGAAACGCAACGCAAATCATTGATCAAGTTTCAATCGGACCGGACAATGCGAGACAAAGGTTCCTTCGACGATCAATTTGCCCATAACAAATGGTAACAGAAGAGGCTAGTTCAAGAAAAAATACCAAAGAACAGCCACAAAGAGAACATGGAATCGACTGCAGAGCTTCAGATAGCGATCATGCGATTTTTTCTTCAAAACGGATAAACGAAGCGGCCGCATGTTTGTGATGACAACAGTGCGTTTAGGGCGACCCTAAAACGAGGAATGGAGGAATGACGGAACGGCGGAACGGCGGAAAATCACCCCAAACCCTAAAACGCGGAACCGCGGAAAATCATCCATAATCCTAAAACGCGGAACCGCGGAAAATCACCCATCATCCTAAAACGCGGAATGGCAGAAAAACACCCATAATCCTAAAAGGCGGAACGGCGGAAAGTCATCCCAAATCCTAAAACGCGGTACGGCGGAAAATCATCCCAAATCCCAAAACGCGGAACGGCGGAAAATTATCCATGATTCTAAAAGGCGGAACATTAAAAATTGGAGCAAGCTAATAAATCTCTCAAAGTAACGACCCTCCAGAAGTAACGATGCCCCCGATCGTAGCGACCCCCAAATTGATTCAATGCTTGTCATCAACAGATGGATGGTAAATTGTATGGGTTGGACCCAAAGAATATAGACGGCAATGGCGTGGTTTTGAAAAGACATTGATAAACAAGATACCTCTACACGGGTACCCAGAGTTCACACATTCGTACTGCCAAAAAATCACGGTTTTTATGTACTGGCAATATTTTTATTATGTTGTCAGAAACCCCGAGTAAAGCAGAGTATGTAACGTATAAGTTACACTCCACAGTCATAATTATGCCATTCCACAAACTCGTGCCTTCTTTTACACCGGGTGATATAGTGATATAAGACACGAAATGTAATTTGATCGCACTGTCAACGACGCGACAGAATTGACAGCTAGCCAGATTCAATCACTCGATGTTTTCCTTTCATATTAATTGAATTTTCAAAATTAATCCGTTGCTTTTTGAGGGTTAGGTTACGAAACACTAAGCACTGTATATATATGGACATTTGCTGTTAATATAAATTCCTGTTAATGTTAGTGTTACGTTAAGGTTAGCTCAGTGTGATTTCTTCTGCTTTTTTTTATGATTTATTATTGTAATTTGGACCTTGTTTTAGTAGAGAAGTCACGGCTTATCAACTGTATAAAAATATCAAAATATATTTTTGATTTTAGTATAAGTATTTAGCATTTTAGTATAAGAATAATATATCTCGATTAATGAATCGACTGATAAACGATTGAGTGACCACAGAAAAACAGTTAAATCGTGGAAATTAAGTCCAAATTATGGTCTTCATAATTTTATTTTTGACTCTCTGACTTTGAGAATATCTACCATGAAAATGGTGCCCCCTTAAACCGGAGTGGTTACTAAGTAAACGATGTTTATGATAAACAATTGAATAAAAGAGAATCAGGAAGAGAAGTGCAAGATCTGCAGATGTCTTCTGTTGTGTTTTACGGTAGTAAACTGCTGTGACACCTTGCTGCCAAACATGGTCTGCTATAGGTCAAGGCTTTCAGGGTCCCAGTGGCACACCCCCACCCTAAAATTTATAGAGTACCCCCGCCGGGATTCTTCACACAAAATTTAGGACATTTGATATTTGAGGCATTCGAATGTGTTCCCACTAAAACATGAGTACCAAAGAAGAGAGATAATTATGGCAATTAATTCCACACTTTTGAAAAGGGAGAAGAACATGTATGTTCATAGCATGCAATACATTGTCATTTTGAACCAAATGATTGACTTGTAGCCTGCATTACAGGCGTCATTTTAATAACCGAGAGCGAGAGACGAGGTGTTCACGCCATTTGACTTAGCGTGACTGTTTTTCGTCACGATGAAATCAGTGCCAGCTATTTTTGTTTTCCGCGTTTTAGGATTATGGATGATTTTCCGCCGTTCCGCGTTTTAGAATTATGGGTGTTTTTCCGCCATTCCGTGTTTTAGGATTATGGGTGATTTTCCGCGGTTCCGCGTTTTAGGATTTGGGGTGATTTTCCGCCGTTCCGTCATTCCGCCATTCCATATGGTAACTTGAACAAATTACCTTTCATACGCGCATCAAAATACTAACTTCGTTTTCTGAGGTCATTCTTTCTCCCCCTTTGTTTACCTTTTCTGTCTCTGCTACAACAATTCAGTCCACTATTTGAAGCTCCCTGCATCGAGGTCAGTGATACAGAAAAAAATAAATCTCTCGGTTTAAGAGCAAAAAATAGAACGATGATCAGTGCGTATTCTGAAGCACGTGTCTGCTTGTTGTACTTGACGCCCACATTCCGCCGACAATCGATGATAGGTCTAATTAGCCGGCTGCATGTGATTGGATCATAGTCGCGAATCGGAAACGCCATTGTGTAAACAATCCCTAATCCCCAGAAATCTGAAAATCGCTTTTTCTCGAATTCAATTTTGAGCGCACAAGCGAAGTTTGGAGAGTTTATTCTCGCTAAGTATGCGACCAATTTACGTGAAAATTGGCAGGGAGCTTACAGGTATGCTGACTTTAAAAACGGTGTCTCAGAATTTTTGTTTTCGCTTTAGTTTTTGAGATATGGCCTTTTCTTTCGAAAAGCTCGTAAAAACTACCATTCTGATCTCAGAAAATTTATAAAAAAATAAAGAAGCGCTATAATCGAAATCCAAGACACCGTTTTCTGGTTCAATATCTGTATAACTTCGCACGTAAAACGTCTCCTCTCAAAGAAAAAAGTGTAACTTTATTTCCAAGAAGATTTAAGCAAAAGTGGCGCAAAATAAGAGATATTTGCTTATTAAAGTTTAAGAAAATGTATAGTTTGTTTGTAATTGCGCGAATATTTGGCGTGCTAAGCGCGAATAAACGAAACCACTGTTTTTGCTTCTGTGTACCCTTAAAGGTCATTAAGAAATAAAGGAGGAGAGATATCCAAAGCAAAAGAAAAGGCTCGCATTGGTTGTTTATATTTTCTTCACACATTACGGGGTGCTTTTGAAAAATATGCACAAAATTTTGGATTTATCACCTGGGTTGATAAGGTAAATTGGCCACCGTAAAGAGATTGAAAGGTGCCGTTTCGACCGTTAGCCCTTCGTCAGAGCGAATCAAGGAATTGTGGGTTGCACTTCGTTTATATGGAGAGTGGTGGAGCTACGCTATTGGTAGGAGCATGGCAACGTGAAAAACAAGAATAAATTAGTTGAATGAAAAGCATTCGTTGATATGGTGGGGATTAAGTGTACCGATTTGAAAAATGAACCTTTGTTCTAGATTTTTACGGCTTTCTGTGTTACCCTGGTGTAGGGAAAGGCCACAGATCGTCATGTGTTGCGCGTAAGCTTGAAATGATCCGACAACCTTAATTGAAATAGCTGTATACATGGTCCAATCTCGGCGCCACAGATAAAAAGCTAATTATTTTAAAAATTTGATCACTTGATTAAAAAATAATCTTACCATTTTAATTTAAAGTAACTTTTGATGCTACCAGCCCTAGCTGTTACATAATAACTTACACCTACTGATATGAGATTAACACATGTGTATGAAATACAATTTCTGAGACGGGCCCTGCAAAGCGAGGCCTTGGAAGGTTCTTGAAGGTCACGGATGATTGATTGGTATGTTAATGAAATATATTGGGACGGGAAGGGTTGGTAAAATTGAGTTACCTTATTCTTTCTAGCTACTTGTCCGAAGGTGATCCTGAATAAACGCGTAGAATTAATTCTAGTGGCTCACAATTTAACTTGAACTTGTGAGAGCTCTCTTTGATAAACCACAGCTAGGATTTCTTGTTTAGTCATATAGTACCTTTCAGTCCCAATTTCTAGCTTTTTTATTTGCTATATCACTGTGTATACTACAAGGTTCTTTGCTATAGATTATCCCTATTGTCCACAGTTAGCCCTTTGGCTTAATACTCCTACACTCGAATTAAGTTACTGCAAAACAAGCCAGGTAAAAGAAAACTGATTCCATTTTCGCATTTGCCCATGCCGATTAACGTATAAAATTCAGTGCTCAACGGTGATTTTGTGTCTACGACAAAATCAAATTGTAAAAGATCGCAAATATCATTAACAAGGTGTTAATGCTCGCGGAGATAATAATGGCACCGTTACAGGGTGTATCGCCGTCAGTGACGCAGCAACTTTGAACACATTCCGTTATGATTTCACCTTTCAACCACGAGAAGCGGCTGCTATCTTTAGCTTCACACGCCTCCTGGGCGATAGAACAGCCCAAGTTAGACAGGCATCCTTTCTTTACCTGCTCTTTGCCACTTTGTGTCTTATAGTGTATCTTCCAGCACTGTTCGTACCTACGACACTCTACTGTGCTCTGCATTTTCTCGCACTCCTTGATGTTGTTTCCATGGCATACGAAGCACTGAAAAGAATAAGCTGAAAGAAAGGAAGAAATTTTCATTAAAATCCACATAAATATATAGTAACTGCTACGGGACAGTTGAGCACGCAAAGTTTACTCAATTTCATTACACCGTGATTAAATTTAGAAAGTAAAGGTAACACTGCGTAAGCTTAGTATTCAGTTAATGAACATGAGAAGATACAGCAAGCTCACCTGTGCTAATGGCTACGCTGAACAATAGAAAGGCAGCAAGGATATTTCTCATGGTTTTAACTACCAAAAAGTATGGTTAAAAAATGTTCAACTTTGTTTCACAATTATCGACGAAAGATTATAAATACACATCCCTGATCTCTTGCTTCATTTCATTATTTGACATAATTTGCTACAGGAAGTAACTTGTTAAGCAAGACATGACTTGGCAAGACGTGACTGGGCTCAAGCTGAACATTAATTCTCAATGACGTACCTATAGAGTATTATGATTCTTGTGATTGTTTACTCGCCAATATTTCAAAATGGTCCACTGCATAGTGGAATCCCGCCGTAAGGAACAACAAACACTTGAGAAACTGTTGGAGATAGTGATTGAAATTAAATTATGGGAAGTTAAATTAAGAGTAAATACTTATGGTTCGATTTGGTTTAAGGCCTCGACATCAATTTCCGTTCAACAACATCCAACATCATTCACCATCATCCAACAATTCAGTTTCCCGTGGTGGCAAAACGTGCGTAACCTGCTGAGTGAATGGAAATGTTGAATTCAGGTCTGTCCGTAGTCACGACTACATGTTTACCAAATGTTTTGACGGTAATGAATCGTGAAAACCACTGTAAGCACTTGTATTTTCACTGGTAGCCAAAGCTTTAGACGATATGACTGAAAATCAATAAAATCCTATGAAAGTAACAGTGTTTCTTTGCTTATATCTTACTTTCTTGCTATCTAGGGCAAAGGTCGCTCTCGAACGAGAATGAGCATCTTTCCAATTTATCCTCCCAACAAGTATTATAATTATAAAAGGTTCCGCTATTCAATATTCACCCGCTTTCGATTCTGATCGTTGGTAGCAGAACAATTGCATTTAACTATGAATTCTCAATAAAAGAGTAAAAGATTCATACTACTCTGACGGTACGGGCAGGATGCCTGGATATTAAACAATTATTGGACGAGGTTGAGCAAAATATCGTGATTTGTCAGTGGCGAGCGGATCAATTATTTGCCGATGCCGAAGGCAGAGGCAAATAATTGATCTACGAGACACTGACAAATCACGATATTTTGCGAAATCGAGTTCAATAATTGTTTTATCATTCAACAAGACAATGTGTTTATGCATTTAACCAGCACGCTTATTTCACAATTATTTATTCCTACGCCAAGTGCGCGCTTTCATTCCGTTCAAAACTTTAATATTCTGCACAAAAAATACAAAATTAGTAAATTCCGCTTTCGCTAATAACTAGTTGCTTTAAAACGAATACATCAACTGATTTGCCAAAAACTACAACGTTCAAAAGGAAGATTCACACTTTTTTCTTTAAAATTTTTAGTCAAAAATCGCAGAAGTTCCGCACTTAAATGGCTTACTAATTGCCGGCGTTTGAGTTGGTTGTGCCTAAATAATACCGTCCAGAAGGACAGCCGAGGAGTACTAGGAACGACTTTCCGATTCGGCTGGCTTTCGGAAAATTCTCGGCAAATATCCAATATGGCGGACTGAGCATTCAAAGCAGGCCTTAAAGAGGCCGAGAAACAAGGTTTTTACTGTACACTTCACTCCATTCATGTACAGTGCTTGTTTAAAAATGAAATTGGCGACGAACCGTTCAATGTCTTCGAAAAAAAATTCTGTTAGCCGACGCTAAATTAGCTCAAGTACTCCAAATTAAGAAGCTGAAACGGTAAGCTTGTGAGGGTCTTGTAAGAATTGAAATCTTTATTTAAAAACCGTGTTTTTGCGATTTAGACATTGCCTTAGAAATAATGGATTCTTTGTCACAAGTCTGTTCCGTTTTATGTGTAACAAGGTTGTCTTGTCCCTCTAGTCGGTATTACCCTAAGAAGTAATACCGCCCAGGGGGACATACAGACATATGAGCTTCTTATACATCATACTTTGAATATTTTTTTCAAACCATTGCAGGCCTTGCTGATAAGGTATAATGGTAACTCGGAAAACTTGACTTATCGAAAATATTCTTAAACTTAGTGCTCTTGCCTTCACCTTTGGGGGGGGGGGGGGCGGGGGGGGGGTGCAAGCTGTGTATATGTATATTCATCTTTCATTTACTTTCCACCTGGATTTCTATTACAATACACAGTTTCTTTCAGATTATGCTGTTTACAGGTTTCTACTATAACTCTGATAGCTTAACATAAATATTTTCAGTCTTAGTAGTCCTTGTCCCTTTGACTGGTATTACCTAAAAAGATTGTACCATCTCTGAAAGGACATACTGTGTGTTCACGAGCATTCACAGCTTACATTTCGTTAATATCATCAAAGATATTGGTCTTGTCCCTTCGAACCATATTACCTAAGTAAATAGTACTGGAGTACCGCCCAGATGGACACATGGCTATTTGGCTTGCATGTTGTAGATATTTTCATGCTTAGTAGTCTTGTCCTTTTGGCAGGTATTACCCAAAGAGATAGTACCATCCGGGGGGACAAACTGTTTGTAGTCATGAGTATTCAGCTCACATTTCATAAATATCTTTAGACGTAGTAGTCTTGTCCCTTTGAATGGTATAAAATACCTAAGAAAATAGTACCCCCTAGAAGGACACATGACTATTCAGCTTGCATGTTGCAGATATTCTCATGCTTAGTTGTCTTGTCCCTTTGGCTGGTATTACCTAACAAAATAGTACCACCCAGAAGGACACATGACTATTCAGCTTACATGTGGTACGATATTCTCGTGCTTAGTAGTTTTGACCCTTTGGCAGGCATTACCCAAAGAGATAGTACCATCTGGGGGGACAAACTGTTTGTATTCATGAGTATTCAGCTCACATTTGATAAATATCTTCAGACTTAGTGGTCTTGTCCCTTTGAATGGTATTACCTAAGAAAATAGTACCGCCTAGAAGGAGACATGACTATTCAGCTTGCATGTTGTAGATATTCTCATGCTTAGTTGTCTTGTCCCTTTGGCTGGTAATCACCTAAGAAAATAGTACCACCCAGAAGGACACATGACTATTCAGCTTACATGTGGTACGATATTCTCGTGCTTAGTAGTCTTGTCCCTTTGGCAGGTATTACCCAAAGAGATAGTACCATCTGGGGGACAAACTGTTTGTATTCATGAGTATTCAGCTCACATTTCATAAATATCTTCAGACTTAGTTGTCTTGTCCCTTTGAATGGTATTACCTAAGAAAATAGTACCGCCTAGAAGGACACATGACTATTCAGCTTGCATGTTGTAGATATTTTCATGCTTAGTTGTCTTGTCCCTTTGGCTGGTATTACCTAGTAAGAAAATAGTACCACCCAGAAGGACACACGGGTATTCAGCTCGCATGTCACCAAATGAGACCCTGCTCGCAGGCTAGTGGTCTTGTACCATCCATGCTAGATTGAGGTGCCTAATTGCAGTATTAACTGTTGTCAGAAAACTCCCACAAATGTGAATGTGTTAACAGAGCTATCAGCTAAGGGTTATTTGTTAATTCATAAATTCTTGTACATTAAAATTCAAATATTGTGAATGGAATAAAATTATTGTTCGAAAATTAGATTCATTGTGCTGTGTCATTAATGTAGTACTTCATTACAGGAATTGTCCATTTCCCTTCCATGGAAGGTTTTGGGGGGGGTGGGGTTGAGACACCTCCCCTCACCCCACCCCTTGAGAGATTTTAAAACTTTGTATTTTGAGATCTCCACCCACCTCCAGATTTCTGAGAACATTCCGTGGGGGAGGTATGGTTGTTTTCTGGAACAACACAATTATATTTTTGACTTGAGGTTGCAGTGATATTAATGGAACTGTTTCTCATTCTGCCCATGAAGGAGGCAAAGGCCATTGGAAGGAAAACACTGAAACATTAATTTTAATTAAGTTTTTTCTTTTTAATTTTTAGTTAATTTTGTTTTTCATTTGGAGATACTAGCAGGAATTGCTACTGTACAAATCCGAATGTGTAAATAAAGTTTATGTATGTATGTAATTGTTTCAAATGTAATAAAAATGAGTTATTGTTGATTGTTTGCCTTTTTCTATTTTGTTTTTCATTTTTACAATGACAAGGGATTAGTAACTATAATCAACTTGTTCACCATCTGTTGAAGAAAAAACCCGCTCGTAACTGAGACTGCTCAGTTAGGAACGATGTGGTGCTAATTTTGGTTAATGGTGGTAAAAGAGAGACAGAAGATGAAAACAGAGAATTTTGGTATATAAAACATATTTAACAGAAAAATTGTCCTTTTACATCCATTTAATTATTTAATCAATTTCTTTACTTTATCAAGATGGGTGATGACTACAACAAGTTCTAATTTTTAGAATGATTACTGAATGGCATTCTTAATGTGACTGTGTTAACTTTAACATTGCCATGGGTTTTCAAACCCAGCCTTCTGACGTGTGCGCGTTCCCGCAGTAAAATTGGCGGGAAAAACGACTGTTTCAAAGTAGGACTTTCCAATTCTCGGTTTTCAGCTGACGTCATAAGATTATGCAAATTAGGTTTCCGCCATGTTGGTGCCCATGCGAGGTGTGAAATTGTATGCAAATCTATGCCATTTCTAAGTGCTCACGTCCAAAGTCTTCGAATAATTCGTATTTCCATTGGATATTTCCCAAGAAAGTAACCCAGAATCACGAGATGAGATACCAGTGCTTTCATCCTACGCAAAAAACCTCGAAAGCCACGTCCAAGAGCGCTATTTAAAGAAGATTTCTGTGGTTGGCGTAGATCCAGTGGCCATACCGAGTGAGCAGTTCAGCTCAGAATGTTTGCCTCCTATAGAAGTCTCGGACTTGCTGTCCTATTTAGTTTTGGAGACAAGCTATTACACAAATCAGCAATTTAAGGCCTTTAAAAGTTTGGAGGCGTACAACCAAATGGTTTCTGGTTTCGTTGCGTTAGTTCAAGGCAAAGAAATCGCGGGCAAGATTGTTGTCGTGGGCAAGGTGAAACATTCACAGCGAATGAACGATCCTCTTGTTAACATTTGGATGATTGTGGAAAAGGACGGCACCATTATGCACCTATCAATTTAAAGCCGGCGGGGGGGGAGGCAGGGCATGGGGTGGGGATTTGACATTTTTCAAAAATTTGCCGTCAAATTCCCTGCCCACGGGCAAACCATTCCAGTCAAATGCACAAAAATTTCCCCACCCCGGGTGGCATATTGCTGTCAATCATTCCCAGGCTGGATGCAAGAAAAACGCAAGGAAAACAGGAAAACTCTATAATTTTCACTTCTCAACCTTACTACGTCTCCAAAGGTACTATTTAATAAAAATTCAATCTGCGTTTAATACACTGTGTATATCGAATTACAAAATCAACAGAGTCTTTAAGAAACAGCTCGTGTTTTCTGCAAAGGCTGCAGAAAGCATAATAATTGAAAAGAGCAGTCATTGCAGCGACTGGCCCGTACACTGATCATTTGCATTGGCCAAAAAATCGACTTGGTTTCTCTTTATCCCTGTTTACTTTGATACTGCAATGTCTAAAAACGTTCAAATCAACAAAAAAAAACTCTAAATTAATCGAAAATATGGAGATAAAACGGTCAAATTCTTTGATTATCTGATTCTCGATCTCATAGACAGCAATTATGATTTCAAGGACGTAGAGCGCATGCGTGACGTGGGAAAAGTAATTTCGGTCCCAGTTTCTTTCGTTCAAGTTGACGTTCAAACAGATCCACGTTGGGCGAAGACAAATTCAAATATCCCCTCCCCCAGGAAGGCAAGATCAGTCAAAAGCCCCACCCCAGGGCCAACAATAACAATCAAATCCCCACCCCATGCCCTGCCCCCCCCCCCCCCCCCACCGGCTTTAAATTGATAGGTGCATTATCTCCGCACATTGCTTAGGCTGCAAGGCAGGACTGGCTGAATCCTGTTCCCATGTAGCGAGCGTGATGTTTTACATCGAAGCTGTGACACGGATTAATGGAAAGCTCGCCTGTACGCAAGCGAAATGCACATGGATTCTACCAACATATGTGAATGAAGTACCATATGCAAAGGTAAGGGACATAGACTTTTCATCAGCAAAAAAACTCAAAAGCGCGCTGGAACAGAAAATCGAAAATACCGGGGAAGGAAGCAAAACAGTTTTAGAACAACGGTGCGATCAAACATTTGCGTCCAATGCGATTCCATCAGATGGGGAAATGCAGGAAGTCTATGCCAAACTAAACGCTTGCAAAATCAAAGCTGTTGCGCTTAGCCTAATCGATCCCTATGCCGACCAATTTGTTGATGAAAGCCGCACACTGCCAATTATTCCCGACTTGTTTGAAACGAAAAATCTTGAGCTGGACTACCCGGAATTAATCAAAATGTGTGTTCAAGTAACTCTGGGTGTTTCTGAGGAACACATCAACAAAGTAGAAATCAGCACACAAGCTCAAGCAAGTGGTTCTGGTTTTTATAGACATCGTGCTGGCAGAATTGGTGCTTCTCAGTGCTTTTCAGCCTTTCACACAAACCTTGCCCAGCCCTCGCAGTCTTTGATTAAGACAATTTGTTATCCAAACCTCTATAAAGTCAACACCAAAGCTACGAGGTATGGCCAGAAGCACGAAAGTGAAGCCATAAAGGCATATGAAGCATCCATGAAAGGACGTCATGTGAACTTCGAGGTCAAAAAGTGTGGGTTATTCCTCAACAAAGAGAATTTATTTCTTCATGCCACCCCTGATTTTCTTGTGTCGTGTGACTGCTGTGGAAGTGGATGCGGGGAAGTTAAATGTCCAATAGTCATCATTGATGGCAACTTTGATGACTATGTTCAACATAAAAATTCCTGCCTGGAAAAAGTGAATGGCAATTTACAGCTGAAAAATAGCCACAGCTACTACTATCAAGTACAGCAGCAGCTTTTCTCAGTTCCAAATCTTCAATATGATGACTTTGTGGTATGTGCCATTGATGAGGCAAAAAACATTCATCTATTTGTGCAGCGTATATATCCAGATGTGCAGCACTGGAACTTTGTTTTGCCTAAACTAGAAACATTCTGGAGAATATGCATTCTTCCAGAGATTTTGGGACGGTGGTATACCCGAAGATGCACAGTACCACCTACATTACCAAGCAAGGATGCCATTTGTTTCTGTCGAACAGACAGAGACGGGGACAGCATTTTATGTAGTAACAAGGACTGCCCTTATCAAAGGTTTCACCCTTCTTGTCTCTCTCTCACATCCGTGGCAATGCCAAAGGCCTGGTACTGCCCTCACTGTTGCAGACTTCCTCAGTTCAAGAGGAAAAGGAATACCAGAAGATCCCCAGGATGTACTGTTGTGTCAGATCATGCAGCCATGAAATGTGATAGCATTTGTATTTGCAAGGCAAAGCCTACCCCTACAGACAAGTTAGTTGAGTGTCATGGAGAAAGCTGCAAAGATGGAAAGTACTTCCATCTCAAGTGTCTTGATTTGAAGCGAATGCCAAACAATCACAGAACAACCTTGAAATGCCCTGCATGCAAAAAGAGTGCCCATGCCCAAGCTGCCACCACCCCCACCACTTGTTCTTCTTGGTCAGATTCCTCCAGTAGTGAGGATGAAAGTGATGTTGTTATAACGAACGTTACCCACGGGGAAACCGATAAGACCAGTGCACTGGCAAATCTAACAGACTATCATTTTGATTTAATTATTAATCCTACTGGATGGCTAGACTGTGATATAATTCAACAAGCTCATGTTTTATTACAGCTTGAGAATCAGGAAATCGCAGGTTTTCAGCGACCAACACTTGGCCCAGTTAGAAATTTTGATGTTGTTAGTGGCGAATTTGTTCAAATTTTGCACACTGGGAACAATCATTGGGTGTGCATTAGCTCAATTGGATGTGTGCCTGGATATGTAAACCTTTTTGATAGCCTCTATCATGACTCAGTCATAATTCAAGAAGTAGAGGAACAAACAAATGATTTATTAGGTGGACGTTTGATTGCTCTTGATCCGAAGCCAGTGCAGCAACAAACAAATGGGAGTGACTGTGGGGTTTTTGCAGTTGCATTTGCTACCTGCTTAGTCTTTGGAGTAGACCCCACATTTATAAATTTTGATGTACAAGGTATGAGAGCTCATTTAGTAACATGTCTAAGAGATGGCAGAATCAGTTTGTTTCCTTCATTTTAAAAACAGATGCCCATTTTACAACAGTAAAAGGAACATGGAAAATCTTCTGTAATTTTGTATAATATCATTTTCAGGCATTTTAATTTTGAGTCTGTGGCTTTGATTTAAAGCGATTCAGACAAAGCCTCCACATAGGATATCAGGCAGCCATTGTGTGGTTCCAGAAAATATCCATACCTCCCCCCATGGAAGGTTTTTTTGTTTGAACCCTCCCTTTCCCCTGGAATTTCCAATTAAGGTTCATACTTTTCCTTATACATTTTGGCTCTTGAGAACCCTCTCCCCCTCAGAATTTCCAGTGACTCTCCATAGGGTGGTATGGATATTTTCTGGAACCACACATTCCCATCTCCCTAGGACAAAGCATACAGGCCATTTAAATAATACAATGTACTTGGCTGAAGTTGTGAAAATACATGCATTGCCTGTAATATTCTTGTAGGACACCTGTATTTTTTTGAAGAACACACAGTCATACCATTAAAGATGTAACAATCTATTGTGTTAAACAGCATGTTCAAATTATTAATATCATTCTGTATCTATTTCCTACAGAAATCACTGTGTTGTGTAAATACATGAGATTTATTTTTACAAAATTATCCTATTTTCACAGTTTTCTAAACAACTAGAAAAATTTGAAATTGAACATTAGTTATATTATTTAATTAAAGTTATGCTACTTGTTTACCTTGTATGTGAAATATTCCGACTTTTTTCTGGCACTTGCAGTCTAGATAAAAAATCTGTTTGTAACAAACTGCCTTAGCTTGTCATACCTTTAATATGCTTTGCAGTGTCCAAGCAAGTAACAGAATGCCTTGTCCTACACAAAGTACCTTGGCATATCAATCAAAGCTTTTAGGGGTGTAAACAGCCTATAAGATTCAAAGTACTTTTTCTGTGTCCAAAAACAGAAAATAATGCAACAATGAAACTGTTAAAAACTACTAAACTGTTCCTGCAAATTTTAAACTACTACACTGGGCCCTCAAGTTTTCAAAAATCCTAGTATGCCCCTAGCTACAACTATGTACACTACACTTCACAATGAAATAAATTTTGCAATCTAGTCCTATCCCACTAAGGATAAACAATGACACATGTCAATACATATCATGAATGGAAATGTAGGCATCTTTTAGATTTTGTTCCTTGGCTGCCTCATTGCATAATGAAACTGGTTAGATTCTTAATGGCAACTTGACTAATGTGTTCTCTTAATAAACTTATTACAACTAAATAAACTTATCAAGACCTGAGTTACATTCAAACAAAACTTTCCCTTATTTTGTTGTTGTTTGTTTTGTTTGCAAAAGCAGAATTAAAAGAAAATGCTATACCTGAACCTGACATGGAAAAGGAATTAAGAATATCCATACACAGGCCAGAGGCATGATATAAACAAGCTTTCATATTTCCTTTGCAAAATCATACCAATCCTCTATTAAGCCACCCCTCTTTAGAAGAAATTTATGAAGCCACCCCTCCTCGTTCACAAAAAAAATACACACCTCATTACATGAAATTTTCATGACTGTCAGGTTCGCATATAATTTTTTGCAACATTATGAGAACATTTTGTATTATTATACATCAGACTCACTATGAAAAATCTTATTGGTCAAGAGCGTTCAATCAATTTACAATAGCTTGTGAACTTGACATGATAAATACAATATCTGCTGCAGATATTGCATTTATCATGTCAAGTTCAAAGTCTGCCTGGTTACCAAGCCCCTTGAAGTGTTATCCTCAGAAACAGAATGGCTGAACGCTTCGCCTCTGTTTCTGAGGATGAGGATGTATAATAAAACAATTATTGAATTCGGTTTTCACATGATATCATGAATTACCAAAAACTCGTGCCTGTATTATCTGCTGAAGCCGAACACAGACCTCGGTTTTGATAATTCATGATATCTTGCTCAACCTCATCCAATAATTGTTTATTATGAGTCACTTTGATTTTGTGTTTTTGAGTGAGATGATTTATTTTCTTGGCAATGTTATGTAAAAAGTCCTTGAGTTATTAACACATTTTCAAAAAGTTACACATTTCCAACAGCCCGTTGTGCTTCTTTTTTAAATCGCAAAATTTACAAAAATAAGGTGTCATGAAAATTTAATGTAATAAGCAAATTTAGAAGCAACACTTTGCAGTGTTAACTCATATCAGGACCTACATGTAAGTCCTGATATCATACCCTATTTTATATCCTGATAGCTTTCATTGAGCTGCACTTAACTAAATTTTTATTCCACCCCTTGAAATCCCCTGGAATAAATCAAACACCCAGGTGGCTTAATGAGAAGAGTTGATGTACAGTATTTAAATGTGAAGTTGATCTAATCAAATGGTACAATTGGAGGACAAAAATTAACAAGAGCTGCACAAACTCTAATCATATGATCTACCAATGCAGTACGCCTATCAGAGTTTTCATGATTACATATCAAAAAGTCGGTTGGCAAGGTACCTTCCAGTATAGTATACTTCCGTCTAAGCAGTCCAATAACACGTTCAACATGAATTCTGACATTTGCAATGCCCCTTGTCTGCTCCACGTCCACTGGGTCAAGCTGAGATTTGCCCTTCGTGAAAGCTGGTATCACCAGTTTAGCATTTCTCAGTCCAACACTCTCGGTGATGGTGAATCCCCGGTCTGCCATGACCATGTCTCCAGGAATCAGTTCGTCCAGGAAGCCACAGTTCTCAGTTAAAAATTTATCAGAGACACGACCTCCCCAGGCTTCAGACACAAAGGAAATTGTTCCTTGTGGTGTTATCCCTACCAGAATTTTGATTGTATTATGATGTTTGTAATTTGAAAATGTCTGTGCCCTGGCTAGCAAGTTTGAAGGCCTCTCGATAAATACCTCAAAGCAGTCGATCACAACAGTTGTTTTCTTACCGAATGCATACTGGAAGCACTGGGGCATTGTCCTCCACAGTTGGTCCCTGTCAGGCCAGTACACAAAGCGAAACAATCTTGTGTCCATCACAACAATCCAGTGGGAAAATATTCTGGAAATTGTAGACACTGAAACAACAAACCGGTATGCAAGATCCTGCAACGGTGCATTTAGTCTTAGTTTCATAAGGACAATGATGAACTCTTGAAATCTGTCGAGCGACTGTGTTTGCCGTGTAACATGTGGGGAGACGAACTCGAAAACAACCATTAGTACTTCCATAGACGGTAGCCAGTGTAAAAGCGAACTTTATCCTCAGTGTCAAAGAAATCCCTATTTGGGGCTTGATATCTGCTTGTCTGAAACATGTAGTCAAACTCGGTGGTTTGGCACTCGGCGTCCTTGACAGTTTCCGGTTCGATTTCTTCACCTTCGCTTACTGCTATGGCCGCCAGATCACAAGAAATGGTCTCCTCATTCCCATCGTTTCGACTTCCCTCTTCTTCAGTCGAAGTACTTGGCTGACTAAAGTCGATCTGAGCAACAGGAAGGCTATCTTCCAAAAGCTTTCGACGTTTCTCTGCCACTTCGCGTTCTTGTCGTTCGACCGCAAGTTGCTCTCGCTTCTTTCCCCTTTCAGCTCTTTCTGCGTTCGCTTCATGGTCTGATTTACGACGATAATTTTTCTTGCCAAGTTGCAATGTGGGCACCCAATCCACGTCATGCTTATGCCAGTAAGGAGCTGGCTTTCCAGAAACAAAATGCTTTCCACATACCCGTTCGCTTTTGAGGACGCCTTTCCATTCCGTGTCTCCGCGGCTGATCGCATTTATCCATTTTTCCATCCGCTCTGTAGTCAGTTCTTCTTCAAATTCTCCTTTGTTGGTTGCCACTGATTCAGAAGGTATTCGATAAAATCCAATTCCTTTATCTCGGCCACTTCTACTTCCACAACCAAGAACAACGCAAAGAACCATTGTCACGCTTACTTTCTCACTGTGATCTCTCTGTTGAACGGGTTAATTTGTTTGGGCACCAATATGGCGGATGGCAACCGTCGTCAAGGCGGAAGTCACGTGGGTGAAAACCGAGAATATTCTTAGTTTTCCTTGGAGACAGCTGAAAATTTGCATGACTGGTCCTCTGGTGGTGAGTTGTATGTCTCCACACTAGAAGAAACAAATAGAGTGATCTCAGAATTCGAGAAAGCCACAATCAGCAAATTCATTGTGAGAAGAGTAGACAAAGGCTTTGGTGCCAAAGGTCAGTGTTATTGTATTAACCTTTATTTTCAGTTCAATGGGAAGCTTTAACAGTTTTACCTCTGAGTTTTCCTGTAGTTGGATTTCACTTGAATGAACTTTATGGTTTTGAAATGCGCCAATTAATTAATTAGCGCATTGTTAAATTGCATTCTCTATTTTTTTTTTTACAAACGGTGACATTTTTCTTTCGAAAATGCTAAGATTAAGCAGGGTTTTCATTTTGAGAGAGCATCCGACTACATACGAGTTTCTTGTGGTAAAATTTGAGAGAGTGAGGAACAGTTTCATTAATATCACTGCAACCCCCAGTTAAAAATAGAATTGTCTTGTTCCAGAAAATAACCATTATACCTCCACCACGGAATGTTCTTGGAAATTTGGAGGTGGGCGGTAGTCTCTAAATACAAAGTCTTAGAATCTCTCAAGGGGTTGGGTGAGGGGAGGTGTCTCAACCCCCCCCCCCACCCAAAAAAAAAAACCTTCCATGGAAGGGAAATGGACAATTCCTGTAATGACTACACAGAACACTGAAACACAGAACACAGAACACAGAACAATGAATCTAATTTTCAAACAATAATTTTATTCCATTCACAATATTTCAATTTTACGTGTACAAGAAATTTATGAATTGACAAATAGCCCTTAACTGATACCTCTGTTCACCCATTCACCTTTGTGGGCGTTTTCTGACAATACTTAACACTGCAATTAGACACCTCAATCTAGGATGGATGGTACAAGACCACTAAGCATGATAGCCTGCAACCAGGCTCTCGGTTGGTGACATGCGAGCTGAATACCCATGTGTCCTTCTGGGTGGTACTATTTTCTTAGGTAATACCAGCCAAAGGGACAACACTACTAAGCATGAGAATATCTGCAACATGCAAGCTGAATAGTCATGTGTCCTTCTAGGCGGTACTATTTTCTTAGGTAATACCATTCAAAGGGACAAGACCACAAAGTCTGAAGATATTTATGAAATGTGAGCTGAATACTCATGAATACAAACAGTTTCCCCCCCAGATGGTACTATCTCTTTGGGTAATACTTGCCAAAGGGACAAGACTACTAAGCATGAGAATATCTACAACATGCAAGCTGAATAGTCATGTGTCCTTCTTGGCAGTACTATTTTCTTAAGTAATACCATTCAAAGGGACAAGACTACTACGTCTAAAGATATTTATGAAATGTGAGCTGAATACTCATGAATACAAACAGTTTCCCCCCCAGATGGTACTATCTCTTTGGGTAACACGTGCCAAAGGGACAAGACTACTAAGCATGAGAATATCTACAACATGCAAGCTGAATAGTCATGTGTCCTTCTTGGCGGTACTATTTTCTTAAGTAATACCATTCAAAGGAACAAGACTACTACGTCTGAAGATATTTATGAAACGTGAGCTGAATACTCATGAATACAAATAGTTTGTCCCCCCAGATGGTACTATCTCTTTGGGTAATACCTGCCAAAGGGACAAGACTACTAAGCATGAGAATATCTACAACATGCAAGCTGAATAGTCATGTGTCCTTCTTGGCGGTACTATTATTTTTCTTAAGTAATACCATTCAAAGGGACAAGACTACTACGTCTGAAGATATTTATGAAATGTGAGCTGAATACTCATGAATACAAACAGTTTGTCCCCCCAGATGGTACTATCTCTTTGGGTAATACCTGCCAAAGGGACAAGACTACTAAGCATGAGAATATCTACCATATGCAAGCTGAACAGTCATGTGTCCTTCTTGGCGGTACTATTTTCTTAGGTAATACCATTCAAAGGGACAAGACCACTAAGTCTAGAGATATTAATGAAATGTGAGCTGAATACTCATGAATACAAACAATGTGTCCCCCAGATGGTACTATCTCTTTGGGTAATACCTACTAAAGGGACAAGACTACTAAGCACGAGAATATCTACAAC
Organism: Siderastrea siderea; assembly: GCA_964030785.1. NCBI lineage: Eukaryota > Metazoa > Cnidaria > Anthozoa > Scleractinia > Rhizangiidae > Siderastrea > Siderastrea siderea. Next base: position 19,906,977 of record OZ034968.1, on the reverse strand, counting down.
ATGCAAGCTGAATAGTCATGTGTCCTTCTAGGCGGTACTATTTTCTTAGGTAATACCATTCAAAGGGACAAGACCACTAAGTCTGAAGATGTTAATGAAATGTGAGCTGAATAATCATGAATACACACAGTGTGTCCCTCAGATGGTACTATCTCTTTGGGTAATACTTACCAAAAGGACAAGACTACGAAGCATGAGAATATCTACAACATGCAAGCTGAATCGCCATGTGTCCATCTAGGCAGTACTCCAGTACTATTTACTTAGGTGATATGGTTCAAAGGGACAAGACCAATATCTTTGATGATATTAACGAAATGTAAGCTGTGAATGCTCGTGAACACACAGTATGTCCTTTCAGAGATGGTACAATCTTTTTAGGTAATACCAGTGTTATGGTCTCCCTGTGCGTTTACCATATATAGTAATTACAGGCGCACGCATGGATTGAATAAAACGTGTTTGCAGTGAACCGCCATGTTGTCCGGGTGCGTTCCTAGATCTCTTGTCAATACATGACAATTTTGGCGACGAGAACGGGATCTTAGGGTTATTTTACAGCGGAAAAAGTGAAAGAAATTCCTAAACAAGATCCACACGACGTCTCAAGATGCCAACCGAGACTGATGCGGCACAAAATCCGGTTCGGAACATCGGAAAAGTTCAGAAGTTCGCAGTGGGAACCGACTTCGAAGCGTATGCAGAACAGCTAGAATTCTTCTTCGTGGCCAATGGAGTGACCGACTCGAAACAGAAGAAAGCCGTCCTGTTAACTAATCTTCCCACCGAAACGTACCAGCTGGCGAAAGATTTGGTGGCCCCGACATTGTTAAGAGAAGATTCTCTCACGTATGACACGATCGTAGAGCGTCTCCAGAAGCAATTGAAGCCCCAGAAATCTGCTCTAGTCGCCAGGTATGAGTTTGACAACCGAGCGCGAAACGCAGGAGAAACGGTGAGTCAGTATGTTGCTGTTCTAAAGCATCTAGCTACTGATTGCAAGTTTAATGATGCCATGCGAGTGGAAAGGCTCAGAGATAGATTGGTTTCGGGTATTCGAGATAAGAGAATGATGTCAGAGCTTTTGAAACTCAAACTCGAGGAACTGACATTTGACATTGCTGTAGCGAAATGCATCGCTATTGAGCAATCTTACAAGGATGTTGAAGCTCTCCAGGGGGGTAAAGAGTCAAACCCAGTTGATTTGTTATCCAAGTCAAGGCCAAACGAGAAGCTTAAACCTAAGAAGGAAGCTAGACCTTCAGAGAAAAAGAGTTCCCCATCCCCTAAAGAGCCAGGTGATCAAAGTTGCTACCGTTGTTTGGGAAATCATGATCCTAAAAGTTGTCCGTACAAAAGGGAAAAATGTCACCACTGTAACAAGACCGGCCATATTGTGAGGGCTTGTAAATCCAAGAAAAGGGAGACACAAGCTGCCCGACCTCCAGTAAATTATGTGGACAGTGATGACGGAGACAGCGATGACTACTTAGGATCCCTTGAGGTTAATAACGTGAGTGACAAGGATCATGTGATATGGCTCAGCCCCGAAGTACAGGGAAGGGTGGTCAAGATGGAACTAGACACAGGTTCAGCTGTGTCTGTACTCCCATACAAACAGTATCAGGAACATTTTGGTCACGTGAAACTAGCAAAGAGCCATGTCACACTTAAGACCTACACTGGGCAGAAAATCACGCCTAAGGGAGAGATGAAGTGTATTGTTAAGTTTAAGGGCCAAGAAAAGGAGTTAACCCTACAAGTGGTTGAGACACCAGGGCCAGCATTGTTTGGGCGTGACTGGCTCTCCAAAATTCAGCTGGACTGGGGTGAAATCAAAGCCCTTAAGCTTAGCCAGACACCGGAAGGGGTCATGCAGCACAAAGTGGATCAGTTGTTGCAGAAATACGAGTCTGTATTTTCTGAGGGCGTAGGCACACTTAAAGGCCACAAGGCTGATTTAAAAGTTGAGGAGGGCTGCCAGCCTAGCTTTCATAAGCCACGTCAAGTTCCATATGCACTTCGCCCCAGGGTAGAAGCAGAATTGACACGTTTAGAGGAGGACGGTATTCTGTCTAAGGTAGAATACAGTGAATGGGCTACCCCGATTGTCCCGGTAGTTAAGCGAAATGGATCAGTGCGCGTCTGTGGCGATTTCAAGGTCTCGGTCAATCCAGTTCTTCTTGCAGAACAGTATCCTCTGCCGCGCATAGAGGATATTTTTGCGAATTTGGCTGGGGGAAAACATTTTAGCAAACTTGATCTACGCCAAGCTTATCACCAGATGGAAGTAACAGAGGAATCCAAGAAATACCTCACGATCAATACGCACAAGGGTCTTTTTCAATACAATCGGTTAGTTTTTGGCGTTACTTCAAGTCCAGCAATTTGGCAACGTGCCATAGACCAGGTATTACAGGGGATACCTGGCACCCAGTGTATCCTCGATGACATGATCGTCTCGGGCAAAACCGATGAAGAGCATTTGGAGAATTTAGAGAGCGTGTTTAAGCGACTGCAAGACGCGGGTCTGAAGGCCAACAAAGAGAAGTGCGAGTTCTTCAGGGATCGAGTTCAGTTCTGTGGGCATGAGATCGACAGAGAAGGTCTCCACAAGACACAAGAGAAGATTGAGGCAGTAGTTAGCGCGCCAAGACCTGAGAATGTGTCACAGCTTCGCTCATTTTTAGGGCTCGTTAACTATTACAACCGCTTCTTGCCTAATGCATCCACAGTTCTCCACCCACTTTACCAGTTGTTAGAGCAAAACAGCGAATGGCAGTGGACTGAACAGTGCGAGCAAGCTTTCACTGAGGCTAAGCGCCTGATTACATCTGAGCAGGTGCTAACGCATTATGATCCAGCGTTACCAGTTAGGCTTGCATGCGATGCTTCACCAACCGGCATCGGTGCGGTTCTTTCACACGTCATGCCTGATGGCAGCGAAAGGCCAGTAGCTTTTGCGTCCCGATCGTTGACCAAGACAGAACGCAAGTACGCCCAGATTGACAAGGAGGCATTGTCCATCGTATGGGGGGTGAAACGGTTCCATGTGTACCTCTATGGGAGGCGATTCACGCTCATCACAGATCACAAGCCCCTCACTGCCATTTTCCACCCAGAGAAGGGAGTTCCTGCCATGACCGCTGCGAGACTCCAGCGCTATGCTATGTTCCTGGCTGGTTTCGATTACAAGATAGAGTATAAGAGCACGACCAAGCACTGCAATGCTGATGGGCTGTCTCGGCTCCCCCTTCAGCAAAACGAGAGGGAGGAGATGGAAGTGGATTCGTCAGAGGTGTTCCACGCAACCCAGTTTGAGCCATTACCTGTAACCAGTGAAGCAGTTGCTAGAGAAACACGTCGTGACCCAGTCCTAGCAAGGGTGTACGAGTCCATCGTGAAAGGATGGTCTGCTCGTATAGGTGGAGACAAGCCTTACTACGAGCGGCGCAATGAACTGACGGTTCACCAAGGTTGCATTCTATGGGGAATGAGAGTGGTAATCCCCAATAAGCTCCAAGACAGAGTGTTGGAGGAGCTGCACGACGGGCATCTGGGTGTGGTAAAAATGAAAGCGCTAGCGAGGAGCTACGTCTGGTGGCCTAATATCAGTGGCCAACTGGAAGAGCTAGCGAAAGCCTGCAGTGGGTGTCAGCACAACCAGAAGATGCCTACTAAAGCACCATTGCATCCGTGGGAGTGGGCCACTACACCATGGCAACGCATACACATCGACTATGCCGGCCCATTCCAGAACTCGATGTTCTTAGTAGTTGTCGATGCACACAGCAAGTGGCCGGAAGTGGTTCCTGTTAGTTCCACCACTTCAAGTTCGACCATCGAAGTCCTACGCGATTTATTTGCCAGATTTGGAATCCCTGAACAGATCGTTAGTGACAACGGTACACAATTCGTTTCGGAGGAGTTCCAGGCGTTTGTCAGATCCAATGGTATCCGCCATTTAACGTCAGCACCATACCATCCGGCTACAAACGGTCTAGCTGAGAGGGCTGTACAAACTTTCAAGCAAGCGTTACGTTCCATGCATCAAAGCTCAAAGCCGGTGAAGGAGAAGTTGGCAAAGTTTCTCATAGCTTATAGGAACACTCCTCACTCCACTACCGGTGTGAGCCCTGCACAGTTACTCCTTGGAAGACCGTTGCGCACTCGCCTAGATTTGGTGAAACCTAACTTGAACCGTAAGATGGTTAACCAACAGCATCAGCAGAGCTTTAGGGCCGCGAATGAGAAGGGTAGACAGTGTCGTCAGTTAGAGATTGGTGATTCTGTGATGTCACGAGATTATCGGGGGGATCTGAAGTGGCGTTCAGGGCTGATTGTCAAGAAGACAGGTCCGCTGATGTACGAGGTGCAGGTGGCACCTGGGATTATTTGGCGTCGACATATCGACCAGCTGAAGCCAACGGCAGTTGAGCCCGACACTGTTGAGGTCAGCCAACCAGAAGTGGTCAGCCTACCACCAGCGCCAATCCAACAGAGTGCACCACCCAATGTGGTTGGTACAGTTCCAGAGGATCCCGTGGCAGATCAACCGGAGATGGTTTCTGTTCCCTCACCTGTAGCCACCGACCCTCCTGAAGTGACTCCAGTCAGTCCTACAGTCCGTGAGCGGCGGTACCCCCAGAGAGTGCGCAGGGTACCACAGAGACTCGATCTCTGAACTGTTTTTCTTTTTAGTTTCTTTGTTTTCTGTTTTTCTTAGAAACTGTAGGTTGCCGGACACTGTTAGTCGATTTAGTTGTTTCCTTGAGATTGTATCTTAGGCTCAGTCTACAAACTAGGGACAGATCATTTTTGTGTGGAGGAAATGTTATGGTCTCCCTGTGCGTTTACCATATATAGTAATTACATGCGCACGCATGGATTGAATAAAACGTGTTTGCAGTGAACCGCCATGTTGTCCGGGTGCGTTCCTAGATCTCTTGTCAATACATGACAACCAGTCAAAGGGACAAGGACTACTAAGTCTGAAAATATTTATGTTAAGCTATCAGAGTTATAGTAGAAACCTGTAAACAGCATAATCTGAAAGAAACTGTGTAATAGAAATCCAGGTGGAAATTTAAGTAAATGAAAGATGAATATACATATACACAGTTTGCACCCCCCCTGCCCCCCCCCCCAAAGGTGAAGGCAAGAGCACTAAGTTTAAAAATATTTACGATAAGTCAAGTTTTCCGATTTACCATTATACCTTATCAGCAAGGCCTGCAATGGTTTGAAAAAATATTCAAAGTATGATGTATAAGAAGCTCATATGTCTGTATGTCCCCCTGGGCGGTATTACTTCTTAGGGTAATACCGACTAGAGGGACAAGACAACCTAGTTACACATAAAACGGAATAGACTTGTGACAAAGGATCCATTATTCAGATTATTTCTAAGACAATGTCTCAATCGCAAAAAACACGGTTTTTAAATAAAGATTTCAATTCTTACAAGACCCTCACAAGCTTACCGTTTCAGTTTCTTAATTTGGAGTACTTGAGCTAATTTAGCGTCGGCTAACAGAAGTTTTTTTCGAAGACATTGAACAGTTCGACGCCAATTTCACGTTTAAACAAGCACTGTACATGAATGGGGTGAAGTGTACAGTAAAAACCTTGTTTCTCGGCCTCTTTAATGCCTGCTTTGAATGCTCAGTCCGCCATATTGGATATTTGCCGAGAATTTTCCGAAAGCCAGCCGAATCGGAAAGTCGTTCCTAGTACTCCTCGGCTGTCCTTCTGGACGGTATTATTTAGGCACAACCTATTCGTAGGTAGTTATTTGCAGTGACGTAATGGTCTCTCGGCCAATTAAAACGCCGGATAAAATAACGTGAATGATAAAAAAAGTTAATTGGCTCTGTTTTACTAGGCTAAAATTAAACCTCGTAATCTAAACGAGTCTCCACATTTAGAAAGAAACTCGTATTATATGAGTTTCAAAAGTTTTGTTTTAACTAAACAATTTCATCGCCGGTAGGAGAAAAATTGTATTAAACTGATTTGTAGCTGTTGCCATGCTCTGTCTGACCGTGTAAACGTTCACACCAGCAAGTTCAGATAACAAATAATTTTGTCTGTTATTTGGCTTACTCCTGACTGGAGAAACTTTGAAAATCCCTACGCTTTACTTGACAGCTGAGCCGGTAAGGCATACTTTGCGAAAAAGAGCGGGCTAGTTAAAAAATAAGGATGATGCAAGCTGTTTAGTTTAACTTTTGCATGTCTTATCTTGTATAGTCCAGTTTCGAGTTCATCCAGACCGCTGATAAAAAGATAAAAGACACATTTACACTAGTCTCCTTCGCAGCCGCTCGGACTGGAGTCACGCAACGCTCCCCGTCCCCACGCGGCTGCTTCAAACCGACATACATTCCTTTCCCATTGTTTGCGATGTTTTCACTTGGACCAATCAGCATTGCTATTGTATACGCTGCACCAATCACAGCATAGCTTGGCGTCTTGATGTTTTCTTTCGCGGAAAAAACCCTTAGCGGCTTGCGACGTGTTACGGAAGGAACTACAAAGAAAATCGCGGAAAGCACTAAGTGTTATATTTGTTCATTCATTTCTCTAAGTAAAAATAAGGTTTATATATTTGAAAAACCGTCCGCTGACTTAGCTGGGATCATTCGATTGTCGCTGTAAACCGACGTAAGAGGCCGACCATTTAACTCTTGAGGAGGGGGGGGGGGGGGGGGGTGGATGATTTCGAAAAAAAATTTCCTGCAAGCCCTTGTCGGAAGAAAAAACTTGCATGCAGCACAAATGAAATAGAAAAAAAATTCTTGCACTGCTGCAAGCAAGAAAAAAAAATGTTGCAAAGCTATTTCATCATTCCAGGGGGACTTTACAAAATCCCAGCAAAACTGCAACCATTCTTCCCTTGCTCCCTTTAAACTCTGGAGTTGGTTATGCTTCAGAATGTGCAATGCATTCTTAGCTTTATAGGGTCTGACAATCTGTGAGCCAGCGAGCCTAAATCACACTCTGGTTTAGCCAAAACAACATTCCGGTTAGCCTACAGTTATTAGCTTTAATAGGTAGCTTGCGGTTAGCCCTATATAATGGGATATAAAGGGATTTCTGGTTTGCACGGTTCACAAGGCTCGCGAGTCATAGGAGTCATGCAAGCCAATAACTAACTAATTGCCAAAGAGCTAGCAAAAGCAACGGCACAGAGACTTAAAACGGCTCTAAGAACGTAACATAAAACCCTCCAAACAGTTTATATCACAGCTTGAGTACTCTCTTGATCAATAGGTCAACCACTTGCCGGCACAATTGTGTCGCCTTTAGATCACCTTGATCAGAGGGACAAGGCTGTTGCGAATGTACTAAGAAAGCTCTATTTTGAAGGCTAAAATAACTTAAGCAACTAGCAGGAGTCGTGTTTGGCCTGTCATTTACATACTATGAATAGCAGCATTAACCATGTTTAGAAGTGGACTGAAAAAGGCTGAGCAAAAATTATAAGTGCTATTTTTCAAATAAGACCATGATCAACTAACTTCAATTCTGCTTTCACATTTGTTTTTGAGATTTCAGTCCACTTTTAAATTTTAACTTATGATTCTAGCAGTAATTACCATGCTATGAGCATTTCTGAACTGCTTTTTGCTTTTTTTTAGATAAGAAACTAAACATTTTCAAATCTACCTGTGGAGCAACACTAATATTATGACGTAATATTAAATGAGTGTAAAGAATGACTTTCCGAAAACATGTTTTTGTATAGCATGATTTTGTATAGCTTACAACATTTTAAGGCTTTGCTGCTCCATATTGAACTATTACAACAATAACCACAATGTAAATGTAAATACATTCTGCAGAGAAATGAAGAGGAAAAAAAAATATCCTGCAGAGAATTTAGAAAGAAAAAAAATATCCTGCCCACCAGGTTGCTAGAAAAAAAAAATCTTGCTGACCAGAAATCATCCACCCCCCCCCCCCCCCAAGAGTTAAATGGTCGGCCCCTTACTGATGATGCCATAGTCTTGTGTCTCTTCAGGTTCTTCGGCTAGTAATGCTTGTTCGTCTTCCTCCCGGCTGGAGGCAAGTTTTTCGTCGCTTTCATTCACCTCGTGGTCCGTCATGGTTGAGAGCTAACCGCACACTGGTCTAGCTTGCTCGCACAATCTCATGTGATTCCTTTGTGACGTAGACTATGATGATCGAGGTAGAATTGTCAATTTAAAATGTTAGGTACTACAACGGGATAATGAAAACAATCAGTAAGTGGACGGGTCTTTTGAATCTACGTAGAATTTAATTCATTGCTTTGTGTGGTAATCAGTCACAAGAAGACTCCAAACTATCCACTACAGTTCTTCTCACGAAAGAATTTGCGAATACAAGCTGTAGATCCTGACTAGGGTGACTTGTGGTACCTATTATAATTGCATATAAGACACATAATTCAAAGAAATCATTTCGTTTAAACTGAAACCTCATTGCAATGTTATCTTACTAGAGGGAAAGATTGGTTCGGTCTAAAACAAATTCAGACTACTACACAAGGTCAAGAATATCATCATGACCATGTTTGTAGAAAAGCTCAAGGCCCCGTTGCATGGTGTGTCACCAACACTGATGCAGCAAGCCACGGCACATTTTGTTAGTTTCTCTTTTTTGTCGTCAACAAGGTCTTTATCACCATTCTCGCATTTTTTCTTAGTCTCCTCGCACCCTTCTTTCCCCCTGCAGCCTCTCATCTCAACTTCTCTGCCTTTGTCTGTCTTATAGTGACCCTTCCAGCACGTTAAGCCCAGAGCGCCGGTGCAGTTTAACTTCGTTTGTTTTGTATTGCAGTTCTCTTCGCTGTCTTCGCCCTCTTCGTTGCATTGGTAGCACTGGAGGGAATAAGCTGCAAACACACATCCAAAACACAACTCTTAGTCGGTTATAGTTCCTTCGTTTACATCGTTTAATAGTTGCATTCGCAAAGGTAATTTGAGTTTTACCAGCCTCAACTTAGGCTTCTAATTAGTACAACCCAGTTTCCAAGGGGTTTTCATTGTAGCTAACGTTAGTACCAACTGTGCTATGAGAATGCCCATTTGCCTATTATCAACATTTGTAATAACGCAGGTGTGCATTACGTGAAACCAGTCCGGATAAGAAAAAGCTGGACCGTTACATGCGCATAATTACTGTGTGGGAAAAATTTTTGCGGGAGTTTAATTATGCGGATTGGCGTTTTTTTTTTTTGTTTTGCGGGAACTAATTTTTGCGATTGGAAAAGACTGGTTTTTCTTGCTGGAAATTAATGTTTGCGATTTTTTGTAAGTCGTGTTCAAGTGGAACTGACAACATTTTCTTTTTTTATTTGACTACATGCAATCGAAATGCAGATAAAACAACATGGGATTGTAAGACAGAGTTAAACTCTCTTTAAGGCTCTATTACAATACAGTGGATCGACAATAACTAGGGTACCACTTGATGTATTGCCCAAAGAGTTATCTATGGCACTTTCTCCTTCAAACCAGTGTTTTTGCATATAATTTCTACGGTGGAGTTAATTTTTGTGGAAAAAAAAATTTGCGGTAATCGTATTTTGTGGGAACTTATTTTTGCTCGAGTCGCGAAAAAAAACGCAAAAAATCGCTAAAATTAGAACCCGCAGAAACTTAGTGCCACACGGTAACTAATCAAATTCAGGGATTTACGATCCGGCCCGCTGAGGTGCTTCAGGAAAAATACACTTAAATGGAGGCACACTTGTCATATTCAACTACCATGTCTGTGCATCTTGGTCATGCTCTAGTTCTCTATTAACGCACCATGTTAGTAATTTCAATATTGATCCACTGGCATAGTTTCGAAGATCACTTTAGAACTCTGTTAGACTGTTGTCCACTCCAAATTTATCGATTGCATGATTTTTCAACGTCCATTTTGATCCATTGTGTATACGGAACAAAAGAAAGAATTCATCTATAATGGTTAATTGGTTTTGTGGTTAAATTATGGCACATGACAGGGACTTTCGGGAATGTTATTGTTTAATCACTTAACGACGATTTTTCGTTCTTCGGGTAATCGAGCAGACTTTGCTAAGCCAACAGTTTAACTATATACTATACCATACCACTATTCATTCTCTGTCCACAATACTCCACGTTTCGAGTGGGAAAAATACAACCTCAGCAATTAAAAAGTCGCAACTTAATTGGCCTGATATTATTGGTGCGTTCATTCATGGCAAAGATGCAATTACGTCTTTGTCAAAATCTCTTTTCATTATTATTTAAAGCACACACAAGCACACTCGATGGACAATTTGTAACTTTCTTTCTTTCCACTGGCTCTTACTTACCCTTTACCGCGCTCTGCAATTAGTCTTGTGATTTTACCTGCGGCTTGGCACGTATTGACGTCAACGCCATTCAAAACAAGGCAAATTTGACTTCCTGTTTATCATGCTCCACGCGTTACAGCAATATCTGCTCAGTCCGTTTAGCATCATAATCGAACCAGCGTTTACAAAACTCTTCCTCTACGAGAGTTAACCAAATCGATCCAAGATTAAGAAATTTCGATGCTAATTTGGCCTTTTCAGTCTGTCGATTTCCAAAATGGCATGAGCAACAGACCAGTGTATTGGGCTATTTACTTTGTACAAGTGCTTAACGTGGAGTAGTTTTTCTGGAGTAGTGGAGACAGATCATCTCAATTCAAAAGAAAGTTTGAAACAATCAATCTGATCAATTCTCCTGGTACTTCGACATTTCAACTGAGTTTACGTTGCCTATGCAAGATACAAATGTGTCTGCCAACATAAGGCGTGTCAAACTTAAAGAACTATTTTAACTCTGCTTCAAGCTTGGACATTTAAACTTTCATCACCTATTCTAGCAAAATAAAATAACATATTTCTTTGCCCTTCTGAAACGTGCACTATGCTTTGTAAAAACTGATTTATCTGAAAAAAGCACTCCTGGTAGTGAAGACAGGATTAGCTTTGTCGTGAATCGGTTTGAATTGTGTATAACCGTTGCTGTTTAAAGAACTACGTTAACTGCGTTTCGAAAATGTGAATCACTAGTTGAAGTTTGTTTGAATCTATTTAAATTAAAATTTATTTTTTTTAGGGTCGGGTGTTTGTGAGTTCATCAGTGAGATACAGCTCATGTCGAACGGTAGGAACGGCTGACCATGGACACCAGAAACGTTAGCAGGATGATTACTCACGTTTCGAACTTTTGAGATGACCAACTCAACAATTTTGCTTAAGAATAATGAATAAAAAAATTTATGTGAGCCTTAGCACACAGCGGGTAATAATATTGATATTTAGTTATTTAAGAGGGTACCAAATGTTTACCTGCGCTAATAGCTGCGCTGAGCACCACAAAGGCAACAGGAAACTTCATAGTTCAAACTCTAAAGATGACCGACTCACCAACTTTTCTTGCTAGTCTTGAGCAAAGGAATGTGTAATAGCCTCACTAATGTAAGCCAGAAAGACTAGTGACGTCACTCAGAACTTACCAATAAGCTGACAGAAAAATTAGTCGATCCTGGCCATGGTTCCGTTATTAAGCGCGTTGTTGTGTTCGTATGTCAAGAAAATTCGTTCGGAAATGAACGTTTCCTTTAATCTTGAGCCCTCGAACGTACGATATGTTATGACATAAACACAGAGAGCTCTCATATCAAAATAGAATTAACGCTTCGGAAGGCCTCCATTTTGTTTTGTTTTTTGTTTTTGTTTTTGTTTTTATTTCGCATGGTCAGGCTTTTGAATGGGAGCTCTGCATGGAACCCAGAAGACCGTGGAAACCGTTTCTAACACTAGTAAATGAAGGGGGGAGTGGAAGGAGAATCCTCTAAAATTGTAGCATTACATACCTACATCTCTTTAGCAATTTCACAAAAATGGGTTTCCACAAGATTAATTTAGTTAAAACATTTACAACTGTCAAATGTTTTGAAGTTGTTTTCCAGATGCTTGCTTTAAAAGCATGTCTGCCACCATCGGGGGGTCCCAAAAGTGAGAATTGCGAATACTTGATTGACAGATTTAAGGTGTAAATAGAAACTGAATCGTACCAGGGTTCACGAGTACGTTCTGATTGGCGTATTTGAAATATAGCTCTTCAACATTTTTCGTCCGAAAGCACTTGAATTCTTGGTGAGATGAAACCGTTCCAAGTCGTTTCAATGAAGGCTTTACAGTTCATCGATCGAGTGAGGAACAAACGATAAGATTTATTGTTCCACCAGTCATACAACAAATTGACCCGTCAGTCCACTCCCACTATATATATCCTTTTAAAGAAGGAATGTCATAAGGCTACCGGCAGGGTCTATTTTCATTTTGCTCCGTGGAAAATTTTATTCTTTTCACGTACAGCTGTACAATTAAGATAGCTGATGAGTAGCTATAAGCCTAAAGAGGGCTGTTAGCATATTACGTTTTGTGCATTGCCCAAATGAGACCACAATGATCGATAGTATAGTCCTCGTTGGCACATTGATAACGAGCTTTTCACCTAGAGCCTCCATGTAGTATAATAGCCTGCAAGCAGCTGAAGCAGGCTCCAATTTCTTTGTAATTTACCTTTTTTCCTTATACTTAAGGTACGTTCAGTGGTCCAAACGGATAATTTAAATCACCCAGTGAAATGACAAAAATAAGAGCTTTTCTCTTTCCTTTTTGATCCGGCATTTATTACAACATGTCCAGTTTCTGCCGGAACGTTTTGCAACATGTTGTTAAGTTTCCGTCTTTTCCCTTTTTTCATCCAGCTGAGATACTAGCACTGTCGTGATACGAATGAAGTTTTCAAGTAGCAATGAACACAAAAAGACAAAGCACATGAGATGTAAACTTCCCTAGTTTAATCACAATCAACTAAATCAACAACTAGCTATCAGACTACGGTGACTACAGTGCCGTGAAGTGGAGACAGTTGAAAGGAACTTTCTCAAACGTCACCAATCTTATATTGCATTGCATAACAAAAGCCACAATGACAACCCATGGACAGTGGCTCCCTTCTGCGCAGGAACTGTGGTAGGAGCTGGGCCAGTGTTGCAGAGATCTTCATCACAGCAATATGCTATGCATTTTTGGTTCAGAGGCTTGTATGCTCGATACAGAGCATCGACGTTATCGCAGTACACCTTGGTAATACAGGATCTGCTGAATGATTTTCCTGCTTCATTTACTTCATGGATGAATGTAGAACAGACGTCCAGCCCACTGCCACAATTCTATTCTTTTCTATTCTTATCGCAGTCTGCCAGACTAGTTTTGCTAGAACAGAGGTTACACGTGAGACCCGAAACTTCAATAAAAAGACGTTCGTAATTCTCACCCTTCAATGGTGTGTTCTACGAGGAACGTAAGGAATCTCTAAAAACAAATTTGGTATCCTTAAATCCGTAAATAACCAGTCTATATGTGGAGTTGTATTGATTGTTAAAGAGATTTGTGTAATTTAAATCTGTGTTAACCGTAGAAAATGGCTTAAAAACCAGAGGTCTCAGTGCTTTGTGTAACTAGTGTGATCGTCTAGATCCGTATGAAGGATTGATGCTGGTGACATTGACTGACGTTTCGACAACCCTTAGAGCCAGACTCTTCACTTGAGCCATGACCCCCTCTCAATGTCAACAACAATATTCTTTCCAGGACTTAAATCTCACATAACCCAAGAAGGCATATATACTCTACGTGAAATGACTGAAATGTGTGTTGCTGGCTTGCAGATGTATTTTCCAGTTATCTTGTGTCGGTGTGCCCGATTGCATTAGGTGTACCACACCACCTTCATAAGATGAATTAGCGTTGCTAGTTTGCGAATCAGAGTTCTTGTAATAACATAGCCATCTCAAAAAACCCTCTTATTTACGCTATATTTCTCATCATTTATGGCTTCGAGCCACGTTGTCCTGTAATTATACACTTACAACTTTTTTTCTAGCTTCTGCACAGGCTCAATTCTATCCAGTTTAAATTAAACATGCCACGAAGGAAACATCGAGGCTTTAAGCACATGTTAGTAAGTAAAATTATATGTAAATTTTACATGTAATGTAAAGTCATGTTGGTGCTCACTTAAGGTGGCTAGACCTTGTTTTTCACTAACCATACCTACTCCCTTTGAACATGAAATACAAAGATGCCTCAAACGAAACAGGAAATAGAGTTACACCTATTTGTAGGGTATAGGTTGAAGTTCAAAAAAGTGAATGTTTCTCGAGATCGACGCATCCATAGCAACATAAACATCATAAACAATTCTTTTCGCGTTCCTCAAACTGGCATTTATCTTGACCTTGGAAAGAAAACTTTGGCCTCAAATTGTTTCTAGGGATTTCAGCTATCCTGCAGGAACAGATGGAAGAAATCGCTTCATCCGATTGCAAGTTGGAGGAACTCGAAAAGAATTGTTTATAATTTGTTTGTTAACAGCAGCTAAAAATTTCAACCAATTATTTCTCGAAAACGTTCTCATAGAAAATGTAGAAAATCTGTACAACTGAAGACAATTATGTGAACTACAAGTGGATGTTACTAAAACGAGGAATGGGGAATGGGGAATGGGGAATGGGGAATCGGGAATGGGGAATGGGGAATGGGGAATGGGGAATGGGGAATGGGGAATGGGGAATGGGGAATGGGGAATGGGGAATGGGGAATGAGAAATAGTGGTCAGCGGTAATGCCTAAAAAATTAAGTTGGAGTGCAGTACGGCAAAGAGACAAGGACTGCACGTGGTAAGCGAAAAATGGAAGGTAAGAATGTTTATCTGTCAGTTTTTCCTGAGATTTTGGAATTATTGAGTTTCTGTTTATTAAAATTAACCAAAACTATTGAATTGCAGGTAATGAAAGTGACAATAATGTCTAGGATCAAGAGGTCATCATTATCGACGGGTTGGTGAAAAAAGGTTCGTATCACTTTGAGTACAGTCGCTTCGTGTGTAACTTACATGGTCTCTGTATTTTGATGTTATAGCGACGAACCAGTGACAGAGGATGATTCTATGTTTGAACTGGCGAGAATGAATCTTTGTTTAAGGTACGAAGACGTAGAATACGGCTTGAAAATTTAAACCGACCGCTGCTTAACTGTTAGAGCACTTGCCATCGAATTTTGAATTGACTTTAATGGCGTTCATATTTGAGTTACAATCTAGATTCATTTATGGTTTGCAGAAAGAACTGAGTGAAGTGACTGCAATATTAAGCTGTTCTTCAATTAAAAAGAAAATACCCCAGAGAAGAATTATGGAGAATAGCTCAATATTCTAGTCACTTCACTCAGTTCTTTCTCTCTCAAACCATAAACTAATCTACGTTGTAACTCAAATATGAACGCCATTAAATTAAAATCAATTCAAAATTCGATGGTAAGTGCTAAAAATAATTCAGCGCGGTCAGTTTAAATTTTCAAGGCGTATTCTACGTTTTCATACCTTTAACAACGATTCAATCTCGCCATTTGCAAACATAGAATCATTTTCTGTCACTGGTTCGTCGTTAACATTTACTCTTGGTTTTGATAATAACACTCGAAGTGACTGTACTCAAAGAGATACGAATCTTTTTACACCAACCTGTCGATAACGATATAAACCTCACGATCCTTAACATTATCGTCGCTCACATAACCTGCAAAACAACAGTTTTGGTTAATTTTGATAAACAGAAACTCAATAATTCCAAAACTCGGGAAAAACTGACAGATAAATATTCTTACCTTCCATCTTTCGCTTACCAAGTCCAGTCGTCGTCTCTTTGCCGTACTGCGCAAACTCCAACTTGTTTTTTTAGATATTACCGCTGACCATTATTTCTCATTCCCCATTCCCCATTCCCGATTCCCGATTCCCGATTCCCGATTCCCGATTCCCGATTCCCCATTCCCGATTCCCCATTCCCGATTCCCCACTCCCGACTCCCGATTCCCGATTCCCCATTCCCGATTCCCCATTCCCCATTCCCCATTCCCCATTCCCGTTTTAGTAACATCCACTACAAGTCCCACAAATAGCTTTAAAAAATGAATGTACGGATTTCTTACAAATTAAGGAAAAGCAAAAGTAGCAATGACGTCACCGTGTTGCTATGGATACGTCGATCTCGAAAATATTCACTTTTTTAAAACTTCAATCTATACGCTACAAGTAGGTGTAACTCTATTTCCTGTTTCGTTTTAGACATCTTTGTATTTCATGTTCAAAGAGAGTAGGTATGGTTAAAGAAAAACCGGGTCTAGCCACCTTACACCGTCTCTTTCGTTCAGAAACAAAACGGAATTAGAAACAAAACATTCAGAAATAAAACAATGAAATTGCAATTGGTACACTACAAGTATTGAACTGTTAAAAACTGGTTCCCGCGATACCCAAAAAATCGCCCATTCTTGCCTATGCTTATTATCTTAATTTGCTACACCTGGCCCACCTGTGGAATGTTGAAAATGTAGAGTGGTGAGTCGGGTTTTCAAAAAAGGGGAAATCTCCAAAAATTAAAACCCCCCTCCCCCCCCCCTCCCCAAAAAAAAAGGCAGAAAAGAAAACCGGGGGAAAAAAAACACGCCCACCTCAACTGGAAAAAAAGGAAGGAAAAGGGCGCTTGAGCCCGGGGACGCTTGCGTGGAACACTACCCATAACCCATCGCGCTTCGCGCCTCAGCAAGAAAACCAACATGGCGGCCAGGCTGTCTTTATAGCTGGAATGTTTGGTGCTGTTTCTGAAGAGCAAATATTTCTTCTCAAGCGGAGGTAAGACAAGCTTTAAGTGTCTCTTATGATGTATCACATTCTGAGCAATTACAGAATGCGGGGCTACTCTGTGGCTCCTCAGTGAAAGAAACAAACCACAGATGTCGACACAGTCGAGTGTGCAATTCATACATAAGCTTACTATTAAGCTGAATGTTAGCTTTGGCGGCTTGTCTGTTCGTTAGTTGACTGAGGTCTCTATAGGACGAGGAAAGAAAGCTTAGGTCTTATTTATTCCCGAGGTATCTAATCGAATGTTCAGTTATGGTAACTAAACACAATCGACATCAAAAAGTTTGTTGTGAACTTAATATTCACTGTTTGCATGCTAGATATCTCATCAAAGTCTAGCTATATATCTGCAAGTGTACATGTGAAAAAGTGGGTTTTACCTCAGTGTAAAAACGGGTAGAAGTTTTCTTTGTTTTGTAAGCTATTATTTGTCTCCTTTGTAGACCTATTTGAACGTTTGACTGCATTGGAATAATGGAAATTTTCTTCTTAGTGTTCAGTTACCAAATCTAGGGAAACCCAATCATTTACATTGCTTTTGATTGAGTCTGATGATGTTGATTTAACGTTCAATTTGATTTGACTACTGGAGCACCCCAAAATACTGTTATACCGTGCAATTCCGGGAATAAACACTAGGCGTCTACAACTTTTAGAAGTGAACCATTGTTTTAGTCAACAAATTAGTGTAACTTCATTTTATGGCTACATCTTACAGGAGGTACAGTGTATCATAGATTTCCGAAACTACCAGGCACTGTTACTTTCTTATGTTCCAAGAAAACAAGAATTTTTGTCACCTAAATAATACAAAATAATGTAAGTAGCTTTCAGTCACCAATATCTCCTACTGAGATCCACTAAGTAGACTACAGTCTCATGTCAATCAACCTCTGGTGTTTTCAATGTGAAAGCAGTTTTTATTTCTGAGGAAAAATAACACTCGCAAAAGTGGTTTTATTAAGCCAAATCATTTTTGTCATGTGTTTTCATATGTTGTCTGAGAGAATCATGCCTCTGAATTATTTATTTCTTCCACAAATTCATAGGGAAATAACAAAATGTATTTTATTTTAATTTTTATTAGCTTTGCCACAGAAACCTAACAATTCACAAAATTACAATAAGGGTTACAAGTCACAATACCATCACACATTAGCCACTTACAATGAGTGTGTAACTTACATCAAAATTTGCAAGCTACAACAAGTTTTTAATGGTTTAAATGTTAAATCATGTCACTTAATTGCATGTATTTGAATGTTTTTTGTTGTCACTGGTGAACATATAGTAAAAACCCGTGTATAAGGAAGGTTCTTATATAGTTGGTATTTACTGGAAGATTAGGCTATTTAGGTTCTTATACAGGTCCTTATTTTCTTAACAAAAAAATTGTTTTTGTTGATGGAAGAATGATGGTACTGTCTGTTGTTACTATTATAATATGCGTATAATCACGTCTGCAATCTTAACAAAATTTGTTAAGATTGCAGACGTGATTATTCTTTTTTAAGGTTGTATGAAACGGTTTTTAATTGTTACAATCCTTTTGAAAAGAGAAAAGATTACAAAGAAGTATTTCTGACCATGTGGGTAAACTATATATATCTTAACACCTCTTCTGTTGGGCAATACTTTAATGCTGATTGTGACATCATAGCCATTACCATGCAACACTGAAGGTCGACAAAAATAACCTCCAAATTTCAGTTTTCGCAAATAATCTGAAAAACTAAGTCAGTGAACTACCCTTTTTATTGCAGTTAGAGAAAGCTCCTTAAATTCTTTAACTTCTTTGGTGGATGGCGAAAAGCCATCCAAATATTTCAAATATTTCTGTTTGAATTAGCACACTCAATGTTACATGTACATGCATATAAGAAATCAGGGTGGGTCACCGAGCAAAATTTTGAGATAAAAACAAATGTACTGTGAACATTTTTACTTCAGTTTTGGATGAATTTATGCTGCATTTTTACTTCCAGGATTTTGAACGTGCAACTTTTAATAGAAATTTGGATTTGCCCAGCTGAAGCGTGCATTCTGGTCATGTTGTGTTTAGGCTATGCGTGTGTGTGGCTAAAAGCCCTTTTGAGCCTCCTTAAGTTATTTTGTTTGTCTCAGTACTTTTATACCGATGAAACATCAATAAAACAAAGCTAAAGTTTTTTAGAACACAACAATTATAAAGCCTGGCCAGACTACTCAGTCCCGAAGGTGGGGTACTGAAGGTTTAATTTCATAATATGAAGTGAATTTGCACTGGGTTTTGGCACAAGGGATTTGGCTCATTTTCATTGCCCATAAGAGTTAGAACACAACAGTTATAATGCCTAGCCAGATTACTCAGTCCTGAAAGTAGGGTACTGAAGGCTCAATTTCATAATATACAGTGAATTTGCACTGGTTTTTGGCACAAGGGGTTTGGCTCATTTTCATTGCCCATTAGAGTTTGTCTTTTTTGATTTATGAATTTTAAGTTTTAAATGTATAGAATAAGAACCTGTTTCCAATTTTAGGCTAAAACAGGTTCATATGTAAAGGGGGCCTGAATGGAAATCTTAGCCTAAAAAGTTCTTTAAAATTAGGTTCTTATATGCAGGTTTTTACTGTAACTCACATATAGTTGTGTTTCATGTCACACATACTACGAATAAATATTTGGTTGTAATTTACAGTGCTGAATCCCATTTACAGCATGTTAGAATATTCCTCAACATCTTTCATTCTTGCCATCGCATCTGGGTGCTTCTCAGCCATTTTATGGAAGTCTTGTAAAGTGAAGTGGGGGAATGCTATAAAGTTTAAATGTAATTTAACGAAGTTAACCTATAACGAGCATGTGGTTATCAAGCGTTGGTGGTCAGCGGTTGTTCAAGTGCTGTCAGGCTCAGTTTGTGTAGTTTTACTGCAATGGAGGGCTGTGACTGCTTGCACATGTTTTGTCTAGGTATTTTGCGGCGGTATGCTTGTTTTTCTACCCCAACCCTCCCTCCCTCTTAGTTGCAGGGATTTGCCAGCGATGGAGAAGTCCATCTGGGGGCTGGGAGTAAAGGAGACTGGGACGGACGGCCTATGGAGTAGACGTGAATGTTAGCGCTCCGGCATAAGCTCCCTTTGGAACGATAAATTTCGCCGAAAACGGGCAAACTTATTCACTGCCAACTTTATCTTAAAACGGAAGTATCATGCCGCCAAAACCGAGCGAGAAGAGAACACGGGTCTCTAGCTCAGAAGAAGAAAACTTATGCCACGTGGATGCCAGCGACGCCATCTTAAAAGACATTCAGAACAAACTGGAAAAGCTGAACGAATCGACAGACAGAATCGAGCAGCGGTTGGTTAGGATAGAAAATGATATGAGCAGTATAAAAGGAAAAGTCGCGGATTTGGAAAAGGGCCTAAATTCGGTTAATACCGAGGTGGCAGAAATGAAGCAAGATATTGAGAAGAAGGCAGACTTCGAAAAGCTTCAAATGCTAGAAAGTGAAGTTGAAGAGTTACGCAACAGGTCTCGAAGAAACAACCTGGTATTCTACAATGCCGGTCCCGAAAAAAGCAGAAGGTCAAAACTGCGCAGAATTTATCCAAAACTTTATTGTTAGTCACATGGGGCTGGAGATGGAACAAGTTGAGATCGAACGGGCCCATCGAACGCCGACGCATCCGCTTTATAACAGCATGAAACAACCAAGACCAATTCACGTAGCCTTCTTACGATATACCGACAAAGTCAAGATCCTCTCCAGCGCCGCAGCGCGTCTAAAGGATAATCCTTTTCGTGGAAATGTAATTGGCATAGGACCTGACTACGCGAAGAATACACAACACCGACGAAAGGCTCTTGTTCCCTGCAAGAAGCACTAAGTCTTACAAAAGAAGCTTGGGCAAGATAGAAAAGTGTGTTGTTTTAAATTTGCTCGTGTCCTTGTGCTTTCTACGTTTCTTTTTTCTTTGCATCGTTTATTGGCTTATTTCGTATTTTTTTTTTGTTGACTGTACTTTCCTTTTTTTTGTTTGATATGCTACAGAGCTGTTTTGCAATACATGAGTATTCAATTCGAAAAGCCAAATAACTACCCTTTTTAAAACGCTTTCAAATTAAACATCGTTTCATTGAATGTGAGAGGGTTACGCAACCCAAACAAAAGAAGAGCTATATTCGAATATCTTAAAAATCAAAGAGCGTTAATTATTTGTCTTCAAGAAGCCTTTTCTAAACAAGATGAAGCAGTCTGGTCTGCAGATTGCGGAGGGCGGATAATAATATTCTCACATGGTACTGAACATTGTAAAGGAGTGTGTATGCTTTTGAACCCCACCTCAAATTTGTAAATTAATACAATAGAAAGCGATCCCTCTGGGAGATATATAATCCTGAAAGTAATAATGGAAGGTAAAGACTATTTTTTGATTAATGTTTACGCTCCAACTGACTATCGTGAACAAGAAAAGTTTATCCGAATGCTGAGCGAGAACTTAATTTCCAAAACCGACACTTCAAGAGTTATTGTTGCAGGTGACTGGAACACCACCTTAAATAAGCTTGATAAGCATGGCGGAGTGCCATGGAAAGAAATTGCGTACAGAAATGCTGTATGCGATCTCATGGAAGAAATCGGCTTGGTTGACATTTATCGCCTTCAGCATCCAAAAACTAAACAATTTACCTATGAATCAAAACCTTTGCGCTTAAAATCTAGAATAGATTTTTTCCTAATTACAAGCTCTCTTGCTTCAGCGACTAAACGATGCGAAATTCGTCCTTCAATCGCGCCGGATCATAAAGCGATATTTTTGGGTATAGAGTTGAAGAGCGAAGTGATACGAGGCCAGGGAACCTGGAAATTCAAAAACTCTTTGCTGGAAGATGAGAACTGTTATTCTCATTAATTTTATTTACTCCCAAATACTGGAAAAGTATAAAGAAGTGGAGGATAAACAACTCTTATGGGAACTTATTAAAATGGAAATTCGTTGTAGGACTATAGCCTATTCCAAAAACAAAAGACAAGAGTTGAAGAAGCGAGAAATTAGTCTTCAGCAATCGCTGCAGGAGTTAGATCATAAGTTATGTAATAGTGGGAATCTTGAGCAGGAATTACTGAACAACTTTGCAGCAGTTACAGAAGAATTAAAAAAATCTATGACCAAAAGGGAAAAGAGGCAGTTTATAGATCTAAAGCACGTTGGGTGGAGGAAGGTGAAAAGCCTAACAAATATTTTTTCAATTTAGAAAAACGTAATTATGAGAAAAAGACAATATCGCAAATTAAACTAAACAATGGACAGAAAACAACTGATCCTCAGCTTATACAAAAAGAAATCGAATCTTACTTTAGTGGATTGTATAAAACGAAAATGTGCGACAGTGCGTGACCCCAGCAAACGGAAGCTCAACAAAATTTTATTGAAACTCTAGATCTTCCTAAACTTAGCGATGAGGAACAAACAAAGCTAGAACATGAATTGACACTGGAAGAGATTAAGAACACACTACTTTCCTTTCAAAACAATAAAACTCTGGGCGAGGACGGATTCACCAAAGAATTTTATGAAATGGTCTTCGACACTCTTTGCAGTGAGCTCTTAAATTTCTATAAGGAGGCCTTTCGTAGTGGTAAATTATCAATTTCACAGAGAAGAGGCATTATCTCTTTAAGAGTGTGTCTCCCTAAGGAACGACCAATGATTCTGGATCAAAAAATGAAATTTTCTTATATTCTGTGATTTAAAACCGTTATCCTAGTAGTCACAGAAATGCATTTCTTTTGACCCAAAAGGAACTTTTAATTTTTTTACGATTTATCAAAGTTCTAACTGGTCGTAGCTGGTTTCTTGGGCCTCAAAACTGAAGAAAGTACGCACATTGCAGTTACTATAAAAAAAATAGCAATTCGCTGAAGAGGCCAAATTCTCCATTTAATCTACAGATAAACCTTTCTAGTTTGCCTAGCCATATCACAGTTATGAATCACTTTGTTATTTTAACGACAATAATATGTTTCTACAAACACATAATCGGGCTCCAATCGAAACACGAAAACAGCCCAACTTTGAGGGCACATTAAAAAAATGTGGCACCTGATTGGAACTTCCTTCCTACACAAAAAGAAACTAGAAATGACAAAAAAATTCGAAACAAGAGTAAAATTTGTATGCACTCCAGATTTTTAAAATTGATAACCGCTTGAATTTTAAGAAATCTCGAAAACATGTCAATAATCAAACACTTGCCTTCCCCGAGTACTCGGGTCAGTTTATCATCTCTGATGGCTTTCTTGTTTTCGAGCGTGGAGTTTTGACAGTTTTGGAGTTTTGAGCCCAACCTCATCAGTTATCTTCGCCATTAAGCCCTGACGCTCGGCATCTTCCACAAGACATTCAACGTCTTCCTCCTGTTCTAGTGATAATCCAACAATTCCTCTTTCCTTGCGCCTGGACGCTGCAAGTCTGGAGAAGAAGCTTTGTATCTGGGATCAGTGTTAACCACTCTTTGGAGTTAAAGAGTCGCTCATTCGATGGGTTTCGTGCATTTCTCATATCCTTTTCAACTTGAGCAGGATCTGCTTTACGACCTGTTCGTTCTCCAATCTCAAATTTGGCCGTCAGATATTCTTTCACTCGGGGAGAAAATCGAGTAGAACCTGAGTGGGTCTTGCTGATTGCCCATCCCATTTGGAGGGGTTGCGCCGTTGCTGACTCAGCAGAGGAAGCCGTTAAAGTTGCAGTGGATTGTTTGAGGGCTACATCCACCGACGCAAATTTCGCTGCCCATTCTTTTCTGATTTTGTCGTATAAGCTTTCACTCTTCTCCCGTTGTGCAGGATTTGTGGTGTGCTCGCCTACATCAAGGTGCAATTCAAGATCGGAAAATAAATCAAAAGCCTGCGAACATCCTGGAAATGAACACTCGAAAAGAGTGGGGTTTCCTTCTGGAGCTGGCTCTCTTTTTGAGGAAAAATCCTTTTTCTTTGGATTCAGTTCTCTTTCCTTGGTTGGCTCAAAAAATGATTTTGTGGTGTCTTCTGTTTGAAGGGTCGGTTGCCCCTTGGTGTTCGACATAGACCGTGTCGCAAGGAAAAAGCTTTCCCCGACCAATTTTATAGGCTTTTCTTGCTCGGATTCCCGACTGCTCAAAGTTGAAATTGTGAAAGCTGCTGAAATGCTCAATCTTTTTTAATTGAAGGCTTTTCTTAGATTCATCCACCATACTAACTGCGGCAGTTGCCCCCTTCACAGGATGCTCTTGAAGAGCTTCCCTCATATCGGACGCCGTCAGAATATCGTGACCTTCCGAGCAATAGGTTCGAACAGACGACTTCAGAGGGCAAAGAATCCTGTCACACACATCTTTTCCACTCTGGAGCTCAGAGAAGTCATAGGACTCAACTGCGATTCCAACTCGTTGTCCCATGTCTCTAACTGCGGCAATCAGGAAGTTACTGTGATAGCAGCCCGCCTCATCAGATCTTAAATGAACACTTTCAAGACTGGGTTTCTTGGTTTTCAAATGTTGTAGCAGATGTTCAACTATTGATGCCACTGCGTACCAATCCTGGGTACACTGATCAAATAAATGAGCGAAGGACGTAACTTGAAGTTTTCCAGTTGAAGCATCACGGGATATAACACTGCTAATGTGCCAGCTAAGGCCTCTTTTGCCAAACCAATCGCTCTGTTTTTCGCGATATAGCATTTGAAGAAACTTTATGGCCCAATCCATGATAATTAAATTTGAGCTAGAGCTTAAATTTTCAAGCACGTCCTGCTTTGCGCGGTCTTGGTTTGTCGATCTCATAATATGTGCTTTCCAATTATTGATGGCCTTAGCAGCCCAGTGGAAATCATAAAGGATGTCTTCTCTTTGCTCTTCACTGTAAAATTTGGTACACTCATTTTTTATCACCTGTTCTATCTTGTCCAGACAGACAACAATGTCATCGCACTGTTTACAAGATGAATTGTGATCATGTTGACATTTCTCTTGAAGGTCTGGATCATAAGGGTCACTGAGTGCATACTTTGTACAGTGATCAGGACAAGTACTGTCACCTTCATGGCAATGATCACGGTACTCGGTTTTCAAATACCTCTTGCCGCTTTGAAGAGATTGCTTGATGTCCTCTGACCAACCCTTCTCTTGACCAATTTGTTGAAGGTCATCTACAATTTTTTCCATTCTTACAAAACCGGCTGAACCGTCCGCTGCAGTGTTATCGAGACCAGATAACGACTTTTGTTGGGAGGCTTCTCTGACCTCCAGTATGCGAAACAACGTAGCACGGCTGAGAGGCTGAACCCTCTCTTCTTCGCAAAACTTTAAATATTGTTTTATCATAGTTGAACGAGTCACTGTGCGAATTACGTTCGGCATTGTCACCTGTTCACCATTGTCCAATTTCAGTTTTCGAGTTCCAAACGAAACATCTTGGTAAAAATACGGCCTGTTAACAAAATCTATAAAATGATCAACAAGCTTTGTGTCAAGTCGAACACGATGAGTTTGCGACTTTTCAACGGCTAAACCTGGCCCGTACTCACGAGCATGAGCTCTTGCCCTCTTTATTTGCCAAATCGTTATGCTTTCGTAAAGCTCGTGCATCTTTTGCAATTTTTCCATTGGGTAACGGTAAGCATAAAGACTGAGGATTTGGGTCTTTAAGTTTGCAGTTGGAGCGTTTTTGTATGCTTGCATAAGAGCCAACAGGTCACCAGAAGCACGCTCAGTTTCTTGATCTGATAGTTGAGCACAAGATCTCAAAAGTTCCTCTCCAGCGTTTGGAGCGATTATTTCACATATAACACAGCATCCCTCCATGGCTTTGTCTGTGCATATTTCTTTTTCCTTGTCTGTTGCCTCGTCCCACGCACTTTTTAACTGAAACGTCAACGGACTCACTTTGCCAACCTTTGTTTTTTCTGATAAACTGGCCATTGCTTCGTTGTAGTTAGCTATCAAAGATTCTGCTTCTTCCCTGTCCCCTTCGTCTTCTTGGGAATCTTCAGTGTCCTCTCCAGACCACTGCCCGGGAGTCCAATCCACATGTTTGGCAACTTCAGATTTTACCATTCGAGGGGCCACAGGAGTACATTCCGGCGTAGCTTCCAAACTCATTGCCGCCATTTGTTTAGCAAGTCTACATAATAAAAAAGAAAAAGAGAAAAGGAAACGCCTTTGAATGAGCGTTTTTATAAATATTTTATTAAAAACAATACATTTGGATTACACATAACATCGAAATGCTAAAAAAGGAAAAAGGTTAAAAAGTATATTTTTAAGGCGTTTTTTTTTCTCCTTCAGCTTATTACAATGTCGTGAGTTCAAATCAGTGCACAGTATACTTGTATTTAACTTCAACGGTCCGTTCAAATTGTTCGCCACATTCTGCATCTTTACAAGCTGACTTGTTAGTACCTACAAGTACATCCATGGTGGTTTATATTTTTGGTCTGACGTATAAATTTTTCTTACCATTATTAAGGTTACCAAGATTGTCTACCTTCTACTCTGGCAGTCTTTTTTCATTTATTGTTAATAAGCCACACGTACATTTAATACAAACGTAAAGAAGAAAGTTTGCCCTTTTGCTTGTTTGTTATTTTTAACTTTATTTGAATTGTTTTGTGAAAAAAATACTATGGACATTTGGAGAAGTAGGTCTATATTTTAATAGAAGGAGAAAGTATGATGAACGCTTCTCTATTTCAAACCTCGCGTCTTCCTGATTGTTGCCAATTTCGCCAGTCTTAGTGCTTTCCTTCTCCAACCAACCAACATTTTCATCGAACTTCTGTTTGTGTTTCTTGACGCACGAGGTACAAATTGCTGTACAACAGGCGAAGATATCACAAAAATGTTGTCAATTTGCAGCTTGGTGGTATTACAGTGCGGGGTTGCCCTTTGTTGTAGGGTTTTGAAAGTCAGTGAAACGTTTATAAGAAAACGGGAGAATTCCTGGACGATTCATAACAACACTGATTTTCACCGGTTCAAACATTCACTGGTCGGCTACTTCATATACTCTAGCAATGAATCTTCATTAACGCCGGGGCGGGGGGAGGCTCAGGAATCGTAAAAACCAATTGTAAAAGTTTGTCAGGTAAAGTTTTCTTGATATTGCACAGGTTAAGTGGATCGTTTTAATTTTTTATATCTAGCGATAGCTGAAATGGGCGCTCCTTGCTCCGGGTTTTGCTGACGCTCAGCTGAAATATGCGGTTTGCAAACACTTGTTCATTTCATCAGTTTGTTTCCCAATGAAACCTTTCGCGCACGTATTTATGTCTATGATCTCAAAATTTCGCACAACTTGTCTCGCAACCTTAGAATTCAAAGCGCCTTTGACTGTGAATAAAGTTGTACTAAAGAATTCTGCCAGACCTATTGAAGAACTTCGACAACAACGGGCCATTTTGTGAGCCAATTCAAGAAGTATTTTAATTTTATATCCTTCTCTAAGTTTCATAATTAAATTAAGAGCTTCATAACAAAGTGACCGTAGAACCGAAACGTTTTCCAAAAATTGATATTTTTGTTTTAGTTATTAATAATTTCGTCAGTTTTGAGGCTATAACCACGCACAACAAAATTAAAGTGTACAAACCACTCACCTGACCCAACAGGAATTGTCGTTCCAAAAATTGATTGTATATTCTTAGACATCTGCATATTTACTACATTTCTGTTTCTTAGCTTTTTCCTTGCTCCGGAATGAAGGGGATACTGACATGTCCTTAGAGGACGCCAATTACGGCCCAGAGTATACCTGTGTTTAGGGCAAACGAACATTTCTTCCTGCCTGTGTAAAGGTACGTCAAATAATCCCGCTCTGGGGAGTATTAGCTCGTATTCTAGAATTCCAGTAAGCTTTGAAAGGTGGCACGATTGCAAGTGGCCTGTTATGTCTTCTTGACATTCTCGTAATCTACACACCATACGGGTTGAGCCCCGAAACTCACCACAGCTGGATTTGGCCAGTTCGGAAAAAGAACACTTCCCTTCCATTGTCCATATCACGGCACTTTTTGATTTGCGGCTTCGTATTAGTGCAGGGGACTGGAAACAAATATTTCAATGTTCATTTCAGCGAAATCGCCTGCTGTATTTTCTCAATATTTTCACACCGTTTGCTTAACGAATATCTTTGTGGTCCCAAAGATGACTCTGCATTATCTCGAAGGGCAATCTGCGCCATCAAGCCCGCTTTAAAACCGACAAGAGCCGGCAGAGAGCACCAAAGTTCCGATGTCACGAACGCGTCACGCTCGCTACGAATGAAAACGGCCATTACAAACCAGGTAAAGACGGCGATAGAAATTTGTCGCTAGTTGAAAACTACACGCAATCGATGCTTTACAGGATTCAGGGACGATTTATGCCGTCAAAACTCCACGCTTGAAAGCAAGAAAGCCATCAGAGATGATAAACTGACCCGAGTACTCGAGGAAGGCAAGTGTTTGTTTATTGACATGTTTTCGAGATTTCTTAAAATTCAAGCGGTTATCAATTTCAAAAATCTGGAGTGCATACAAATTTTACTCTTGTTTCGAATTTTTTTGTCATTTCTAGTTTCTTTTTGTGTAGGAAGGAAGTTCCAATCAGGTGCCACATTTTTTTAATGTGCCCTCAAAGTTGGGCTGTTTTCGTGTTTCGATTGGAGCCCGATTATGTGTTTGTAGAAACATATTATTGCCGTAAAAATAACAAAGTGATTTATAACTGTGATATGGCTAGGCAAACTCCAAATGGTGAATCTGTAGATCAAATGGAGAATTGGGCCTCTTCAGCGAATTGCTATTTTTTATAGTAACTGCAATGTGCGTGATCTCTTCAGTTTTGAGGCCCAAAAAACCAGCTGCGACCAGTTAGAACTTTGATAAATCGTGAAAAAATTAAATGTTCCTTTTGGGTCAAAAGAAATGCATTTCTGTGACTACTGGGATAAAGGCTTTTAAATCACGGAATACAAGAAAATTTCATTTCTTGATCCAAAATCATTGGTCGTTCCTTAGGGAGACACACTCTTAATACCGAAAAGGGACAGTGTCTTGACGGAAGTTTCTAGCTGGCGCCCTATAACTCTTCTAATCTTAATATTCTAGAGGGGTACGTCAGGGATGCCCGCTCAGTCCCTTCTTGTTCATTCTTGCGGTAGAAATATTAGCATGCAAAATCCGAAAAGATTCAAGCTGTAAAGGTATCATTCTTCCGAATCAACAGAAAGCTAAAATCGCTCAGTTTGCAGATGATACAACTTTTATCGCCCGTGATACAGATTCTCTCACTTGTTTCCTTCACAATATTGAACTTTTTGGGAATATCTCGGGTCTTAAATGAAATCATAAAAAGACAAAAGTAATGCGGATCGGTTCGTTAAAAGGTAGTAAAGCCAAAGCCCTGAATTTCTCTTGTACCAAAGATCCAGTAAAATCACTTGGAATATATTTATCGTATAATGAAGATAAAAACAATGAAGAAAATCTCTTCAATAAGATCCGTAAAATGAAAACCAAGTTAAATTTGTGGCACAGGGCGCAGAGGAGTCATATTTGCCCGTAATGCCGGCTAAATTCATCGCGCAAATCGATCTTGTTTTGAATTAAAATTCAAAACAATGAACGTGACTGAACAAAACATCATGCTATCCAGTTACGCGTCTGGTGAAATCCTATCCGCAAGACAAAAGCCCGACAATGGTCGCCCGACAATGGGCACGAATACGCCCACAGTAACTGCTGTATGCGGTTTTTGTCTTGCGGGTAGAATTTCACCAGACGCGTAGCTTGATAGCATGACGCTTTGTTCAGTCACGCTTATTGTTTTGAATCAACAAGATCGATTTGCGCGATGAATTTAGGCAGCATTACAGTCAAATATGACTCCTCTGCGCCCTGTGTTTGTGGTTAACGCGAGACCTTACTCTTTAGGGTAGAACTGCTCGCTAAAACAATCGGTATTTCTCAGTTAATTTATACCGCATCCATGCTTAGCGTGCCAGAAACAGTGATTAAGAACACCCAAGCGCTCTTGTTTAATTTCTTGTGGAAAAATAAAAACGATGAAGTTAAAAGGGACGTGATATATCAACCGCTCACAGAAGGAGGTCTGAACATTTCAAATTTTAGGATTATGGTCCAATCATTACGCTTAGCCTGGCTAAGTAGACTGCTGAGCGACACAAATGATACATGGAAGGCTATTCCAAATTACTATTGTAATAAACATGGACGCCTGGCATTTCTTCTTAACTGCAATTACAATGCCTCAAAACTTACAAAAAACCTTCCTCTTTTTTATCGTGAACTTTTAGAATATTTTAGTGTTGTGAAGAAAAATAGTCTTCAGGACGCTAACAGTAAATTCATCTTGTGGAACAACCAAAACATTACAATCGACGGCAATCCAGTGTTTTGGAAATCATGGTTTGATAGGAGTATTCTCTTTGTCCACGATGTTTTGAATTCGGAAGGGAATTTTCTCTCACTTGAAGACTTTCAGAGTAAATTTAAAATCAAAATTGATTTTTTGCAATATTTTCAATTATTATCAGCAGTTCCGACTGATCTGAAGAAGCTAGCTCGTGAATCTCCACATCCAGATGTGCCCCTCGACTCTATTGCATCTCCCATTTTAAAAATCTTGGAAGGCGTGAACTTAGATCTAAAGAAACTGCGTTGCAAAAATTATTATGAGAAATTAGAATGAGAAATCTACTGTTGTTCCAACTTCTGTTAAGACTTGGAAGAAACACATTCCCGAAATCTCAGCAGATTGGCAGAAATGCTTTGGCCGCATCTACGCCTTTTCTAAAGATAATAGACTAAGACAGTTCTCCTTTAAATTGTTACATAGAATAATCACAACTAGAAAAGAGTTGAAAAGATACAACATGGCTAATGATAATCTTTGTACTCGTTGCTCGAATCCGGACTCCATCGAGCATACCTTTATAAACTGTCACAACTCAATGTACTTTTACAACCTTACCCTTAGGTGGTTCAATGGCATGCACAATACAGAGATAGATCTCTCTGGCGATCAATTTGTTAGTTATATGTTTACGGAAAACGGTAGTCTTTCTAACTTAACTCCTCTCCAAAAACGCAAACAGTATGTTTATAACTGTAAGGTCTTTGGAAAAAACCTTAATCTTGATGAATTTACAAATGAGATCTTCCTACAATGGAAACTTGAAAATTGTAGCACCTTGTAATCTCTTCTTCACCTACCTTTCAAGTAAAATAAATAAATAAATAAGTACTGTCACATAAGTCAAAATGTAATGTGATATTGTTAACTAGAATATTTGTGTAAGCCTATTAGAAAGGTATTCCAAAATGTAAAGCTTATAACATAGAATGTTAGTTAAGCTCTTTATAGCATATTCAACTTTTTCGTCTTTGTAATGCTCTCTGTTCATTTAGCTTTTCTATTGCTATATTTTTTTCTAGTAATTTTGCTGTACTCCTTTTTGTGTGTATGTAGTGTTAGCTCAATAAAAGAAAAAATGGGGGTTGGCTGACCAAAGTGGAGGCCCCTGGATATCCCAGGCACCGAACCTCCATTATGGTATGTGAGACAAATGGTTAAAACATGTTAAACTTCTGGCACCCACTAATTGAAAGGTACAGATTCTAAGCTTTGCATTTCAGGAATGAAACAAACAACATCGGTTTATGTGTAATTTTACTTCGATAGTTATTAAGGTTATTCCATTAGCTTAAGGTTATTTTAATTACTTTTAAAGCAATCCATGGATTTGCCCCTAAATACATTTCTGATCTTATATCTATCAAGTCAAAATCGTACTATAGCCTGAGATCAAACGATGAACTGCTTTTGTCACCATCTGTTGTAAAGACTCTATCTACCCTTCGTGACAGGGCTTTTGCGGCGGCTGCGCCTAAATTATGGAACCAGCTACCGTCGGAATTAAGGAGAATCACTTTCATCGATCATTTTAAGCGAGCTCTGAAGACATATCTTTTTAAACACGCTTTTTATTAGTGTACAGATACATATTTTTTAATTTTTAATTTTTTAATCTATATTTTATTTTATTTTTTAATCTATTTTTTATCTAATTTTTAATTTATATTTGTAACGCGCATTTGAAAACCTATGTTGAATTTGCGCGCTATAAATGCATATTATTATTATTATTAATGAGATTTCACATGATACATGTACATTGACAAAGGTCTCCACAACTAAGTATGGACACTTGACATAAAGCAGTTTCCTTTTTTCCTGCATGCCAAGCGCATTCAAAGTTTCCTTACTTGCAGCCGTTGCCCTGTAAGTGTTTAATACAAGTAATACCGTATTTTCTCGATTAAATGCCGGGAGCGTTTATTTAAAACTCGGCCTCGTAGACCCGGCGTTTATTTATTAAATGCATTTTTCATTTTTCAATATCAGTATGGTAGGTTTATTGAACCAAGAAACAAATTTCAAAAAAACGTTAAAAATGTGATCAACTTTGTCTCATCTAAGTGAATCTAGTGTATTATGTATCAAAAATAACCACCACTGACAGGAACAGTGATTGAACTCTTCTCAACGTTACGTTTCTCCGTGAAACACGGAAGAAGTGTATCGGTAACTGCCCAACAGCAAACGTGCTGTGCAAGCAATTTAGAACAAGGTTAGTGAAGGCGAGCTTCCAGCTCCATCAGTTTCGAGAAAGGCAAAGTTATGGAAAGATTCAAGGAACCGCTTGAGAAACGCTGGAGAGAACCTCGAGGTGATCCTTGCTTGATGTATAAGCCCGCAGAAAAGTTACCATGATTTAAAAGAGAATGACACGATACCTTATGCATCTTTTGTTTCATCTGTTATAGTTAGATCTAGAAGTACTTTTGTAAAAGGTAGTTTCCTTTACGTAACAGTGTATAAATTCAAATCTAATGGTAGGACTGACGAAGAGAACTAAGCGAGTTTATGCAGTCATGACAAATAATCCTGATTTAGTATACCCATCTCGAATAATCGCCGGGACCTCAAATAAACGCCGGGACCCCGAATAAACGCCGGGGCGTTTATTTTAAACTCGGCCCTGTAGATCCGGCGTTTATTTGAACCCGGCGTTTAATTGAGAAAATATGGTAAGTTTAATTTATTTAACAAACTTACAACATCAATCACCTCCACATGTTGCCATTTCTTTCCGCTTTCATTGTTACTGCAGACAAGTATTGTTCTTAACAAAAGGAAACTTTTTTCGGTTCACCGATTCATTAATTGTGCATGTTAATGATGGCGCTAATAAACCAACTACACACAGATTTTAAGTGAAAAGTGTGTATTTAAAGGTTCAAGTAGTACAAAGCATTGTCATACCTTTCTTTTTAATTTCAAGGTTATCCTTAACTCAACAGTATCCTAATTTTTTAATCACGGCTCTATTTCCTCCAAAATTTTGTTTTCCCTCCTCCACCAGAATTTTATTTCCGTCCTCATTCTCCAAAATTTTATTTCCCTCCTCCTCCTCCCCAATTTTATTTCCCTGTACCACCAACACCTCCACCACCACCGCCACCACCACATTTCTATTGTTCTATCGCCACCACTACCACAATTCTGTTGTTTTCACCACCGCCACTAGCACTCCACTTTCTGACCACCTGGAACAGGCTAGGGGAAACTATTCTTTAAACATAGTGTCTTGTATCACTTTCCATACCAGTTGTTGAGTTGATTCAAAAGCTTTGACCTTGCTAGCTATTGTTTATTTCCTTAACAGTGTTATGGAATGCATACAGGGGAGGAAAGTATAGAGTGTAACAAATTCCTTAGGATGAAAGGAATATTGAAGATTCATGTAAGAACCCACACTGGAGAGAAATCTTTTGAATGCAAACAGTGTGGAAAGTGTTTCACCCGAGCAGGAAATTTGAAAGTTCATGTAAGAACCCACACTGGAGAGAAACCCTTTGAATGCAAAAAGTGTGGAAAGTGTCTCACCCGAGCAGAACATTTAAAAATTCATGTAAGAACCCACACTGGAGAGAAACCACATCAATGCAAACAGTGTGGAAAGCGTTTTGCCCAAGCAGGAAATTTGAAGATTCATGTAAGAACCCACACTGGAGAGAAACCACATCAATGCAAACAGTGTGGAAAGTGTTTTACCCAAGGAGGAAAATTGAAGAGTCACGTAAGAACCCACTCTGGAGAGAAACCCTTTGAACGCAAACAGTGTGGAAAGTGTCTCACCCGAGCAGAACATTTAAAAATTCATGTAAGAACCCACACTGGAGAGAAACCACATGAATGCAAACAGTGTGGAAAGTGTTTCACCCGAGCAGACAATTTGAAAGCTCATGTAAGAACCCACACTGGAGAGAAACCCTTTGAATGCAAACAGTGTGGAAAGTGTTTTGCCCGAGCAGAACAATTGAAGATTCATGTAAGAACCCACACTGGAGAGAAACCCTTTGAATGCAAACAGTGTGGAAAGCGTTTTGCCCAAGCAGGAAATATGAAGATTCATGTAAGAACCCATACTGGAGAGAAACCACATCAATACAAACAGTGTGGAAAGTGTTTTGCTGAAGCAGGAACTTTACGGAAACATGAAAGAACCCATACTGGAGAGAAACCACATGAATGCAAACATTGTGGAAAGTGTTTTAACCAAGCAGGAACATTGCGGGAACATTTAAAAACCCACACTGGAGAGAAACCACATGAATGCAAACAGTGTGGAAAGTGTTTTACCCAAGCAGGACAATTAAAGAGACATGTTAGAACCCACACTGGAGAGAAACCCTATCAATGCAAACACTGTGAAAAGCGTTTTGCTGAAGCAGGAAAATTGAAGATTCATGTAAAAACCCACATTGGAGAGAAACCCTATCAATGCAAACAGTGTGGAAAGCGTTTTGCTCACGCAGGAAGTTTGAAGACTCATGTAAGAACCCATACTGGAGAGAAACCACATCAATGCAAACAGTGTGGGAAGCGTGTTGCTCACGCAGGAACTTTGAAGACTCATGTAAGAACCCATACTGGAGAGAAACCACATCAATGCAAACAGTGTGGAAAGCGTTTTGCTGAAGCAGGAACTTTGCGGAAACATGAAAGAACCCACACTGGAGAGAAACCACATCAATGCAAGCAGTGTGGAAAATATTTTAAAGTGAAAGCAAGCTTGGTGAAGCATTGCCAGACATTCTGTACTGAGTATAGTAACCAGAGTAATACAACGACAGTATTATCCATTCAGCCTAACAAAGACAGAGACCATGATCGCACATTCAGCTGTTGGATTTGTCAGGAGGAACTTGAAAGTCACTCTCTGCTTCTAGAACACTATGACAATCATATGAGATAGCCAAGGCTAACCCTAACAGGCCTTTTTAGATTTAAGGATACACGGAAGAGAAAAAATCGAATTTTTCTCGATTTTGACAAAAATTCATATGTACTAGAGGAAAAAAAAGAGCTATCGAATGGTTAAAGTTCTAAGTTGAGATCTTATTTAGTTCAAGAGATATAAACGTAGAAAGTATACGATTGATGACAGGTGAAGTCAAACATCTTTTGTCAGTTCATTAACGATTGCAACATGCCAAATGTTACACGCGATGTTTGTACTTTTTTGCAAACTTGCGAAATTTCATGCAGTACTCTCCACCAACTTAGCGTCTTTCGAGTTGGTTTTTTTTTTTTTTTTTTTTTTTTTTGCTGTTTTGTTACTCAACTGTTAAATTAACTTTATTATGTCAAAACATAATCTATCAGAAATCACCTCAGGAAAAAAGAAAATGAAACGCAACGCAAATCATTGATCAAGTTTCAATCGGACCGGACAATGCGGGACAAAGGTTCCTTCGACTATCAATTTGCCCATAACAAATGGTAACAGAAGAGGCTAGTTCAAGAAAAAATACCAAAGAACAGCCACAAAGAGAACATGGAATCGACTGCAGAGCTTCAGGTAGCGATCATGCGTTTTTTCAAAACGGATAAACGAAGCGGCCGCATGTTTGTGATGACAACAGTGCGTTTATTGTGGTAGGACAAGATGGATCAGTATGGTAACTTTGCGTTCGTAGACAAATCAAATAGAGGGAGAATTCTTTAGTTGTCTGTTTTATTCATCCCGAAAAAGTCTATTGCCATTTGTAGCCTCAAATAAGGAAACGACTTGAAGGCATTTCCAAAGCTTGAACTTGAACAAATTAACTTTAATACGCGCATCAAAATACTAACTTCGTTTTCTGAGGTCATTCTTTCTCCCCCTTTGTTTACTTTTTCAGTCTGTCTCTGCTACTACAATTCAGTCCACTAGTTGAAGTTCCCTCCATCGAGGTCAGCGATACAGAAAAAAATAAATCTCTCGGTTTAAGAACAAAAAATAGATCGATGATCAGTGCGTATTCTGAAGCACGTGTCTGTAGTACTTGACGCCCACATTCCGCCGACAATCGATGATAGGTCTAATTAGCTGGTTGCATGTGATTGGATCATAGTCGTGAATCGGAAACGCCATTGTGTAAACAATCCCTAATCCCCAGAAATCTGAAAATCGCTTTTTCTCGAATTCAATTTTGAGCGCACAAGCGAAGTTTGGAGAGTTTATTCTCGCTAAGTATGCGACCAATTTACGTGAAAATGGGCAGGGAGGTTGCTTAATTTAAAAACGGTGTCTGAGAATTTTTGCTTTCGCTTTAGTTTTTGAGATATGGCCTTTTCTTTCGAAAAGGTCGTAAAAACTACCATTCTGATCTTAGAAAATTCATAAAAAAGTAAAGAAGCGCTAAAATCGAAATCTGAGACACCGTTTTTTGGTTCAATATATGTACAATGAATTCCACCGGAAATGAGAAGTGTCGAGGTTAAAGCTTCTGCAAATAAACTTCGCACGTAAAACGTCTCCTCTCAAAAAAAAGGTGTAACTTTATTTCCAAGAAGATTTAAGCAAAAGTGGCGCAAAATATGAGATATTTGCTCATTAAAGTTTAAGAAAATGTATTGTTTGTAATTGCGAGAATATTTGACGTGCTAAGCGCGAATAAACGAAACCACTGTTTTTGCTTCTGTGTATCCTTAAAGGTCATTAAGAAATAAAGGAGGAGAGAGATCCAAAGCAAAATAAAAGGCTCGCATTGGTTGTTTATATTTTCTTCGCACATTACGGGGTGCTTTTGAAAAATATGCACAAAATTTTGGATTTATCACCTTGGTTGATAAGGTAAATTGGCCACCGTAAAGAGATTGAATGCTGACGTTTCGAGCGTTAGCCCTTCGTCAGAGCGAATCAAGGAATTGTGGGTTGCACTTCGTTTATATGGAGAGTGGTGGAGCTACGCTATTGGTAGGAACATGGCAACGTGAAAAACAAGAATAAATTAGTTGAATGAAAAGCATTTGTTGATACAGTGGGGATTAAGTGTGCCGATTTGAAGAATGAATTTTTGTTCTAGATTTTTACGGCTTTCCATGTTACCCTGGTGTAGGGAAAGGCCACAGATCGTCATGTGTTGGCTAGAATGATTAGGGAGATTGAAATGTCGGGCGACTGGTTTGAATACGTCCTTGTCATTTCTTTCAACGTCTCGTAGGTGTTGGCGGAAACGGTCACCTAGTCTCCTCCCTGTTTCACCTGTGTAGATCTTTTTGCATAAAGTGCATGTTATGCAATAGATAACATTTGTGGAGGTGCATGTAAAGCGATCAGTGATCTTAATCGATCGCTTGGGTCCTGTTATTTTGTCCGCATTGTGTATGAAAGGACAAGTGTTGCATCGTTTGCGCGCGCATGTAGAAGTACCCGGTTGATCATCAGATTTAAGTACACTTCTAACTGGAAAGTTCCCCATGTTTTTGTCGCGTTTGAATGAAATCAATGGGGGCTGTGAAAAGATTTTTCCTGTTTCATTGTCATTTTGGAGTAACGAAAAGTTCTTTAAAATGATGTTTTTGGCTGCGATGTTTTATTATGTGGATGGTAAGTTAGTGTAAATGGAATTCTCTCGTTCTTTTCCTTCTGTGACGTTTGCAGTGCTGACTGTCGATCAATCTGTTGAGCACGGTGTTGAGCCGTGTTGACAACAGACTCAGGATAGCCACGCTTCTAGAAGAAATGGCACATTTCCTCTTATTTGTTGGAAAAATGGGAGTCATCACTACATAAACGTCGAAGTCTAAGAAATTGAGAGAACGGAGTGGAGTTTTTGACGTGGTAAGGATGAGAGGCTGAATGCAACAAATAACTGTGGGAATCTGTAGGTTTGTAGTACACACTGGTGGATAGGCCGTTGCCATTGATTGAAACTTTGATGTCCAGAAAAGCAATTGAAGTTTCGGAAATTTCCCAGGTATATTTCAGTGCCGGGTAAACTTTAATGGCACCAAACCTGAATTTTACGGCCGCTACTTCGACTAATGTGAAAGGAGTTCACAGAAGTTATAAAATGATCAAGTTCTTCTCTGGTAGATGAAGAAACCCGAATACATTCGTCGATGCAGCGGCCATAAAATTCAAGTTTGGTGCCATTAAATTTTACCCGGCACTGAAATATACCTGGGAAATTTCCGAAACTTCAATTGCTTTTCTTGACATCAAAGTTTCAATCAATGACAACGGGCTATCCACCAGTGTGCATTACAAACCTACCTACAGATTCCCACAGTTATTTGTTGCATTCACCCTCTCATCCTTTCGTCCTAAGAAATCAAACACTCTGCGGCAATTTCGCTGTTGTAATTTCTCCCTAGTTTAAAACCAAATAATTTGACAAAGCCCTGTTAAAATTTACCTCCTTAAATGAAAATCCGAACCAAACTTTGTTGATTTTCACCTCTGAAAACCCTGAAAAGATTCGAAACGTTTGCACAGCACTGTACACTAAAGAGTGTCTCAACGCAGCACGGCTTGTTAAGCATCAACCGTCAAAAGGCGTAAATTTCAACTGGCAACCTTCAAAAAAGGGTAATTTGTACCGTGTCAACTTACAGTGAACAAAAAATTCATGTCGTTGTGCAGTATTTCCAACTCTCAAAAAATCTTAATTTGTTAAATAGTTTATCAGTGAGTACGATGTCCAAAATTATAACGCATGAAATTGAAGATGACGGCCGTTATCGCCTTGGGGTCTTTTTAGACTTACAAGGTTCGTTTTAGTCTTTTTAAAGTTTAAAACGAATTGCTTTAAAAAAATGGCAACCTAGCAATGCAACCTCGCAAACACAATAGTAACCAATAAAGTTTAAGTCGTAGAGCGAATTTTCTCTCTACCCTTAAAAGTACAAGGGAAGAGGAGGGACTGCCTAATATTCAACCATCAACCGCCAATGAAAGCTACTATCCTATCTGAGACTTCCAGTAAATGCATTGCTGCGTAATGCTGGTATTTCCCCCTAATGATCAAAGTGTTTTATTAAGATTTTAACAGTAGAAACTATAGAAGTGACTGAGAACATAATCCTGCATCTTAACCGTTACTCTGGTACTTATTACGCAATGGTCGATGTTACTCTACGTACATACACTTTTACACTGTTCATGTCTGAAAGTCACAAAGCCTTGCATATAAGCCATCTAGTTAAGTTAACGTTAACACTTATAAAACTTCGGTATATGACCCCCTAAGAAGCTAAATTACAACTATACCAATTATGGCGTACTACCTCACATAGCCTATTGCCACACTATCTGGCTATTCAGCAAATCGCCTGACAGACGAAAACTGAAAAGGGCACTGGGACGTGCAACCACGGGTGATCTTTGACTCAAAATCTGGCTCTTACGAGGCGCTTCTTTTCCTCGCACGGTTACTTACTCCATTTCAAAATAGAATACCAAGATATGACAGTTTTTATGTATAAAGTGAAGGACGGCTATTTCCCCAACTACATAATGGAGCTCCTCCACAATTCCGACAAGAGCCATGTCCTACAAAATGTTGAATTCGACCTACCTCGTTTTTACTGAACAGTATGATTCGGGAACAATCATTTAGATACTTTGGGTGCGGCAGTTTATACATGGTCCAATCTCGGCGCCACAGACAAAAAGCTAATTGTTTTAAAATTTGATCACACGGATAAAAAAAATCTTACCATTTTAAATTTAAAGTAATTTTGGATGCTACCAGCGCTAGCTGTTACATAAAAACTTACACCTACTGATATGAGATTAACACATGCGTATGAAAATACAATTTCTAAGACGGCCCCGCGAAGTACCAAAACCTCAAACACAAAGTTATCCATACGCAATATTGTATGACTTCGAAGCATACGGAGATAAAAATCAAAGAAAAGAACCAACAAAAACGTTAATTATCGAAAATGAACATGTATCAGCTTCTGTTAGCCTTGTCGACTCTTTAGAAAGAGAACCAACTCATATTTGTGAAAGAGACCCTGCGGTTTTGGTTAAAAAGTTTAGGGAAGAACTTGAAAGGCGTGAAGAAAACATAAGGGAACAAGTAAGAGCAGCCTTCAAACCTGACGATATAAATATGCTTATAAAAACGCAGCGTTTAAAAATAGAAGAATGGTGTAATCAGGTGCCAGTTCTTGGGTTTAACTCTGGGAAATATGATTTGAACCTTATCAGAAAACATTTTGCAGAACTTGTAGCTGATACAGCAGATAGAGTAAAAGTTGCAAAAAATGGAAACAAAATTATGTACATTTTGACTAAAAACTCTCGTTTTCTCGATATCATAAACTATTTAGGACCGTGCACAAGTTATGAAAAATGGGTGAAAGCCTACGAATGTGAAAGTGAAAAATCTTGGTTTCCATACGAATGGTTTGACAGTATTGAAAAGCTTGATTTCAAAGGGCTTCCTGACCACGAACATTGGTATTCGAAGTTGAAAGGGTGTTATCTTCTCACAAAAACAGAATTGGAGGGTTGTAAAAAGTTGTTTAAAGAAAAAGGGATGAAAACTTTTGACGATTGGCTGCGTTACTACAATAATCACGATGTAGTGCCTGGTCTCGAGGCGTTGGAAAAGATGCGTGCTTTCTACACCGATAAAGGAATCGATATTTTAAAAGATGCTGTAAGTATCCCAGGTGTTAGTTTACATTACTTGCTCCGTGGATGTGTTGAGAGAGGCGCAGATCTTTACAGCCCGTGCAAAGAAGCGTATGAGATGTTGAAAGCAGCTGTTGTTGGAGGACCAAGCCTTGTTTTCACAAGAGAACATGAAGTTGGAGTTACGAAAATAAGGTCTCATCGAATAGCGGAACCTCGTTTTTGTAAAAATATAGTGGGTTACGACGCCAACGCTTTGTATTTGTCAACT
This sequence comes from Siderastrea siderea, assembly GCA_964030785.1. Classification (NCBI taxonomy): domain Eukaryota; kingdom Metazoa; phylum Cnidaria; class Anthozoa; order Scleractinia; family Rhizangiidae; genus Siderastrea; species Siderastrea siderea. Next base: position 19,865,929 of record OZ034968.1, on the reverse strand, counting down.
ATGTTAAGAGACATGCCTTGTGGAAAAGGAAGGGTCGTGCATTACAATAGCGAAGCCGCCGCTCCCATACTGACACAAAGGCTCAAAGAAGAAAAATGGTTTGGATTTGCAGAAGTTGATATAGATCCCTAAGCACTTATACCCAAAGTTTGAGGAAATGTGTCCGTTTTTCTACAACAAAGAGGTCCCTGGTGAAGCTGTGCCGCAACATATGCTTGACTATCTTAAACGCACAAAAAGGAACCGCGGAAATGGAAAGAAGTTAGTGGGGGCATTGTCTGCAAAAAAGATATTATTATACGCACCTCTTCTTAGATGGTATCTTGAACATGGAGCAGTGATCACAAATGTTTATCGGACTATTGATTACCAACCATCAAAAATATTTACTTGGTTTGTGGAGCAAGTGACTGAAGCTCGTAGAACTGGAGATAAAGAAAAAAGCAAGGCGCTGCTGGCCGAGGTATTCAAACTGTTAGGAAATAGTGGGTATGGAAAGCTCATCGAAGCCTTGGAGAGAGCAAAAAAACACAATTTACACAAAAAAAGAAAAGATTGTCGACCAAGCTTTACGAAGCGCATTTTTTAGTGATCTTGATGAGATCGGGCAGGCGTATGAGCTGGAAAGCCGAAAGCCTCGGATCACAATCAGAAGACCATTTCAGGTTGAAAATGGTGTATATCAATTGGCAAAACTTCGAATGCTTGAATTCTATTATGATTTTCTTGACAGATATTTTGACAGAAAAGATTTCGAATTGATTCAGATGGACACAGACAGCAATTATATGGCAATAAGCGCAGAAAAGTTGGAAGACATCGTCAAACCAGAGCTGCAAAAAGAATTTGAGGAAAAAAAGAAAGAGTGGTTAGCTTGGGATAAGTGGAGCAGTCGAACCCCTGGGCTCTTTAAACTCGAGTGTAAAGGCAACAAAATGATTGCCCCCTGTTCAAAATGTTATTTTATCGAAGACTCTGAGGGTGAAAAGAAGTTCAGCACTAAAGGGGTGTCAAAGAAACAAAACGAGATCACGGCGCAGCGTTTCAAGAAAGCTTTGGAAGGCAGCAAGGACATAGCAACTAATAGAGGTTTTAGAATGCGGGATGGACAAATAGTCACTTACGAACAGCAGAAGCTGGGGTTGAGCGCTTACTACGACAAACGATGGGTATTGGAAGACGGTATTCACACAGAACCGATCGAGTTTCATTGTTAGCTTGCTGGTGGTAGCTGTGTATCTGGAGGGACAACCAAAAGCTCTTCGCGAACAAACCAGCGTTTTGGTCCGTCAAATAAATAATAGATAACCGGCGCGTCTGGTTTTATCATAATTTTCTCAATCTCGTAAACATTCAAAGACCAGATTGGGTCGATAGCTCTTCGCCGACCACCTTCAAGTTCACCGGGTTGATAGAGATAGCGAACACTAAAACCGGAGGGGAGCTTTTTTTCGTTCACACCAACAGGTCTCAAATGAGGTGTTGAGGGTTTGGATGGAACAGTTTTCTTTTTGATGGCATCAACAGGTTTTTGACCAATCAGTCGAGTGACTTCTTTATTCAAAGCTGAAATAACAGCTGGCAGTCGGGTCACCCACGCAGTGAACCGCTGACCCTCAGGGAGGCTTATTTCAACCCCATACTGCTGTCCAAACAGCCGTTCAGCCAGGGTGCGGTTGAATCTTTCAACGATAGCTTGATCACGGTGAATATCCACACGACCACGTCTAACCTCAACATTATGTTTCGAAAGCAATTGATTCACAGCACCCATAAACTCACGACCAGGATCGACCTGAAGCAGTTTCGGCCACTTCAAAGGACCACGACTATAAATCCGTTCCAGAGCAGCTGCAACTTCTTTAGCCTCTTTTGTGGTCAACGGTTCGGCTTCTTTGTATCGAGAGGCCACATCTACCACTGTGAGAGCATATTTAAAAGTTTTACGGTAGCGTGGTGGGCGATCGTGTGGGAGATACAGAAGATCGGCTTGGTGAACTTTGTTTGGAACAGGAACGTCAAATTTCGGTCTTGGAATGTAACGTGGGGCTGGTAAATAAACCTGCCAAAGAGCTTGCTTTATCAACCAGTTTTGAGCCACATTTTCCGAAACTTTCGCTGCCTGGGCTAATTTCTTAATTGCTGCAAAACCTTTCCAATACCCTTGCGGGCTGTAATAAATTTTTGACAATTTATTGAAAATACGGGAGCTCATTGTATACTATACAAAATAAAAAATGGACGACCCATTTGGTTTGTTGCAAGGTGAGAAAATTTCGGCGAAAAAAATTCAAGAAACATTGCAAAAAAAATTAAATTCATACCCATTAACAAAAAAGATTGATCGTTGTCCTTCATGCGATGAGCAATTAATTTATGTGGTGAATGAGTTCTGTCATGCATGCCAAAAATGTGGTAGAGTAATTGAATGTGATGATTACGAATATTTTGAAGAAGACGAAGAAGAAAATTGGAGAACAAGTTTCTCTGCTCTTCCAAAGAAAAAGTGTTTTGCGGAAATGGAAAATTAACGAAATGTTTTCTTCCAGCGAGGTAGATTTTCTTGGTAACGTTATTGCTCAATTTCAGAAGATGTCCTGCAAGTCAGTGAATTATTCCTGTTTTCTGTACAATTATTTTGAAAAGGTACCTTCTGAATGCTGGCCCAACAAAAAAGAAATTATGAAATCTATTTCTCATCACCTTCCTAAAGACTTAGAAAGAAGTTGGATCGCAAAACAGGAGTTTGATAAATGGTGGTTGAAAGCCAATCAAGGTTATTCATAAACATTTTCATATTTGCCTGTTTTTGGATTTTTTACCAAATGCATGACAGTACCCTTTTTCGGATGAGTCCAAAATTTCTTGCTTGTGACACCAGTTGGACCTGTGAAAGCATTTTTCGCAATATCACCTGACCAATACCGATCAAATACATGTTTTGTGGAAGGAATCATTTTTTTTGTCAAAGTTTCAGCAAATTTCGCTACTTCCAATGGTTTATCCAAAGCACCAGTTCCTTTTTGTTGTTTCAAACCCAACCCAAACTTTTGTTTAGCATTGATCACATTTCTTGCAGCCGCATGACCCCACTGCCTTTGTTTGTAAGGAACTTCGTCAAGAGACTTCACCATTTTTTTATCCGCTTTGTTTTTACATTTTTTGAGATTTTCACCATATTTTTTTTCACGGTTGGAACAAACATCATAATCAACATCATGTTGCATTGCAATCGCATCTGTTGTGCCTGTGGGTTGTTGATATATTTCCAGAATTTCACCGGTTTCTGGATTGAATTTAACCTGCTTTTCAAGAGGATTGTATGGCCCTGTGAAATTATGTCCCGGCAATGTCCAACCTTTTTTGGTTTCGGAAATTTTCCAATTGCAGCATGTATATCAAACCCAGCTCCATCCAAATCAGGTCTGTCAGTTTTATAACGTTGGTTTGGTCGAACTTTAGTTGAAAGTTGATCAAACATTTCACTTCCAACTTTTTGAATAACTGGGCGGGCTTTGTCAAGAGTGTAATTTATTGCTTTCTTTTGCAATTTAGGGTCTCTCATTGCTTCAGAAGCGTAATATCTTCCAGCTTCAACACTTTTTTTCGCAAGATATGGGATTCCTTTTGTAATTGCAAGATCACCAACTGCCATAGCAACGTCACCGAATATTCCACTGCCCTCCGCAAGGGAGGGCTCACTCGGTTTCCCGGCAAGAAACCAGCGGATTTCATTTTTCCACAACTTGCGCATTTTACTAACAAGACTCTTCTATTTCTTTTTTTTTGTTGTAACAACTTTTTCACTCCCAGGTACATTTGGTGTGTGCCTTTCTTCTTTCACACAGTACACTTTTTTCATTTTATATAGTTATGAAAAATAATTTTTCACAATTTCCTCATTTTGAAGTAAATCGTTGGAGAATATTTTCAAAATATCGGTAAAACTTGTTCCTTTATTTCTTTCGTTTAAAAAGAGAAGGCAGTAATAACCACATCTCACACTTTGTTTCCATTGAATTTGGTTGTCATTTCTGAAAAAATGTGTCATCCCGTGCATTGACATTTCTTTTTCCCACTCCAAAGGTGGTGGAAGCCCAAATGAATCAAAATACTCGTAAGAACCTTTTCCTTTTGGCCAACAACATACCCAGTGAGTTCCCAAACTTCCGAAATCATCCAAGTTGATAATGCATGGAGAATGAAACAAAGGTTTCGTTTCGTTTCTGCTAAAAATACCTTTGATGGGTATTCGTAAAAAGTTGCACCATTTTCTCAGGTCAATGTTGGAAAGAGGTTTATCTTCAAATTTCAGTTTTTTTTTAAACGATAATAATCCTCCCAAGTTCCATAAAAAGGTGGAGGTTGAATTTGCATCCCTTTACCTTTTGGTATTCCTGGTGATCGTCTTGTTCGTGGTGGTGGCGGTGGTGGTTGCGTTTGCATACCTTTTCCAATTATTTTTCTGACCAAATCAAGGGCCAAAGGTACTCCAATAGACGCCAACATGCCAAGGAAACCGCCGTATTGTGCGCCGCCTCCTTTCACCAAACCTTTTCCAACAAGATATTGTTCTGCCGCCTTTTTCTGAGCAGGAGTCATTCGCTGGACAAGTTTATAAAGCTCAATTTCCTTCGGGCCAAAACCATTACCAAATATCTTTTTCAGCACCTTTTCAGCGCCAAAACTCAAACCTGCACTTGCTAATGCTCCAAGAGCTGGCTTTATCAAAGGTTTTGCCAAACCTAACATAGCAGAAAACAAATTTCCACCACGCTGCGCAGTGTTCTGAAGCTGTGTCTGGCTAAATTTTATTACCATTCCTTTCCCTGCCGCTGATCTTTTTTTCAATCGCTTGATTTGAGTTTCAGTGAGAAAAAGTTCGTCACCACGCCCAATTTGGTCTGGTTTGACTTTCAGACCAACAGGGGTCTTTGTTAAATAAGCTTTTTGAAGTGTCTTTTTCTGACCATCAGTCAGTGCGATTTTGAATGGATGATAAGTTGTGGTCATTGTGTATATATTAAGCAATTTTTTTTTAATTTTTCATTTACAAACCGGCGACAAGCTCATTACCAATTTGCTTCAGCACGAATTCTTCTTCATTCAAAACCAAAGCGAAGATAATATAATCTTGTGCGTTAGCGGCTTCATTCAGTCTGTAATGGAATTCGAGCTTTTTCGGGTCGCCTGTTACACTTTCTTCAGTGTTTCGTAGATCAAAATAGATAATTGGGTATAACTTCTCAAAATTAGCAATCTGCAGCTGAACGCCGGTGTTGTAGTCGTTTTTCCTGTATCGGAAATTGATTAAATCATTCAAAATTCTTATTTTAAAATCATGGTCGTAATCAAGCTCAGGGTAAAATTTTGTGCCGTAATGAAGACGGCAAGTGTCCAATCTTGCTGAATTATCACCATCGATATCAAATGTGTCAAAGATGTAAGGGTTGTACCTGTAATCATCTTTTTTCCGACTTTGTTGAATAAAGACAAAAACATGCTGTGGGTTTTTCACCCCCGGTGTAATTAACCACATACCATTCGCATCCCTTCGGGCGCTGCTGCTATGCAAAGTTTCATTCAGGTATTTCCATTGGTTTGGTTTCAAGAAATTTTCATTGACCAGTTTTTGTCCTTGACCTGTGAAATGTAATTGTGGGGCCCATAACTCAAATTTACGAACAACAATTCTTCTTAGATCTGTGTTATTGTTTTGGAAAATTATTTCCTCGTCTTTTTGCAGTTCAATTTCAAACTCAAGTTGCATTGGTGGCAGCAATTTATCGGAAAGACCTTCGAAGAAAGAGTATCTGTTTAAAGGGATAATAGTCTGAACCATTAACCCTTGGTGTGATAGAAGCGCTCTTGCCCGCATTCCGGCGTTTGTCGCATTGCCATCAGTGTCTGTGGTTGCGTCAGAGTCAAGATACCAAAATTGGTTTTTTGCCACGCTTCTTGAATAATCGTCTGAAAAATCAAGCAGATTTTTGATGAAAACACCTTTGTGGATATTGTCTGCCTCGTACAGTTTTTTCCCCGCTGAACTTAGTTTCAAACTTTTGATCAATGAGAAAGAACCGTTGATTGGAGCTGATTCAGTGTCAGCAGCAACGTTACCTCCGTTTGCTTTTACTTCAAACTTGAAATCAACTCGAAAATAAGCGTTGTACCAGTCATAAAAATTGTCCCGGTCTCTTACAGTAAATTTGTTGCCCGTCTTTGTTTGAAATTGGTTATTTACAGGGAAGGTGAGTGGGGTGTCTAAATTAATTTGAACGTATTTTGTATTTTCGAGGTATGGTTTACTTCTGAACATGTTGCAAGTGCTTATTATATTTATAGAAAAAAAATTTTTTTATTAAATTTCCTTTGCCAAAATTTGATTCAATTTCACAAGAGTGTCTGATTTTTTTGGTGTTGGGTTTTGCAAAATATTTGCAAGTTTCTTTTTTGACAACGTTTTTTGTTTTTTTCTCTCTTGCAGTAATTTTCGTATTAGTTTTGAACCTTTTTCATCAGCAAATTCACCAACTTTCTGACCCGCTTTTTCAGCGATTGTTTTTGTGGCTTTTTCAGCAGTCTTTTTTGCAACATTCTTTACATTGTTTTTGAGTACTTTACCAATTGTCATGAAGGTGTCACGGATCACACCCGACCCTTTGTGTTTATATCGATAACTCCCGGTTTTTTCATCAAAGTATCTTGCCCACTCGCTTGGATGATACATGATTGTATATTATACCAACAAAAAAACTTTAATCTTTTTCAATCATTAAGCTTATTGCAATGTCTGTCCCGTTGAGATCCAGAATATTGTTTCTTCCGTCTGTCACCCAAACTCTTATTGCATTTATATTACTTTTATTAACAGGCTGCCACTCAAGTCGACGTGGCTCTTTTTGAAATGGATAGCTAACCTGAAGATCTGATGTTGAGAAACTGTATAACACATCGCTTGGAACATTGTTTGTTCGGCGTGAGATAAGATCGCAGTGTAAATATACCCAATCAACACCTCTTGTGATATTTGGAACTTTCCTTCCGACAACATCCCCACTCAAGGTACTTTTTCCATAACCAAGCAATTCACCAAAATTTCCTTGAGACAAGTCAAGCTCATAATCGTTATGTATCAAAGTCACAACCTATAAATTGTCATATCGAAGTATATTGTGAAAATGTAGTTACTGTCTTTGTTTGCTGGATCTACTCTACCGGTGTGTTGTTGAACAAAAGTGTTGATTCTTTTGTAATCATACATTCCATTCGGAAAAGTTAAAGTTTTCCACGCTTGTTCTGTTTTTTTTCTTCCAGCGAATTTTGTTATTATCATAACGAGAATCGATATTATTCCATGAGTAACTCATTGTGATAAGTCTGTTCAAGGCAGCTTTATAGTTTCCTTTACCCAATTCGATCGGTGGATGAAAATTTACTGTAAAATAGTGTGAAACATTCCGTTCTCCACCTCTTTCTTGTTTTGCAAGGCTCGAGTCAAGCAGTATGTCGAAGCTCATTGTATATAATCAGAAAAAATTTTTTTCTTTTGTTTTTTATTAATTATGTTGAGTTCAACAAGTGAATCAAGAAGATATAATACCTGATTTTTTAGTTTTATTGAGCTGTTTCCTGCTTTTATCGATCCTAAGCTCAAATAAAGTTGGTTAATCAATTTTTCAGCTTCATTCTTGATGCCACTTCCTTCGGTTTCCCAATCCTGTTCATAAGAGTCATCTTCATCGTCAGAAAGTTCAAAAGCAGGTCGTCGGCTCATGACAGCTTTTTCAAGAGGAGTTTGAGCAGTTTCTCTTTTTTCTTGTGGGGGAGTGGACTTCAGTCTATACTTCCCCACCTGTAACTGTTTCTCAAAAACTGTTTTTGGTACCCCTCTTTTCCCATAAATTCCATCTCTTACTTCTTTGAGTTGCTCTATTGATAAACCAAATAATGGGGATGTTTTACTTTTTACTTTGTAATTGGGGTCATTTCCGTATTTCGTGATCAGTTGATTGACTGTTTGCAATAGGGATGATTCATGGGGAAATTCTTTTTTAACCGGTTTCGGTTCCCCCCACTCTTTACGTGTAGATTTTTTTTCTTTCATCAGCGATTGGGGTGGTGGTGGTGGAAAATCATCATCATCATCAACAACTTCTTGATATGATGGTGGTGGTGGTGATGATGCCGGTGTTGGTGCATCCGGTCTGAATTCATCACCAAAAGGGTAAGTTTCGTCAAATTCATCCATTGTGTAATCAGGAAATTCCTGCTCCTCCTCTTCTTCTTCCACAGTGGTGCTCTTTTCATCAAGCCTTTTTGTAATTGGTTTAAAAAACTCTTCTCCTGAAAGCTGACCAAACTCTTTGTTTATTTTATCCATTTTGAATTTTTGGTGAATTTCTTCTGTTTGTTCATCAAGCTTCAACTTTTCTTCAGCCCGCTGACGCCATTTTTTCATTGACATATTTCTTGCGTTAATATATAGAAGCGAAAAAAAAATATGAAGATTCCAAATTATGACCCAGGTTCTTCCGAGAGTGACTACATGCAAGGTCACCCTTCTATGCCAGCAGATGTTTTTCGGATGTTAATTTGTGGGCCCAGTAATTCTGGTAAAACAAACACATTACTGCATATGCTTTATGAGTTGTTAGAATATGATAAAATTTACCTCTTTTCAAAAAACCTGCACCAGAATAAATATCAGAATCTTTTGCAGGAATTTGCTGAAAAATACAACCCCAAGGTTGGTTATGATATTATCGAGGCTTACGGTGATGAAATTATACCGCTCGAAGAACTTCGGGCGGACAACCAAAAAATAGTTGTTTTTGATGACCTTGTTTGCGAAAAAAACCAAAACGATATCATTAATTATTTTATCAACGGGCGGCACAAAAACTGCTGCGTTATTTACCTCACTCAAAATTTTTACAAGGTGCCGAAAAACATCCGTGATAACTGCAGTCATTTTTGTATTTTCAGATTTCTTCCAAGAGAAAACAAACGGATTGCAGACGAGATAGGTGTGGATCATAACGCTTTAGATCGCGCCACCGATAAAAAATATTCTTTCTTTTACTATGACAAACCCCAGAAATTAATGACAAAAAATTTTGATGAAGATATATAATGGGGTATATTAACAGCCAAATAGGTGGAACTAGCCAAACTACGACGAGTGAAAGTGGTGGAAAAGTGGGTCCTCCTGGCCCAGGTGGTCCTCCTGGCCCTGAGGGTCCTCCTGGACCGAAGGGTGATAAAGGCCCTGGAGGACAACAGGGTCCTAATGGTCCAAGAGGAGGAAAAGGGCCCGCTGGACCACAAGGTCAGGAGGGGGCACAAGGACCACGTGGTTTAAAAGGTGACAAGGGCGATAAGGGCGACAAGGGTGATAAAGGCGATAAAGGTGATCCTGGGTCTCAAGGTAGTGTCAGCGGTTCTGCTGATATTGACATGCAAAACAAGTTCGATTTTTTGCGATTAAAAAGCAACCCTTATCCTGTCCACGGTGATCTTACAAAGGTAATAAACTATCAAGACACGAGAAATATCTTTCTTTCGAAAAAGGAAGGTGGAAAGATGGAAGCAAGCATTGATATGAACAATAATACAATCTACAACGTGAAAGACCCAGTACAGGCAGATCAAGCCACAAATAAAAAATATGTCGAAAATCAGCTTGAAAAAAAACTGGATAAAGGAGCTGATATTGATATGAAAAGTAAATCAATTATCAATCTTGATCTTCCATCAAACCAAAGAGACGCCGCATGTGTCGAGTTTGTTAACAACAGAATTGATGACATGACACAAAAAAAGTTTCTCAAAGTTGATGGCACTAACAATATGACTGGAAACTTGAATTTAAATAACAATAAAATTATTAACTTACAAACCGATTACAGAGATTCAAAATCCGCAGTTAATGTTGATTTTGTGCAAGAGGAAATATCAGATTTGAGAGATCTTGTCACTCAAAAAATTCGTGAATCTCAGATCAATAACTCAGGTCAAAAAAGTGACGCCTTCAGATACTTGATGGAAGACACTGATGAATCTTCGAGTGAAAACAATATCGAGGTTTTGGGTATTGTTGATTTTCCCAATTCTCCACATCAAATTAATAAAAAAGCTTACCAACTTAAACTCTTGTTTGAAAAAGGCTCGCCCAACCAGTACCGGTCACGCCTCGGTTTTAACTTATATAAACTTCCGGTCGGATATTACACAATGGTGGTTGAATGGTTTCCGCCGGAAATGAATATGATAAGTGTAACAGCTCAAGGAACAACGATTTCAATTGCTGATGAAACAACTAAAACATTCAAGAAGTACACCAAAACAGTTATCCACTTTCACAGATGGGGTAGCTCACCCCCACAACACCTTTATCTTGATCTGCACGGTACAGTTAGTAATCCATCGTTTTTAACAATTGGTTATTTAATTGTCTATGGTGTTAAAGAAACAATTTCAAATGTTGACCCAAGTGTCTATGACACCGCTTTTGTTATTGAAAACGGGAAAATGGTTATGCAAACAGATCTTTCTTTAAACGGACATAATTTGAATGATTCCATTTATTATTTAAATGGCTATTTAGATTTGCAAAACTCAAAAAAAAGTTTGTTTTTACATTAAATAGTTATGATGATTTACTCCTTCCAGATAAAAGTGAAATATAAGATGTAACAGTATTATATAGAAGAAATATAGGTCCTTTTATACCAATTTCTTTACAAATACATCAAAGTATTGGTGATGCAAGTTTCCATTCAAAAACAACAACTAGAAAACAGAAAATAGATATTAATTTAGAAATAAGATATGGTCTTTGTTCAATTAAATTGATTTCTAGACACTCAGAATATGAAAAATTCTTAATTTCAATAAAATATAGAGTGCCATAAATATTTTCATATTTATTATATAGCACAATGCGGGACATTTTCGAATTCAACCATATCGACCAAACACTTTCTGAAGAGAAGGTTAAACTTCTGAAAGATTTGTATGGTTTTTACCATAAGAAACATTATGGATATGAAAAGTTGCACCGCGGTTTTCGAAGAAAAACTTTTGTTTGTAATCTTTCAGCTGGCAAGTTAATAATAAGTGCCGCAATAGCCGGAGGAATAACACTGAACCCTGCTGTCGTGGCAACTTTAACTGGTGTTGGTCTAATTTTGAAAGCAGTGGGAAGCCTTAAAAAATTCGATAAAAAAATGGAACGAGCAAATTTAGCCCGTATCGAATACCAGAAAATCCTTGACGAGATTCGCTTTTACCTCCGAGGCGAAGATTTCGACGAGAAGGTCTTTCTTGATAGCTTGAAAATGAAAGATAATTTCATCACTGATCATTGTATGGAGATTCCGCTTTCTGTTCAAAGAAAGTGCGATAAAAAATTCGCTCAATTGTAGATTTTTAAAATAATTATATACGCAAACAAAAATGATTGCACTTTTTGTGACTATTTGTCATTGGCTTCTTGAACTTCTCACTCCTCCTGATATTAGACAAATACGATACATAACTCGTGAGTGTGTTTCAAAAATAATGCCCCGAACTCGTGAATGTGTTTCAAAAATATCGTTACCAACTCGTGATGAAGACGGCTACCCAATTTCAGGCTATGATGTGGTTCCATAATACAACTTTCTTCACAAAGTTGTCAACTTCACCAACAGAGTCGCAATAAAATTTTGACTAAGACGTTTAAAACATACGACGCTTTTGCTTGGCAACAAGCCCCTGATCTCCACGTGATATGACATAATTCAGTGTCAAGGTTAAACTTAAAAACACGTGAGACAAAGCGTGATAGCACGCGTGAGTGGGGAACATACCGAAAGGTGCCGTAATTCCGAAGGGTGCCGGAAATTTTTTTAGGCGCTGTTAAATTCCGAAAGGTGCTATTTTTGTCTGAACTTTTTTTTTTGGCACCCTTCGGAATTACCGGCACCTTTCGGTATGTGTTCCGCTTCACAAAAAAGTACACACTATTAAACAAATGTATCTTCCAATGTATCCTTCTTACTATGGATGTCTGTACAGATCAACAAGCGATCTCACAAGACTGCTCAACAGAGGATGTATTAATAAATCAACAAGAAATCCCACAAGACTGGCTAAAAGATCAACAAGAGATATCAGAAGAATGGCCAACTGAAGAAAGTTTTATAAGAAAAGAAATTTTAAAATGGAGAAATATTTCAAACGAAGTATACAAAATTAAAAAGGTTAAACACCGAGAAAGTAAATATGGGATTTCAGCTATTTTAACTTTAAAAACAAAATATGGAGATGAGTTTCTTGTATGGGCTCCTAAACGCCTTGCTGAAGATTTAGAAGATGATTCTTATCAATTTGTTTGTAAAATAGGTCTCAAAACTTCTGCTGACGGTAATGAATATTTTGATTATGAATTAATGTAATCTGTCTGTTTTTTCAAGCTTGAGTTGTTAGGGGTTTCCCTTCAATGTTTGTACGAGAATATAAATTACGTCATTGTCTGCGGGTTTCACCAAACCACGAAGTCACGCACCGTTAACACAACTTAATGGCTGTGGTCCTCTTCCCATATATCAATACAAAACTTAATTAGGGTTAAATCAATTATATCGGGGACAGAAATGGTTATTTCATGTAAGATTTCTTCTTGTTTATAACAAGGGTAACAACACCCTCCCTGACAACAGTGCATATAAGCAACACACACTATAATATGTACAAGCTGCTCCATTTCAGAACAGAAAGGTTGTATTAAAAGCTCGTTGTGAACCAGGTTCCAACCCAAAGCCTCTCGCTCTTTCAGTTTTATGGCGAGGTAATGTTTGTAAATTATCTCTCGTAACTCTGGTGGAAGGTTTTGAATTGCTTCCGTTATCTGACAGGTGTTGAATCCGGTTGCCATCAAATTTGACTCACAAATATCTAATCAGATTTTAAAAAAAATCATTTATATTCGGTTATGTTTTGTTTTTTTTTTAATTGGTGGTTGGTACTCTTCACAAAAGCACACCGAGGCCAACCAATTCCTTAAACTAGTTATATGAGCTGTGCCAGTCGTAAGTATCAGAGCAAATCTTTACTAAAGATAAATTCTCAATCGGAGGAGTGTACAACAGTTTATGATTGATTCCTTGCTCATAACAAGGATAACAAAGCCCTTCCCAGTGACAGTCTATATAATTTAAGCACATTATAATACGCACAAGTTGCTGCCTGTTATGACAAAAAGGTTGTTTTAATAACTCATTGTGTACTTCTTTCCATTCAACTGTTTTTCGAACAGCAGGAGCGTCCTCTGCAAGTAATTGCTCTAAAGCTTGTAACGTTTCTGGTCCAAGTTCTTTCAATAGCTCTTCCATGTTTATGTTTTGTGCAGTCATTTCAACTCGGGTATTACATTGATTTGTAAACCTTTAATTAAAAAATGTTTTATGCTGGGTGGTTTATTTCGGTTAAGTAGTGTATCCGGAGTCTAATGAATACTTCCTGATTGTCAGAGGTTTATTTAAGAATTTTAAAGCTTCTTTCATAATAATTAAGCGACAAAAGGAGCTTGAATATTATGAAAGAAGCTTTAAAATTCTTAAATAAACCTCTGACAATCAGTTGGTATATATTCATTAGACTCCGGATATACTACTAACCTCGTGAAGAGTTACAACGTTTACTTTTTCTCATTTTTGTTAACATGGACGACGGAAAGATAAACAATCGAAAGAAGAAGCTCTAAGAAACACTCGACAAGTAAAGGAATGGAATTTAGAGCGAAGGACAACCTTCAACCTCCAAAGATTTTTCGAGCTGCGGACTTTCTGTGAAATGCTCCAGCACTTCTACGAGTCTACGGTAGAGTAAATTACACATTTGATTGTAAATTTGTATCGAAATCGCTTTTTAATTAAGGGATTCTTCATATTCCTTACAGTTTTCGTAAAAGTTTTGAAAAACGTCCACAGTTCGCATCACCAAATGCTCTTCAAAACAACTCAGTGCACATCGAGCGAAATCGCTTGCGCGTAGCTTCCCTCGAAGAAAGAATTGAACGCGTTTGGTCTTCAGAAACAAGTAAAGGCGTGTTTTAATAAATGTATTATTTAGAAAAGCTTACTGTCTTTCTTCTGTGTACCTTCATTCATAAAATTTCGAAAAGTAGTAATCTGACCTAAACAGACACAAATGCTCTGTTGAGGTCAGTTGATTTCACGCGCGAGACAACATGAGTAATCTCTTGCGGAAATTTTCAAAATTTTGACTTTGAGATTGTATTTTTGGCTAATTCTTAATTGACAACTGGTGTATTTTATTTAAAAGTAAGAAATTTTAACTATTCTAGATCAAGTGAGTGTTGTTTTTTCGAACCTATAAATTGCCCTTTCGTACTGCACATGGGTTGTTTATTACCAACTGCTAATTTAGTGAAGCGATCATAAAACACGCAGCCTTCAATGGGTTAAATTCTCTTTGATTCCTGGAGTTGTGGTCATGTTAAAAAAGCTTCCTTGTCCAGATAACTTGAAATTAATACCGTAGATTAGACAACAACTATCTCTAGACGAACTGTCTACTTTTTTTAGGGGTTTGGTGTTTTTTGGCGCGCTAGTTGAGAAAGGTGGGAGTCGTCAGCTGATCACGTGCTAAAAGCATCACGTGATGTTTCGGTCGCTAAGTAACCGTGGCGCATGCTCAACACAGTTCATTTCGACCCATGGCAGAGGTCCCTTTTCGTCCCGTCCGTCAGCTCAGCGAATACAAAGGAAAAGGGGCCTCTGCTAGCAGGGAAACCAGCCACCAGTCGGCAAATAATTGTTTCTCTTGCCGTTTGCTTGTCCCGCCGTTGACCAAGGTAAATGTCATTTCGCCATAAAAATAAGCGTTAAAGTGCACATTTGCGTAGCCCTTCGCATCGATTCCCGCTCAATCCAGAAGTAAAATTTTTTGGTCCGAAAGCAACCGCAACCCAGATTCTTTTGTTCCAGTTGGTAAATTAGCGATTTGCCATGGCCGGTTGGCAAACAGACAAAAGAATCTTTACCACACAGAAAATAAAGCAAGGCCTTCAACTGGTGTTGTGTGAGATTGCTTATTCCATGAGTATTCACTCCTCCCAGTGCACTTTTCACGGCTTTATCAAAGGGCGCTTTCCATTCGACCAAAATTTCCGGTTGTCATTTCCAAAATTTCCATGTACCAAATGGAACGGTATTTTCCACAGGCTCGTTCCATTCCCGCTCGGGGCAAATTCAAAATGGCAGACTTGAGGACATTCTTGTTTCTTTCCGAGTTTATTGACGACTTCGAGTTTACAGACGATATCCTGTAGGACGACGATGACGTGGTTATGTTTAAGAAAGCGAGATTTTTTTAGATATAACTACGTTTGAGATAGCAAGCTTCAACATGTTTACAATGGCGGGAATCCTGACACGACGATGCAAGGTGTAAAAAGCTTATTGTTTAAGTCGTTCTCGTTAGTTTTCAACTTACTGATGGGAGCATCTGGAGATGCAATGTTGCCGTTGTCGTCAACACAGAGATGCCTCAAAAAGAACTCAAAAGCATCGCTGGTAAAGAAGCACACGCTGCATTTGTTAAGATCACCTGAAGCCGCCGCCATTTTCACTCAGCAATCACGGCTGGAGAAACTGGGACTGAGCATCTAGCGAAATGGAATGCCCAGTGGCACAGAAAATTCCCGGAATTTCCAAATTTCCGGGAAAAGCGACAACCTCGAGAGGTTGACCAAACTTTTCGAAATGAATTTTGCGAAAATCTCCGTTCCATTTGATTCTGTACCGGAATTTCCGGAATTTTTGGTTGAATGGAAAGCGCCCAAAGACTTCTTTCGAAAGAGAAACGTCCGCTGTTGTGAACTTCACGAGCGCAACCGAACGTACCGTGGGCGCGTATTTAGTCAGCAATTTCTAACAAGGCACATGCGCACTGAGCAAAAACGGGAAAAACAGGTTTCAAACCGGACTGACTCATCCGTTTCGGTGGATGAGCGGCAAATCAAAGAAAGTCGAGGCGGCTGGCAGAGGTCCCTTCCTCTTCCGACTTATCTAGAAAGATCGAAGGGCCTCTGCTCGCAGGGTAAACGTGCGTAACATGCTGAGTGAATGGAAATGTTGAATTCAGGTCTGTCCGTGGTCACGACTACATGTTTACCAACATGTCGTGTCACACAATGTTTTGACGGTAATGAATCGTGAAAACCACTGTAAGCACATGTATTTTCACTGGTAGCCAAAGCTTTAGACGATATGACTGAAAATCAGTACAATCCTATGAACAACAACAACAACAACAACAACAACAATCCTTTATTAACGTGGTCAGCACGCTTAGCTAAAAAGCTAGTTTACAGGTGCGCCACGAAATAAAAATACAAAATAGAAAAAAGTAACAGTGTTTCTTTGCTTATATCTTACTTTCTTGCTATCTAGGGCAAAGGTTCGCTCTCGAACGAGAATGAGCATCTGTCCAATTTATCCTCCCACAAGTATTATAATTATGAAAGGTTATTCGCTATTCACCGGCTTTCGATTCTGATCGTTGGTAGCAGAACAATTGCATTTAACTATGAATTCTCAGCAAGAGATTCATACTACTCTGACGGTACGGGCACGATTGTCTTATCTCGTTTTGATGCCTGGATAAGTTAATTGGCTCTCTTTTACTAGGCTAAAATTAAGCCTAGAAAATTAAAACGAGTCTCCACAGTTAGAAAGAAACTCGTATGAGTTTCAAAAGCTTTGTTCTAACTAAACACTTTCATCGCCAGTAGTAGAAGAATTGTATAAACTGATTTGAAGCTGTTGCCATGGTCTGTCCGACCCTGTAAACGTTCACACCAGCAAGTTCAGATAAAAAATATTTTTGTCTGGTATTTGGCTTACCCCTGACCGGAGAAACTTTGAAAATCCTTACGCTTTACTTGACAGCAATAAGGCATAAAAAATGAGAGTGATGCAAGCCGTTTAGTTGAACTTTTGCATTGTGTTATCTTGTATAGTCCAGTTTCGAGTTCACCCAGACCACTGGATAAAAAGATAAAAGACACCTTTACACAGTTTTCGTCTTAATCTGAAGTAAAACATCGACAAATACCAGCAGGAATGTGCTGAAGTTTTAAATAAAACCATACACATAGTTGTGAATAGTTCGTCTTCTCGCTGGTATTTTTCAATATTTTACTTCAGATTGAGACTCATTGTACAAATGCGTCTTTGCCTTTCATCCAGCGGTCTTGGTGAACTTGAAACTGGACTATTGGATTAATTGCATGTTTTCGTAACTTCATGATTAGACTCTAATTCCGGCATGTTGACTGTAAAACTCATATGTGATTGAAAGAGTTTTTCGATTGTTTATATACCTAGGTGTACTTATTTAATCGTGCTTAGAAACAGAAGCCAGAAGCGAGACAACACGACCATGAATGGAAACTTACTTTCCCTCTATATAACTATAACAGCTATTCCTGAGCCTTTTATCAAAACGGCGCCGGCCTCGTTTTTGAGCAAAGACGTAAAGCCGTTCACCTTGTCTCCTTCACCTTGTCATTCTCATTACTAAAGGACGTTAAGTAATATTTTTCACTGCTCGGAGCCGCTCGGAGAATGTATAAGGAAGTTATATTAGTCCACATAAATGTTATGATCGTATAGAGATATCACGGTTACTTACCGACAGAAATGACTCTGTATAACACTAATATTAATGTAATTGGCTCGAAGATATTAGCACTTGAGTGCTACACTGTAAATTCGAGGGTAAATAAAGTTTATTGATTGATTGATTGATTGATTGAACAAATGCAACAAAACAAGTAGATTCTTCATAGTTATAACTCCGAGATATAACTTACGATGATTAACCCGCCAACCTTTTCTTGACAATAATGCAGACTAAGAAATGCGCATGACTGTAGTGCATGAGCACCATAAACTTACTGATGTCATCCTCAAAATAGCAAATCAGGATCAGTAGTGGCGGCAGAAAGCAGCTGTCAATTTTGTATTTGTCGTTTTGTTTCCTAATAAACATCACATGTGTTTAAAGTTTCGGTTACGAAAACGTCAGTTGCCTAGGTTTTAAATATTGCATTTGTGTTTTAAGTCCACTAATCAGTAAAACCTATGACATTAGGGCACTAAGGTTGTACTGGTTGGTCTAAGGTTTGTGCAAAGCAAATTGTCCCGAACGTTCCGTTCAAGATTAGCATGTACCATTTGTGCAATTTACTCTAATTTACAGAGAGTCTGGAACTAGTTTGACTATTGGCGTAGGACCTGGAGCTACTTTTTCTACCAGTTCCAGGTGGAACACAATTTTCCGTTTGGATGTTCCGGTTGGGAATGTTGTATACTACCACTCAAGTGGACGTTCCGTGTATTTTGCAAAATTTCTGGTCAGGTAAACCGAAGTAGCCTTACCATTTCCAGCCCAACCGAAATTCTCAGATCTTTTTGTGAATGGTAAACACTCTTATAAGTGCCGGGGTCAGATATCAGATTTTGTGAAAGAGAGAGTTTAGCGGTTTGTATTGACATGGTAAAACAACTAAAATGACGAAAGTATAGCAACCCGAGAAAATATGCTTTCTTATTTGTTTACAACGGAAATATACTTTTAGATTTTTAAAAATATTAGCATTACATCAAAGTCTGAGGACAATTGCATGGTGATTATAGTTTCTTGTAATTCAATAAGCGGCCACGGTTTGGTTAAAATTATCCGTGAGAGGACCATGGAGTAACCCTAGCTAAATATGCAGGCAGGTATAGATATATTTTACAATATTGCAATAGTGGTAAATCTTTGGGTCAGTTTCATAGAAATCTACAGGACTAGCCCAGTTTAGAGGAGTTGATCGTAGCTTAGAGACTTGGGTTCATCTGGTAGGTATGCCTTAAGGGTATTTAAATTAACGTGAGCTAGTTTTAGGCCGGAGAAGGTTCCTTTTCAATAGCCAATATCACAGCAGAAACAATCGAACCATCGTTTTACTGTTTAATCACGTGCTTGCAGAGTTTGATGGAAGTCAATTTTCATTTGCAATTTACGCAAAATTGTCATTCCAATGCATTACAATAATTGTCTTATGAGGCCTAATTCCTAGCTTTGATTTCCTCACGCACTGGTGACTGGTTCTGTCCTCAGTGTCCATTTAGTGGCTAGAGGCCACACATGCGCATGCTGCTGTAAGACTATCGCAAAGTATTTCATGGCCAGAGGCTCCCTCAGGGCTTGAGGACCGTGGTGTGGGAGGAGGAACGGTAGGAGAAGCGTTACAGAGATCTTTGCCACAGCAATCGAGTACGCATGTTCTATTAGCATGCTTGCATAACGTTAACTTTACTTCGCTATTATCACAGAATGCGTTCGTAGCACAGGATCTCTTGAAAAGTTGAACTGCACAGGCTCCAGCACCAATTAAAGTACTAGTAGATGTGTAAAACACACACGTCCTCACCACTTCAACGGGTCACCTCTGTTTCATTCTTATCACAACCTGCCAAACCCTTTTTTACCACTACAATTTATACTGCACTTGATTCCAAAAGCGGAAGAAAATCAGTCGAGGCATTGATTATGGTGGTCGAAAACAGTTTTGTAGTACTTTATTAACTGAAATGGAGGTGAAGAATGGTAAATAGCTGCTACTTCTAACTCTTCGTTATTCTAGGAAATTAAATCGTGCTTGAACTCAAAGCCAGCGTGGGACGTACACGCAGCGCCAGGTAATGCCATGACTACATTGAGTGGAATAAGTGTCGTTTATTATATAGACAGCCCCTGGAAATAAGCAAACGCGCTCTCTGATTAGCTTGCTATTAACAGGCCATCGGCTTATATCGTGCAAGTTAGAAGTAGGCCTGTTATCAGGATTCACACAAAACGCCATTGTCAATGTCGTTTTATCCCTAGTGTGGTTTGTTGACTGCCCCACTTTCGAATAGCTCTTTAGGTTTAAATAAAAGGCTCTTGGTGGAAAGCCTCGAAAAATCGAAAATTCTAATAACTTGCCAAAAGAACACTTTTGGGGAGCTATCTTCGAAAATGTTACTTAAACGTTCTGGAATTCTATTGTTCTCGAGAAATTCGGAAAAAAACGGTTTTGGTTAATCGATGGTGCAAAAATCAGGCTCAAAATAAAACATTTTGAGTGCGCTTACTTTTAAACAATTTGCAACGCCAGAAAACAATTTTAATTTTAAATGATAGCAATACTCTTCTACTTTCTAACAATGGGAATTGCTTGGGGTTTCGCTTTAGTTATTTGGTTCGGTTGTTCTTGGAAACAAAGGCGTTTTACTCACTTCGGAAAGAGGCAAAAACTGGGTAACTTCAGAGGCTTAAAGTGGGTCTTGGTATGGCTAATATCAAATTGAAATAAATAGTGTGATAAGATTTGACCATACTTCTATTATGATACGAAATAAAAAATCTGGGCAATCTGAAGGCAAGTTTTTCGTCGCTTTCAATCGCCTCGGGTTCCATCATGGTCGAAAGCTAACCGTACACTGGTCTAGCTTGCTTGCTCAATCTCACGTGATTCCTTTCTGACGTAGACCATGATGGTCGAGGTAGAATTGTAACAATGCTAGTTACTACAACGGTATAGTGAAAACAATCAGTAATTGGACGCTTCTTTTGACTCTAAGTAACTACTTAATTCAGTGCTTTGTGTGGTAATCAGTCACAAGTAAGCTTAACACAAGAAAATTAAAGACTCCAAAGTATCCACTAAATCTCATCAATTTCAGTTCTTCCTAAGAAAGAAAATGCGAATACAATCATGCAAGCCGTAGATCCTGACTAGGGTGACTCATGGTACATATTACGTTTTACATACTAAACACATAATTTAAAGAGATTGTTTAACTGAACCGTAATGCAATGTTATCTTTCTGGACGGAAAGATAGTTACGGTCTAAAACAAATCCAGACTGTACAAGGTCGCGAATATCATCATGACCATATTTGAGGAAAAGGTCAAGGCTCCGTTGCATGGTGTATCACCAACACTGATGCAGCAAGCCACGGAACATTTCGTTATTTTGCCACCGCTGCGGTCAACTTGGTCGTCGTCGCTATCCTCGCACTTTTTCTTACTCTCCTCTCATGACTCTTTCGACCTGCACCCTCTAATCTCACCCTCTTTGTCCTTGTCTGTCTTGTAGTGAGCCTTCCAGCACGTTAAGCCCTGAGCACCGGTGCAGTTTAACTTTGTTTGTTTTGTATTGTATTGCAGTTCTCTTCGCTGTCTTCCCCCTCTTTGCTGCATTCGTAGCACTGGAAGGAATAAGCTGCAAACACATCCAAAACACAACTCTTAGTGTTGTTGTTGTTGTTGTTGTTCAATTTCTTCGTTTACATCGTTTGATAGTTGCATTCGTGAGGGCAACTTGAGTTTTACCAGTCTCAACTTAGGTTTTTAGTTAGTACAAACAAATTCCCAAGGGTTCATTGTAGCTAACGTTAGTACCTGCTGTGCTATAAGCATACCCATTTGCCTATTATCAACATTGGTATATAATGCACGCGTGCATTACTTGAAATCGGACCGGGCATACCCGGTCCGGATAGCAAAATGCTGGACAGTTACGTGCGCGTAATTAGCTAATCAAATGCAAGGATTTACGATTCCGGCCCGCTGAGATGCTTCAGGAAAAATACAAAAGATTATTAAGCTGTGACATTTAAATCGAAGCACACTTGTCATCTTCAGGTACCATGTCCATGTCTTAAATTTATTACGCTTGGTCATGCTTTGGTCCTCTATTAACGCACCGGTGGTACTAATTTCAATATTAATCCACTAGCGTAGTTTTGAAGATCACTCTAGAAATCTGTTAGACTGTTGTCCATTCCAAATTCCTCGATTGCATGATTTTTAACGTCCATTTCATTGTGTATACGGAACAAAAGAAAGAATTCATCTATAATGGTTAATTGGTTTTGGGGTTAGATTATTGCACATGAAAGGAGCTTTCGGGAACGTTATTTTTTTTTTTATCTCTCAACCACGACTCTTCGTTCTTCAAGACTAAATCGAGCAGACTTTGCTAAGCCATAAGCGCAGCTATACACTATACTATACTAGACTATACTATATCATACCATACCATACCATACCATACCATACCATGCCATACCATACTATACCATACCATACCTTACCGTACCCAAATTGTGAATTAGCCAATCAGAAGCCTAGTTTACTGTGATGATTTTCTACGATATCAAGTCACTGACCTGATATCCTACGATATCATGGACAGTTTGTGAAACTCGCATTTTTTTTGCAGACTTTAGAGGCAAAAATTACAACAGAAATACAACGAAATGTAAAACTATTACATTTGTTAAACGAGAAAGTAATTTGTTTAACGGTAAGAGAGGGGAAAAAAATACAATTTCGCGCCAAAATTGGAAGCGGCTACACTGGCGGGCGCTCGCGTGAACTTTACGGACAGCGCTGAAACTTTTTTGGTATCAAAATGGAGCCGGATTTTCCAAATTTCTTTCTTAACTTGGACTTCCAAGATTCAGAAAATAAAACTCCAAACAAAAGAATTAAATAAAATGGCAGATGAGGCCGAGAAGAGTATTGACGACCAGAAAAGTGTAAATACGTGTCGCTCTACAACGCTTGAATGATCACGGTAACTGAAAAAAAAAACGCCGGGTTTTAGGACGAATTTGGGTACGGTAAATACCTAATCGCACCTTTTTTGATACGCTTCGGAAGCATATCAAGCTCGTTTGGTCTCACCATGGGTATTTTGGCTCGACTGCGTCTCGCCAAAATACGAACCATGGCTCGATCAAACTCGCCATACCATACCATACTATACTATACTATACTATACTATACTATACTATACTATACTATACTATACCATACCATATCATACCATACCATATCATACCATACCATACCATACCATACCATACCATACCATACCATACCATACCATACGATACCATACCATACTATACTATACTATACTATACTAGTATTAAATAATGATACTGATGAGGAAACCTGACTGATAAGTTGTTTAGCTGAATATGTCTTTACTGTTGCACAGTTTTGTGCTGGGTTGTGTTGACTCCCACTTCGGACCGTGAAGATGACTTAATTAAGTGGAGAAACCTTATAACTGACTTTTCAAACCTAAAGAAAATGGTATGGACAAACGCTGAACAAAGTGATTTAACTGGCCCACTAGCCGATGCATGAGGAATTGTGTACTTACTTAAAACAGCTCCCATGACACCGAAACCACAAGTTGGTCAACAAAAGAGGGAGTTAGTTTCTAAGATACTGTAGTGTCGATGGGGAAGTGAAACACAAAACTTTGGATTTATCAACTGAGTTGATAAGGTAAATGGGCCACCGTAAAAAGATTGAAAGCTGACGTTTCGAGCGGTAGCCCTTCAGTAGTAAAGTGCGCCCATCTGGCGCCTAATGCTGGCTTCTGATTGGTCGAGAGCAAATCAATGACGTCACCGGAACCGGAAGTGACCGGAAGTGTCTGGAACCGGAAGTCACGTGTTTTAGGATGGGAAACCGCTGACCAGGAGGAAAAAAGGGGTCGCGGGCTCATGCCAACCGGAAGTCACGTGGTTTTGAATGGGAAACCGCTGAGCAGGTGGAAAAAAGGTTCGTGGGCTCAGAATGGGTAAAAACCGTGGAGAAAACGCGGGCTCAAAGTCCAAAGTCCAATTGGAGCAACGGGGGTAGGTATAAAAAGGCAACCAGAGGGGTTAGGATTGTGACCATGAGTTTTTACATCACCCTTATTAGTGATCAAGCACAAGGCACGGGACAAAAATTTACGGTTCGACTTCCTCATTCACATTATTTGGTGGAAGATGATTGGGAAGCGGCCCTGGTTCATATCTCACACCCTGGTTTTAACCAACAATGGGGAGATCAAACCAAGCAGAATTGGACGCAAGAAGATAGTCAAAAACATTGGATGAAAACAGATATCAGATACATACCAAAACGTGCGGATGGAACGGCTCCCATTCAAGTGACCAAACAAATCCATTTACCGCCAGGGTATTACTACAATTTGAAAGAAGCATGGATTGCCATCGCGTACGAAATAGAAAAACAACACATGGATGTCATGATGGATATAACCAAAATGGACGTGGACGATCAGGCTAAACGACAACAACTAGCCGCTCTCAACCTGGCTCAACCCTACGTGAAAATCACCAATACAAGCATCGCCCCCGAATTAGATTCGTTGTATGTACTCATACGAGCCAACATGCAATTTGAAATGGAATGGAAATTGGCCGGCCTGATGGGCCTGGTGAAAGATGGCACATCAAGTGAATGCATCGTCCAGGAAAAAAATTATTTGGTGAAAAATATCGTGGATTATGACGATCGACACAAATGGGAAGCAACCGTTGGTCCTGTCAACAAATATCCACCTTTGGGTCATGTCTCTGTCAGTTTTACTCACCCCGATTTCAATTATTATTTGTTCTTGGGTCCGAATCTCAGCCGACAACCATTTCCCACCACCCCAACGGTCAAACCGCAACAAGGGCAACAACAATTGATGATTTACACGGATCTGGTGGCAAAGAGCATTGTGGGAACTCAAGAAAAAGAGTTTTTACGTACCTTGGATGCCGGCAATACCGACCATCAGTTTGATACGACGCAACGGATGTATTTTCCTCTTGGTAAAACCATCTTTGACAGCATTGAGATGGACATTCAAACAGCCAATGGACAACCGGCCCCGTTTAAACAAGGCAGAACCATCATCACTCTTCAACTCTCCAGAAAAAGTCAACGGACATGACGTGGTTGTTTTTTATACAGAAAGCGAATCATTAATTAAATCCTGGAGCACGTGGGACCTAGCCCGGTTAGCTCCAGAACAGGCTAACTACTTAGATTGGTTTGTTGAAAAGAGATGAGGAATAAAATGGCTTACCGCTATCCCGTTTTACTTGACATTCTTGCTTGTTTGCTTGCTTGCTTGCTTGACTGCTTGCTGGCTTGGGAGTGAAAAATAGAATGGGACGGTGGTTTTTTTATAGAGATCCTCGCAAAGTGTTGTGGTCTATCTAAAGAGGGGGGAGGATCGAGATCCTCGCAAAGTGTTGTGGTCTATCTAAAGAGGGGGGAGGATCGATCTAGGGAGGGAGGACATCACCTGGAGGTGAGTCATCCTATGGATCTAGGGAGGGAGGACATCACCTCGAGGTGAGTCATCCTATGGTTCTCAGGAGGGGGGACCCCCCTCCCCCCTCCTTAGATAGTCCATGAGGCATTGCGCAGATCGGGGTATATAAGTCAAGGGAGGCCACAGGACGTCACTCCTAGCTTTGAGTTCGTGCTTAGTTGACTTATGTCAGTTGAGGAGAAAAAAAAATGGTGAAATCAAGAAAGCCCTTGGGCTCCTTAGCCGGTTTGATGAACGTGAGTGGTGAGGAGACGCTGAGGAACAGAGTGCGACCGGAGCAGACGCCAGTCCAGCGCCATATGAACCGTATGTACGAGAGACGCGAGGAAGCGTGGAGGGGTTTGACCCGGGAGCGCGTGGTTGCTTTTATTCGTTTATTTATTTTGTGTTTGGTGGAACTTGAAAATGGGCTCCCTCTGCAAACTGCCACGTATAGGTTGTTGAAGAAGACCCTATGCAAGCGCATCATTCCATGGATCCATTTTCGCCTGGTCTACACCATGGACGAGAGGTGGTGGCCCATTACCTTGGGACAGTTTAGAGAATTGGATGGGTACTTGGCCGAGCACTTGCCCCTCGTCCAGAAAGACGAGCCATGGGATGCCATTAGGTATTTTATGAAGAAGTGCTGAAACGGCGGGCGGAGTACCAACGCATGGAAGAGTTGGAGAGGGAGGCCAAGGAAGCGTATGATCGTTGTATGGCCAATTTGAACAGTTGAACATTTTTTATGGTTGAGTTTTTTTTATTGCGAGTCAAGGCTACTGTGAGTCAAGAGACATTATTTATGATGAACGTGCAAACTCAGTGTTGTAAGTATTTTTTAATTAAAAAAAAGAGTTGATGTTTTTACAAATGGTTGTCTGTGTTCTTTGCCACGCGGGTGGGGCGCTCCTATTTACAATTGAAAAAAGATATCTACAGTTTGAAAAACTAAAAACTAAAAGAAAAGCTATGTACAATTGGAAAAAATAAAAACTAAAATATTGAAAAAGTAAAAAGGCTATGTACATTTACAAATGAAAGTCTTCGAGTTCCATACGTAACTGATCAATGTTCTCGGGTAGACAGAACGTGCGGTTGAATAAGGCTTGAATTTCGGCTCGGGTTTTCTCGTCCACATCGCGGGATCCCACGATAGCACTGCTTTGATGAAGGGTGGGCTTTTTAGGTCCCCAAGGGACAAATTGACTGCCAGTGACCAGGGTGGCGGCATTCTCATTGACTTGGTAGTAATGGTCCGAGCGGTACCATGATTGACTGGGTATGTCAAAGAGGTAGACGGATTTGCCTTGATCCATAGCCAATTGCACAGTCCAACCAGTGCCTCCTTTCACGCGTTTATGATCCTGTTCCAAAATGCCAAACGCATAGATCGTATGGGCTTTTTTGGCAATTTGATAATTGCGTTGCAACAATTGCAGGGTGTAAAAATGACTGGGCATTTTTTTCCCTAGTTTCTCAGCTGCCTGGTGAAGATGTGGGTTGGCCAGCATCAGGACTTCCACGGTAGAAGGGGTGATGAAGGTAGCTCGAGGATGGTTCGGGGGGACTAGGACTTCTAGTTGCATCCCAAAGTGTTTGGCATGTTCTTCGACCAATTCGTCAGTACCTCTGGCTCCCCCGGTGTACACCACATGTCCATGACCAACCTGGAGTTCCAAGGCACCGAGATCTTGTTCTCCGATCATGTTGATGTTGGGGGGCATTCGTTGGGAAATACGTACCCGGTGTCAGGGCCTATAATAGCTAGAATCTCGGTGGGAGTCAACCCTAAGGCCAAACCGAAATCAATGACGTGGTGCTGTCGGCACTGCTGGAACGTGAATCCCGCTGCTAGACCTCGTTTGACCCGTTCAGCCAAATAGTCGTGGGTGGAAACAAAGTCGTCTCGGTTAAGATCTTGGTAGTAGTCCATGTACTTTGAATGACGAGTCGGAGGACCCAGGGAGCTCCTTAAATAGGGGCCACTGACCAATGGGAAGACAAGAGGCCCTTATATGGATTGAATAAGCTGACCAATGGGAAGATGAGAGGTCCTTATATGGGTAGGATAAGCTGACCAATGACAGGTAAGGGCCCAACGTATAAAAAGGCATGGGCGGTAGGGGTGAAAACAACCTTGAGTACGATGTCCGTCGATCGGAAGAGAAAATCAACCCATCCCCCAGAGGGGAAGAAGAAGAAGAAGACCATTCAAACTATGACGCCCGTGGACTGTGATCCTGTGGTATGCGAAGTGGTGGAAGACACCCGAGCTGCGGTGGAAGATATGATGAAAGAATTGAATGATATGGTGTCCCCCCAGACATCCCCGGCTGAATACATGGTGACGTGTGCCGAAGATCCTCCCAGTTCGGTGGACTATATGGTATGCCCTTGCCATGAGGTGCGTTTGGAGGCCCGAGAATCTCAAAAAGGATGGAAGTATGTGAAATGTCCCATGCAACCGTGTTTGCTGTTTTGTGGTCAAGATCAAGCCTTGGAGTATATGAAAGCCGTGTATAGTCAACCTCATGTAGAAGTGTTGGACATGTGGTGTTGTTTGCAATGCTTTTGCCGTGAACCCGCCACGCTTCAACAGAGTCATTCGACTCAGAACCCCGATCGCTTGTTTCTGAATTGTTCCAAGAAAAAGTGTGGCTTCTTCCGATGGGCCGATCAACCCTTGGGTTCCAAGTACTGGACTTGGTTTCATGACAACCCTCCCAAAAAAGCCGACCAACAAGCTGAATCGCCTTTAGCCACCCGTGATGCTCAAGGATATCCCAAACGTGGAGTGGACATCCCTGGCCCGCCCCCTCCAGTCAGAAGGAAAGAGGATCGGCCCTTGACAGATTATGAGAAACAATTGTTGCGAGAAATTCAAGATCTCAAGAACCGTCAAGAAACGATGGTAGCCCCAGCTCCACCACCCCCTAAGTACAGTGACAGTGTTGACAACTGGCAGAAAGGTCTAGAGACCATCAGCTGTGGACGTCTAGGTCTCTTTTAAATGCATAAAGGAGTAGGAATAAAATGTTTTTATCAATGTCACCATGGAGTCTGTATGTTATGCGTGGGATTCTGTCTTGTCCCTGGGGCAATGGCAATGCCATCAAACCCTTTGCCAACTCTTATATGATCACCAACCCGGGTCCCAAATCCCCATTCCCCCATGTCCCGAGGACACGCATCCTCTCCACCTCTTTGAAGAAACCCATGTCGACCGCAACTTGTATCGATGGGTGGTGTTTGTCTTATGGTTAAAAGCCCACCCAGAGGCATGGCGATGGTATCGAATCATTCAAAAGGCGCATCCCCACACGGTCCCCACCATACCGACCTTATGGGGTGAATGCCAGAAAGTATGGCCCCTCGAAAGAGAACCCAACGCAAGGTCTCGTCATTATGGTTGAAGAGAACCAAACGCCCTGTCTCGTCAACGAAGAAGAAGAAGAGAACCCAACGCAATGTCTCGCAACAATGGTTAAGTCGTTACCATGATCCTCGAGCCCCAGGGAGTTTAGGTGGGGTGCAACGATTTGCTAAAGCCCATGGTCTCCCTTTGAAAAAAGCCCAACGGCTCTTGGAACAGGATGTGGGTTACACCTTGCATAAACCACGACGTCGTCGTTTTGCCACCTTACCCGTGGTCGTAGGGGGTTTAGATGATCAATGGGTGGCGGATTTAGTGGAAGTGCAACGTTTGGCCAAACATAATCGGGGTATACGCTACTTGTTGACCGTCGTGGATGTCTTGTCCAAATACGCGTGGGTCCAACCGTTGAAAACCAAAACCGGCGTGGCGTTGGTCCGAGCCTTTGAGAAGATTGTGAGACAAGGAGGACGTCACCCTAATCGATTGCAAACGGATCGAGGGAAAGAATTTTACAATCGGACCTTTCAACGATGGGTCGACGAGCAAGGGATCAAACATTTTTCGACCGAAGGGGATGCGAAAGCCAGTGTGGTGGAACGATTTAACCGCACCTTGAAAGAACGGTTGTACCGTTATTTGACCGCTGCCAACACGTTGAAATTTGACGATGTCTTACCCGAGTTGGTGCAAGGGTATAATGCCACACGTCATCGAAGTATTGGTATGCCCCCTCAAGACGTGACATGGGACAACGAAGAAGCCGTGTGGAAACGATTGTACAGCAAACGATTGAAAGGTCAGAAAAAACCCCAATTCAAAGTCGGGGATCATGTCCGTCTCAATACGATTCATCGTACCTTTGAAAAAGGGTATTTACCCGGTTGGACCGAAGAAGTGTTTGTCGTGCATCGTGTGATCCCGGGACCCGTGCCCACGTATAAGATTCACGAATGGGATGACACTCCCGTCCAAGGCACGTTTTATGAAGAGGATTTACAAAAAGTCCATGTATCCGACGTGTTTCGCATCGAAAAGGTACTTAAGCGACAAAAAGATCGTTGGTTGGTCAAGTGGAAAGGGTGGCCCAACAAGTACAATAGCTGGATTGCTCGTGGAGACGTGACGTCCCTTCGACCACGCAAACGACGCCGACGACGCCACTAAACAATGACGTTCGTCCCCAACTCTTCGTTTTACGTGACGTTGATGAGTCATGCGAGTACCAAAGAGTTTCCTGGGAACAAGAGTCATCATTTCAGAAACCGATTGCCCAAACCCATCCGATTTATGGGGCGAGGATGGATGGTGGGCATGGTGAGTTTATCCTTACCTACCATTCCAGTGATAGCGGAAGAAGGAGGAGTGGGCGATTCCCATCCTCTGTTGTATGTACGATGGCACGAACGGGTGCATGACACAGACGATCAAGGGGACGACGTGTGGTACCATGAACGTCGCGAACTCACTGTCTACGGACGAGATATGAGAAAGGAGATGGCCTCGTCGACGGGATCGCACTTTTTTCATCAACTGGTGTACCGTTACGAGCAAAGCCGTGCGAAACAAACCAAACCCAAAAACAAATGGGCCGAGGACAATGGCGTCAAATTGATCCCGACCTTTGAATGGACCTCCGAAGGGGATTTGTTGTTGAATACCACCAATGTGGATTACAAACGACAAGTGGCGCATGTGTCATGGGGTAAAAGCTTGGCCCTGAAAATGGGATGGATTGAACAAGTGTCCCCCGGTCAGTATCGATTGGGGCCCAACATCTTGCAAGAATTTCAAGGCATTTCCACCATTCCCACCCCGACGGATGTCCGCGATGCCGCCAACAAGCCCCTTTTTTGGAAAGTGGAGGGGGATTATGTGAAGTTGAGTCTATCGTGCCCTT
This sequence comes from Siderastrea siderea, assembly GCA_964030785.1. Taxonomy (NCBI): domain Eukaryota; kingdom Metazoa; phylum Cnidaria; class Anthozoa; order Scleractinia; family Rhizangiidae; genus Siderastrea; species Siderastrea siderea. The sequence continues at coordinate 19,835,418 of OZ034968.1, read as the reverse complement.
GGCGGTTTGTGAATTTGAACGAGACCTTTCGTCCCTCGTCGGAATTTGCTCCGACGCGTCCTTTGCACGTGTATTGTGATGTAGGGACCAGCAGCATGGTAGGGGGTCGCATCACGGATCTCTTACGAGAAATCAAGTACCAACCTCAAAACACCACGCACTTTGAACCTCGACATATTCAATATGTCCCAGTACGCAATGAAGTGGTGGAAATCGTGGAAACCCAGATGGCCGAAACCAATGGGGATCTCGTGAAATTTGGTGAAGGACGTACCCTCCTGACCCTCCACTTTAAAAGGGAAGTGGTGGTGTGAAGAAGAAAGAAAATGTCGTTCTACGTGACGTTACCCAGTCATGCCAACCGACGTGAATTTCCCAACAACCAAGCCAATTCCTTCAAGATTCGTTTACCTCAACCGTTACAGCTCACAGGGGGTGGATGGCAAGTGGGTTTGAGTGCCATTTCCTTACCGGATGCGCGCGTCAATTTGTACGAGTTGGTGAAGAAAGACGGCTACATCATCTCGACATCCTGGGACCAAACCTATCCCAAACCGGGTGGAAAAGACGGGGAAATGGCCACGCAAGTAGACAGTGCGCAAACCCTCATCAATGACGTGAAAGATTTGGATTGGGTGGTGGATGGCGTGAGTTTCATGAAAGCTACCATTACTCACTTGGAACAACGACGTATGGAAACGGCGATTCAAGGCGGTCGGTTTGTCAACGATCAAGGCAAACACATGTACGTCAAGTTTCGTTGGGAAGGCGAGGATCTGCTCATTGACAACACGAATGTCTGCCATTGCAGCACCGACACGCCAGCCCTGTACATCTACACAAAGTTAGCACTCAAGATGGGATGGTTACGTAAAATAAGCAGTGGGTTGATTTTGGGACCGAACTTACAACAAGAATTCATGGGGGATCAAATCCCCAACATGACAAAACCCATTAACAACGAATGGAACGATGTGGACGACGATCAGCACAACCCGGTCTTTTGGACGGTGCGTTCGTTTATGCCGGATTATTTACGATTGAGTATGAGTTGTCATTGGCGTTTCACGAACTTGAATGTAGCGTTTCGGGCGGTGGTGGGTGAACCCACACGATCGTTGCACGTGTACTCCGCCGTGGCAGGCAGTATGATGGTAGGCAATCGCGTGACCGATTTGTTGCGTGAAATCCAGTACAAGCGAGAAGCACGCGGCACCCTGTATTTTGAACCGTTGCACATTCAATACATGTCTCTTCGTAACGAGGTGGTGGAAATGATTCACGTTCAAGTAGCCGAAACGATTGGTGCCGGAGGAGACTTGGTCAAGTTTGGTGAAGGCCATACCATTGTGACGTTACACTTCAAAAAGACATAAAAAGGCGAGGACTTGACAAAGGGAGTAACCAATCAAAGATGCCCAAGACAAGAGTGCGTCGAAGAAGACGAAGAAGGCAACGAGGGGGTTTATTGCCACTCGCGGCCCTCATTCCAGCCTTGATCGCTGGAGGGAAAGCGGTGGCGTTGGGTGCCGCGGGTGGTGCCGCGAGTTACGGGGCTAAAAAAGGGTTGGAAGCCGCTTTTCGGAAAAAACGACGAGGATGATGACGGTATAAAAAGAGACGAGTCCTATGACACAAACAAAAGCGTGATCCTTGGTAACGCGTGAAGAGTACGATGCGTGGGGGAAGTTTGACACGATTTCGGACCGACGAGTGGTATGATCAACAGGGTCAAAGTGGAAAAGGGTTGGTGACGGATCTCTTTCGTGGTGGGTTCCAAGGCCTTAAAAGCACGCGAAATCCTTTAAAACTGCCTAGTAATATCAAGAGAGGATTGGAAACGGGTTTGACACGAGGTATCAAACGCAAAGCCGAAGACGTCATTAAAAAGGAAATCACCAAACAAGCCAAGAAAGCTTTGAGTCATAAGAGCGTGAAAGACGCCGTGCGTGTGGCCAGTGCTTTGTTTCCCAAACAAACCAAACGTGCGCGTGATATTTTTGGCGTGTGAACATGGAACCCGTGCATTCACGACCTCGACGGATTCGGAGTGATCGAGGGTTGTCTCAATGGGGAGGACTGTATCCTTTTTGGAAACTCATGCGACGACGACAACGTGGTGGATGGTTGAGTCCCGAGGTGATGAGAGTCCCCGGGTTTGATTTGAGACAACGTTTAGCACGACGACGACGCTATAAAAACCCCTCACGACGACGACGGGGTACCAGTACTCGACGACGTTAAACATGCCTGACGTGAGTACGCAAACCGCCCCGGCTCACGTGCGTTCCGAAGAAACCGTCAACCCGGCGTTACGGATTTTCAAGGTGCCACCGACTGACATTAGCATCAATGCCTATCGCATGGTCACCATCCAACCCACCACCACGGGTATCAATCCCATGGAATTCATCATTCCTGGGTTGGACGATTTTGTGGATTTGGGACGCAGTTACTTTACCATGGAATTGAGATTGCAAAAGAGTACCAATGCCAACTTGGTGGCCGATGAAAAATTGTTCCCCGTCAATAATTTGGCCCATTCCATCATCAAACAAATTGACTTGCAGTTGAATGGCACGTTGATCAGTCCTCAATCCGACACCTATCATTACAAAGCTTACCTAGAAACCTTGCTGAATTATGACCGAGAAGATGGCAAGACCGTGTTAGGACCCCAAGGCTGGTTCAACCAAGTGGATTTCCCACCCCAATGGACTGCCACCAACACAGACAAAGCAGGGGACCATGCTCACTGGCAAGCTCTCAGTGCCAATCAGAAAGGGGCCTATGAAGCCATGGTAGCCGAAACCGCCAAGTATGCTGCAGGTGTCACCCACAGTCTGGTGTTTACCCCGCACTTGGAAGTGTTTCACACCGGCAAATTGTTGGTGCCTGGCATAGAAATCAAGATGAAATTTCATTTCAATGGTCCGGCCCTGTTTTTCAATGGAGTGGGTCTAGCTGGACGATTGATGGAAGGGGATGTGAAACTACGGTTTCATCTCTGCCAACTGCGTTTGAATGACGCCATCTACCAGAGTTTATCTGCAAAAAGACACAATGAAGGAGAAGTGGCGGCTTACCCGACCGTCCGTAGTGAAATCCGGACCTTCAGCATGCAAGGCAACCTGGTCCGCTTTGATATCCCGAACCTGTTTCAAAACACAATACCTGACCGATTGATTGTGGGGTTGTTGCACAGCCGAGCCTTCAATGGAGATGTGACCCGAGATCCTTTCTGTTTCCAGAAATTTGGACTGACGTCCATTAAACAGATTGTCAAAGGAGAAGAATACCCTTATGAAACCCTCCAGTTAGTGCACAACAATGGCAGCCGAGATAATCTAGGCTACTTCCGTTTTCTGCAAGCCAGTGGCGCTTGGTGTAAAAAGAAAGGCAATATGGTGGAACTAGGAGATTGGGGCCAAGCTAAAAATTGTACCTTGTACATGTTTGACAATGTCGCCAATGGATGTGCTGACAGTCAAAACCTCAACCCCAAGCAAACGGGCGATTTACAACTGGTCTTGGAATTTGGAGCCGCCCCCAATACCAATATAACCGTGCTCGTGTATGGGGAATTTGAGAACTTGCTGGAGATTGACAGGAACGGAGCCGTGTTGTATAACATTTACCAGCACTGATGGAACACGTGGCCTTGAATAATGTGCAATTGGATTATTTAGCCCGAGACGACCCGCAATTGAAACCTGTCTTTTACGGCACGGTGGCCTGTGATCGTTTACCCAAGAGTCCTGTCAAGACTGCCCCGCAAGGGTACATTGTCAATACCGACCCACACGATCAACCGGGACAACATTGGTTAGTGGTGTGGACGGATGGAAAGGTGTGTGAAGTCCTCGATAGTTATGCCTTGCCCTTGGACACGTACGTGCAAGCCACCCCGTTACGAGATTGGATCGTGAACCATTGGAAGTATGTGGTGACCAATGGCAAGTCCCTCCAAGCCATTTCAAGCAAGAGTTGTGGTGATTACGCCTTGTTGTACTTGAAAGCCAAAGCCCGCGGACGGACCTTGCAAGATTTTTTAAATGAGTTTTCTGATCATGATTATGTCAGCAATGACCATCAAGCTGGTCAACGCCTTCAACAATTGATTGTAGGTCAAGAAGCCAGATGGTATCAACTCTGTTGTCATCCGTATCATCAATGTAATTGTTAAATAAAATTCGTTGCAAAAAAGTTGTGTCGGAGTCGTAGCTCAGTCGGTAGAGCCTTGGACTTGATCCAGAATAGCGATTGGGTCGTGCGTGGGTTCGAGTCCCACCGGCTCCAATAAAAAGGTGCCTTTTTTTTTAAACTGGGTATTGTCATCATGCAAACGGGGAAACCGTTTCGTTTTCATACCCCCTCCAGTATTTTGGTGGTGGGTCCTTCGGGATGTGGTAAAACCGTGTTTACGGAAAAACTCTTGGTAGACAACCCCGACTTGTTTGAAACCCCACCGACCCAACGACATTATTGTTATGGGGCCTGGCAAGATCGATTTCAAGGCATGCAAGATCAAGGGGTGGTGTTTCACGAAGGGATTCCCGATCATGAGGCGTTGGTCCAATGGTTTCCTCAAGGACAGGGGGTCCTGGTCTTGGATGATTTAATGGATGAAGGGAGTCACGATAAACGCGTGTTGGATTTATTAACCAAACATTCGCATCATCAAGGGGTGACGGTGTTGTACTTGTGCCAAGACATGTTTCCCGTGGGTCGCTATGCTAAAAGTATTTCCCGCAATGCCCATTACATTGTGGCGTTCAAGAACCCCCGAGATCAATTAGGGGTACGCAATGTCATGCTTCAATCGTTTCCTACCGCTTGGAAAGACACGTTAGAGACGTTTCATCAGGCCACCACACGACCGTATGGGTATTTGGTACTGGATTTACACCCCGCCTCGTCCGATCAACAACGTGTGTTGAGTCACCTGTTAAAAGACGAAGGATGGACTCGCACCTATCAAAAACGACTATAAATGGACAACACCCCATTTGAACAGGAAAAAGAGCGACCATGGCGGATGATGACCGTCAACCTCCGCAATCGTACGATACCGTGTCCCCGGCCGGGGTCGGGGCGGCCAGCAGCAATCAAATGTCCATAAGCGCCTTCCAAGATTTGTATATGACAGGAGACCAAGGCCTTCTCGACGTTGCCATGGAGGAAATTCACCCCGAGGCCCTCAGTGAGTTTTTGAGAAGTCTTCCCTCCCCCAGGACAGTCCACGAATGGCCCGATCTGGATGGTGCGCCCCCTGTACAGGCCTCTTCCCCCGCAGGGGTAGGAAGTCCAGGAAATCAATCATTCCGTAGCATACAGACCACCCCGGAGTCCCCGAGAAGTCCACCTGGTTGGCGAACAGCCCCAAGTGGTCGGACAGCAGCGGGTGCAGGGGGTGATGGTAATGGACGTGGTGGTGGGCGTGGTGGTGGGCGTGGTGGTGGACGTGGTGGTAGTGGTGCTGGGGGTGGTGGTGGTGCTGGTGGTGGTGGTGCTGGTGGTGGTGGTGCTGGTGGTGCTGGTGGTGCTGGTGGTGCTGGTGGTGCTGGTGGTGGTGCTGGTGGTGCTGGTGGTGCTGGTGGTGGAGGAGGAGGAGGAGGAGGAGGAGGTGGGGGTGGTGGTGGTGGTGGTGGTGGTGGTGGTGGCCGTCGTGGTGGACGACGTGGTGGACGACGCGGACGACGACGACGACTGTTCCCCGGTTCACCTTTGACACCTGCCTCCAATCCAGCCACCCCTCGAGGATCTTGGACGTCTGGGATTCCACCCCCTCGTACCTTGCGTCAAGCGGATTTACAACGACGTTTACGCATGCTGTTACAAGATCAAGAACAATTGGCCCAAGGACGTGAAATTGCCAATGTCACCATGACCAATAGCATTGTGACCAGTTATAAACAGGGAGGAGCACCGAGCGTACAAACGTCTTCGTCCCGGGTTTCGCCGTGAGGATGAAAACCGTCGTGTCGTTATTGAATGGATCGAAACATCATGGTATTCGATTCCCTCCGGAATTATTACAACGGATGGATTCCTTGTATGCCTTTTACCATCAACAATGGTGGTGTTATCGAAAAATGTTGAATCATTACAAGTGTGTCAATGCCTTGTTCAATGGCATGGCGTTACTCCTGATGGCTGCAGGCATGATTGCGGGTCCGCTTTTGGAAAACAGTACGTTGGTAGCCTGTTTGGCAGCGGTGGGGACGGTGGTCAAAGGATGGAATGATTTTAAACAATACCGATTTAAAGTGACCATGAGTCGATTTGCGTTTACCACCTATGCCAAAGCCTTGACCGAATTGAAAACCTATGTCCGTGGTGTTCCCTTGGAGGATCTGGAACGATTTTTAATCAAGATGCAAACCTTGGATGATACCATGGTGGATTTCACCCCTCCGTTACCCAAACGATGTCTCCAAGATTACCATCGTCATTTTGTGTACCAACCCGTGGAAGCCCTATGCTATGTGGACGGATGTCCTCGTCCCTTGAGACCCAAAGACTATTGGATCAATAAAAAGCCGCTCCCTCCCAGTCCCACACTCTTAGAACCATGGCCGTCCAACGACGACGACGACGCAGAAAAAGGAAACGACGACAACGAGGTGGGGGTTGGTGGCAAGATTTGAAACGCAATACCCGTCAAGGCTATAAAGAGACGCGAGATGCCATCAAACAAAACAAAGCCCTTCAACGTCTGTTGATGAACCGTCCATGGTATCCTTGAGGAGAAGACCACGACGACGACGTCGTCGTCAACGAGGCGGTTTTTTAAATCTATTGGTCCCCGCCATGGCAGGATTGGGGAAAGCTGTGGCCTTGGAAACGGATAAACGTATAAAACGCACGATTCAAAAAGCCAATCAACGGTATCGTCGTCGCCATCGGTAAAAGATGCAACGTCTTCGACTTCAATGGCCGTTTTTACGGTCCATGTTACAAGAAGCCAATGGTTTGAAACGTCAAGAGTTGTTACAACATGCCAATGCCGATCAAATCAATGCTGTGAGTGAACTGGTCTTGAACTTCTTAAAAAACAAGATTCCCGTCACCCCACCCATGCTGGCCAAACTTCAACCCTATAAAAAGGTACTACGTGATTTGGGACGTCGTCGACATTCCGTGAAAAAACGTCGTGCGTGGTTAGTTCAACAAAAAGGACGCGGGTTGTTTCAAGGACTCCATCACGTGTTATGTCAATGTGTTCGTTAGCCCTCTCTACCTGGATGCGTCTGTTACAAGAGGCCAATCGAGAAACCGACAAGTGGAAAGACGAATGTTCTTATCGGAAGCATAAATATCACCTGTTGTATCGAGAGTACCAACATATCTTGAGGGGGCGTCTTTGTGAGAGCTGTCGTGCGATAGAAGACGGGGAACTTTGCCCCGACTGTAGTCAACGACCATGGACGAGGTCTACATGATTCCCCACCAGGACTTGGAACAACTCATTCAATATTACAAAGGAGAACTCACCGAAAATGCCTTGTTGAACAAAGCCGCGACGCTCGCCGCCAAAAAACATGTCTTGTTAACCAATCCCCAATTACCTCCAGCCCTGGTCAATGCTCAAACCAAACCGTTGAGTCAAGAATTGACCAAGTTAACCAAACGTATTCGTCAATTTCCCGGAGGCGTGGGGGTTGGGGCACCGGGTGGTCCGCCAGGCGAAGAAGGCGAGGAAGAAGCCGGGGATTTGGTGACGGGACCTGTGGAACAATGGTTGAAGCGCATGATAAAAGGCAGCCCGTCCACCCCCAAACCACCCATTACCCCCGCAACCAAGAAAGGCAAAGGAGCAGCCACTACCAGTAAAATTCCCATTGTCAAGAAAGGGAGGCCATCCACCAGTCGAGGGGATACCCGGTCACGTTTAGAAGCCATTCGAGAACAGCGCAAGACCTTGGAAAAAAAGTTAGCCGAGAGTCCTTGGGGCAAAGGCAAAGGCAAAGCACCCGCCCGAGAAGTGGAACGATTGAAACCTTTACCCGGTTGGGAAGATTGGGCCCAAGGTAAAAAGTTACGACGTCGATTGGATTACGACGACAGTGACTAAAGATGCCCACCAAGAGGAGAAGGGGTATCAAACGGAAACGCCCCCAACGAGGAGGAGCCTTGGATGTCCAAAAATGGATTGCTAAGACGGGGAAGGAATTTCATTGGCCTGGGTATCAATACATGGGTCCTGGCACCCATTTGGCCAAACGTCTGAAACGTGGGGATCCCGGGATCAATCGCTTGGACCAGATTGCTAAACAACACGACATTGATTACAGTCGTGCCAAGAATTTGCAAGAGAAATGGAAAGCCGATACCAAGATGATCCAAGCCATTGATCGATTACCCGGCAAGAAAACCAAGACGGAACGGGTGGTCAAGAAAATCATGCAAGCCAAGAAACGTTTAAAATTGTAAAATTTAATAACACCCCAGTTACATGTTGAGTAAAATAAAAAAAAATTGAAAATGTCTCATTGGTTCGTTGTACTGTCTCAAACAAGATGTAGTGAATACAATCAACCACATTTGGAGAAGCCAACAGAATCCATTGTGGTGTAGACAAAATGATCCACGTGTTTTTCATACAAAATAAAAACAATGTTCTGTCAAAATACGAATGTTCTGCCAAATACTGAAACGAATGTTTAAGTCACTAAATCATACAATAAATCAATGCCCTCATCGGATGACATGTCATGAACGAGGTCTTCAGGGGGCAGCAATTCCTCCAGATCAAAGGAAGAAGACTCCTCGACATCCTTCAGCACCTCGGCCCACTCGTCAGGCGATATGCTCTGCAACAAAGAAGAAAGGTCACCCAAGTCACAGTCAGGGGGTTCCATGACTTGCTCGACCCCCGAATCCATATCAGTTAGAGTATAATTCTCAAGAAATGATCCACAAAAAGAAAAGTTCTCAGCTTCCGGTGACGTTACAAGCATGGATTTCATAAAGTCCTCCAATTGGATTGTCAGTTTCAAAGGTCCTAATGCGTTGATTTTCTCTTCCGTTTTCTGTCTCTCTACAGAAGGTAATGAGTTACAAAAGTTATTAAAATACATTTCCAGAGAAGGTTGCGTTCTATAATCAGTCAATACCACCCGCAGTGTTTTGGGTTTTGGAGACACGTGCTTCCTTTTGTTGTAGTAGTACCTTCTTGATTGCGCCAGCTGCTTCTCTCGGTTATCCCAGTAGTACCTTCTTCTTTGCGCCAGCAGCTTCTCTCGGTTCGCAGCATAATATTCCCGACGAGCCGCCCATGCTTTTTCACTTCTCCTGTACGTCTTTTTATACTCTGATATTCGAGCACGATTGTTTTTACGATACTCTCGCGCTTTGACTCTCAAACGTTCCTTATGTTTCTCCCTATACCGCCGCAAGTATTCTGCGCAACGTTCTCGGTTGTTTCGGGCCCATTCTCTTTTGTGGACAGCCCGTTGCTCCCGATGCGTAGCCTCATAACGCCTTTGGGACTCCCGCACTCGATCAGGATATTTTTCTTTGTATCGTTTTCGGGCAGCACGCACTTTCTCAGGATACTTGCTTCGGTAGAGGGCTTTTTTGCGAATATTCCTCTCTATGCCTTTCTCAGGATACTTGACTAGGTAGTGGACTTTTTTGACAGCGTTCCGCCTCCGTCGTCGTCGTTCGTCTTTCCTCAACAACTCTGTCGTTTCGTCGTCGTCGGTGTCGTCGTGGGGGTCATAGTCGTCGTCGTCGGTGTCTTGGGGGGCAACATCATCGTCGTTGTTTTGTTCGTAGTTCACTGGGGGTCTGCGACGGTGACTGCGGCGGAGGCCCTCGCTTTCGACTGACATTGGGCGATGGTGGCGGTGCTGGGGGAGGTGTGACTGGACGTTTAAACTGGTACCGCCAGTAGTTGCAGCAATAATCTAGCCCCTCTACGAACCACTCACAGGTTAATTGAGGGTAGCACCGTGGGTGAAAAGGAACCGCCTGTTCTGCTCGGCGTCTCTGGGCCTCTACTTTTTCGGGCTCCAGCTGCTTCAAACGTTCCGCAAACTCAGCAAAGTTTTCGTCGTTCAACAGCAACTCCCTCTTGACTTTCCGCAAGATCTCCTCCACTTCCAAATCTACCTCAAACTCTTCAAATGCTTCTAATAACTGCTTATGGCGAGAGTCCATCTTGGGATGACTCACCTCGAAGTTCAATTTGTTTTATAGTCTCTCATTCGTTCCCGTGATGCACCATGGACCCCCACTAGAGAGGGGGAGGGGGGTCCCCCCACCCCTTCCCTCCCCTCCCAGGGTCACCCCTGGGCCCTCTCCCTCATTGGTTCCTTCCCCTCCCACGGGACCTTTTTGTTCTCTATAAAAAACAGAGCCCCGATCTCCAGTGAGTTCATCTGATCATGTCCTCACAAGAGACGGCAGCGGGACCCAGTGGCCTTTCCCGCCACCAGTCCCTTCAATTACTAGGACTGGAGATGTCAAGTGATGATGAAGACTATAATGATTTGATGGACCATTTGGAACGGCAACGTGCCTTTCAAAGTCATCTCCTTCAACAATGTGGAGGTGGTATGGAAAGCAATGAAGAGGGTGCGTTTGACTTTCAACTTGAACGTTTTGTGGATCGGAGGAGTCATCGCCTGGGGGTACAGGAACGTCATTTCAATACCCGTTTACGCCAAAGGGGGAACTTGATTCCAAGTCAAAACATTACCCAAGCTCTCCAAGACGGATTACGTCGAGCAGTGAATCAAGTGTTAACCACCACGCCTGACCTCCACGATCAAGATAGACTCTACTTTTCAATAGCATCCAATCGCCTGCACAACAATTTTCAGGGGTGGGGATTACGTGCAGGTGAATGGCGGCAAGACAGAGAGCGTGTGGAGGCCCTATTCCACCGTTTAGCGCAAGCCTTGAACAGCAACGAACAATTTGAAATGGATGACTCCTTTCAAGTATCCATTACTCAAGTCCATCATGCCCCTCAGGGCACCGGCAAACCCCGTCGGGGTAAACCAGGCCACCCCACCATGGCCATGTTGACGGCCCAGAAAAAGTCAGTCATCCGGATCAAAAACAACGACGAACTCTGCTGTGCCAGAGCCCTCGTGGTCGCCAAAACTCGCCTGGACCAGCACCCGAAACAGAAAGGCATTAAGGAGGGGAAGGGCCCGCTGCAGAGAACCCTCGCTTGGGACCTCCATGACGAAGCCAAGGTGCCCTTTGGAGCATGCAGTTACGATGCCTTGACGGCCTTCAGTCAAGCCCCATCCCTGGCCGGTTACCAGATCATCCTGGTGGATGCGCATCGATCGTTCCACATCACTACCTTTGGACCCCTTCAAGACAAACAACTGATCCTACTGCACAACCAAGACCATTATGATGTCATTACCCGCTTGCATGGGTTTTTCGGGTCCAGTTATGTCTGTGCTGATTGTTGGAAACCCTATGACCATGAAGGACTGCATCGATGCACCAAGAAAAAGTTGTGCGGAGCCTGTCGGCAGAAAGAGTGCCCCGATTTCCTGCATGCCTACCCCCGACACATCAAAGCCACTCAACGTTGCCAGTCGTGTCATAGGGACTTTTTTGGAAAGACGTGTTTCGACTTGCATCTTGGCAAGACCAACGCTGGCAAACCCGTCACCGACTCCCAGTCCTCCGTATGCTTTCAACGACGCCGATGTCCTACCTGCTATCAACAAAATGTAGGCTTGTCCAACATTGAACGTCACCTTTGTTGGCACGTGGATTGCCCTTCTTGCCATGAGTACGTGCACGCCGACGACCACCTTTGTTTTATTCAAAGAGCTCCCAAGCCTCAAGAAGAGAAAAAGAAGAGAAAGAGGACACGTCAAAAGGGTCCTCGCGCCAAACGAGGTGCCGCCGCCGCGGAACCCCATGCACCCGACGAGGAGGAAGAAGAGGACGACCGACCACCCCTTCATGTCTTCTTTGATATTGAAGCCATGCAACCCAAGGAAAAACACATTGCCAATCTCGTCGTGGCCGAAACCGAAGACGACGATCCACCCCAGCGGTTCTCAGGTCCCTTCTGTATCCGCGACTTTCTGGAATGGTTGGATACCTTGACACTCCACGATACCCGTCAAGTCATTGTGTTGGCCCATAATTTTCAAGGGTACGATGGGTACTTTATCATCCATCAATACTATGGTGACAATAATAGCAATGTCGGTTCATTGATTCCATGAGTTTCTTCCAGATGCCCCTCTCCGCTTTTCCCAAAACCTTTGGCTTGACAGAACTCTGCAAAGGTTACTTCCCACACAAGTTCAACCTGCCCGATGATCGTCATCAAAACTACGTGGGCATCGTCCCAACCCTCGATTACTACATGCCCGAAACCATGTCACCCGAAGACAGGCAAGCCTTCGAAACCTGGCATCAAGAACAACGCGACAAGGGCGTGGTTTTTAATTTTAAACAAGAGTTGATCGCCTATTGTGAATCGGATGTACGTCTCTTGAAACAAGGATGTCTGACTTTCAAACGCTTGTTTCAAGACTTGATTCAATCCCTTCGAACACATCACCATTGCCTCGGCTTGTAATAGAGATTTACGTATGAACCGGATGATCCCCAACAGTATTGCCAGTGAACCCACCCGTGGTTGGAGAAACAAGATCAATCAGTCCCTCCCAGCCCTCCACTGGTTAACCTGGTGCGATCACCAACTACGCCAACGCGCCCTCCAAGATCTCAACCCCGACGATCTACTGGCCGGCGCCTATCCAGACCATCCAAGTCATCGCCAGTACGTACAACATGTCCGAAATGCCGGCGAGTATAAGATCCCCGGGACCCAGATCCATGTGGATGGTTATTACCCCGACACCCACACCGTCTACGAATTTCAAGGGTGTTTCACCCACGGATGCCCAACCTGTTACCCCAACCGCCACGAAAAACATGCCCGTCACTATGATCGGACTATGCAAGATGTCTACGAAACCACTCAAGACAAAGTCCAACAGCTTACCAAACAAGGGTACAACGTCATTCAAATGTGGGGATGTGAATGGAAACACCTCAAACAAACCCAACCAGAGATCGACTCCTTCGTCCAGGGACTCGACTTTATCTCACCTCTTCAACCTCGAGAGGCTTTCTGTGGAGGTCGTACCAATGCCGTCAAACTCTACCATCATATCACCCCCGGCCAAAAGATCCACTACATCGATGTCACCTCCTTGTACCCGTGGGTCAACAAGAAGTCTGTCTACCCCAAAGGACATCCGACCCTCCTTTCACAACCGGGTCACACCGACATCCATCAGTACTTTGGGTTGATTCAATGTCAAGTCCTGCCTCCACGTGAACTGTACCATCCCGTGCTGCCTTACCGTCAAGATGAGAAACTCACCTTTCCCCTCTGTGCGACGTGTGTGGAAGAAGAAATGGACAAACCCCTTCTAGACAGATCCTATCATTGCCCTCACACCGACGAACAACGCGCCCTCACCAGTACCTGGTGCAGCCCCGAATTAGAGAAAGCCGTCGAGCTCGGGTACCAAGTCCTGTACATCCACGAAGTCTGGCATTTCCCCGACACCTGTGAGGGGTTGTTCCGAGACTACGTGAATACTTGGCTGAAAATCAAGCAAGAAGCCAGTGGGTGGCCTGAGGACAACATGACAGAACAACAAAAACAAACGTACATCGAAAACTACTTCGAGCATGAAGGCATCCGCCTGGAGTACGCCAAAATCGAATACAACCCGGGCCTGCGTACACTAGCCAAACTCATGTTGAACTCCATGTGGGGCAAGTTTGGACAACGCCTTAACAAGACCCAAATCCAAACCTTTGATGATCCTCAAGCTTTCCACCAGTTTTTGGATACAGATACCTTAAATATAAAGCACGGCTCCGTCATCAATGACGACATGGTTGAGGTGTTCTACCAACATCAAGAAGAGGACATCCCCGTGTCACCCAACCTGAACATCTTTGTGGCTGCTTTCACCACCTGTTACGCCCGGCTCCGACTCTATGAAGCCCTGGAACCCTTAGGGGAGCGTGTCTTGTATTACGATACAGACTCCATTATCTTCTACACAAACGAAGGACAACCCAACCCAGACTTAGGTCACTATCTCGGTGACTTCACCTCCGAATTGGGAACCGATGAGTACATCGAAGAATTTGTGAGTGGGGGCCCCAAGAACTACGGTTACACCACCAATCAGGGACACGTCGAATGTAAGGTCAGAGGGTTCCGACTCAACAGCGAAGGCAAGACCCAACTCAACTACCACATCATGCGTCAGAATGTCCAAGACGAAATCCAGAAACCCCTCCTGAAACCCCGACAGATTCAAGTCACCAAAACCCATCAGATCGTACGCAATCCAAAAACCTATGACTTGTACACACATCCCCAACACAAATGGTACCAACTGGTGTACGACAAAAGAGTACTGGACCCCATTACGTTCAAGACATACCCTTATGGATACCAGTGAAAGACGTTGCCCAAACAAGATCGTCGATTGTGATCACTGTGATCAAGAACATTTGACGCCACCACCACCACCCCCATTCTACAGTTCCTTTGCCATACCTTTGATGAGAAATCAATCATATCAACGTCAACTACAACAATGGATCCGTGACAACAACCAATGGCGAAGAATAACTCGATGCCAAAAACAATGGTGGGGACCCTCTATTGAACATTAAGGAATCAAGGATTGCTGTCTGTTGAAGGACACTTTCGGATTCATACCCCCAGGAGGGGTCATTTTTCTTTCACTTGTTGTTGTGAAAAAAGTTTGACAATAAAAGTATTTATTTATTTTTTTTTGTGTTGTTTTCACTCAAAGGACTACCCCCCGCTGCTCCAATTGGACTTTGGACTTTGAGCCCGCGTTTACTCCGCGGTTTTTACCCATTCTGAGCCCACGAACCTTTTTCCACCTGCTCAGCGGTTTCCCATTCAAAACCACGTGACTTCCGGTTGGCATGAGCCCGCGATCCCTTTTTCCACCTGGTCAGCGGTTTCCCATCCTAAAACACGTGACTTCCGGTTCCAGACACTTCCGGTCACTTCCGGTTCCGGTGACGTCATTGATTTGCTCTCGACCAATCAGAAGCCAGCATTAGGCGCCAGATGGGCGCACTTT
This sequence comes from Siderastrea siderea, assembly GCA_964030785.1. NCBI lineage: Eukaryota > Metazoa > Cnidaria > Anthozoa > Scleractinia > Rhizangiidae > Siderastrea > Siderastrea siderea. The sequence continues at coordinate 19,820,269 of OZ034968.1, read as the reverse complement.
ACTACTCCCTTCGTGGATTCGCTCTGACGAAGGGCTAACGCTCGAAACGTCAGATTCAATCCTCTTTACGGTGGCCAATTTACTTTATCAACTCAGTTGATAAATCCAAAGTTTGGTGGTCAAAAAAAGCACTAATGTGAAAGCTATTTCGACTCTATGAATACTTACTTTGAGTCAGCTTATCGTCTTTAATCTGTATAATTACGGTTTTAAACTTACCTACGCAATATGGCTGTGCAAAACACCAGAAAGGCAAAAGAAAGATTCTTCATCTATACGCTGACTACGGACTCTCCAACAGCCAGAGAACTTTTAATTTAGGTGAACTAAGTGACGTCACTCTCAAAACAGCCAATCTGTGCCCAGAAATCGCTCAAATTTTCGCCCTATCTCAGTCCTCCCTATTGTGCCTAAGATTTTAGAACGTCATGTACATTCTAACTTCTACGGTTTTCTTGCCAGTTATGATCTTCTCACGGACTTCCAGTTTGGCTTTAGATGGTTTCGCTCTTGTGAGCTTGCAGTTATGAACCTCTCGGACTGTATACTCGCCAATATGGACCGTGGCCTTCTTAGTGGACTTCTCTTAATTGACCTAAAAAAGGCCTTTGATCTGGTCAATCATAGCACCCTGTTGTTTAAACTCGGCGTATATGGTTGTTCTCCATCTGCACTTAAGTGGTTTAACTCGTATCTTACTGGCCGCTCCCAGAAAACGTCATTTAAAGGGGCTTTGTCCGATTCACTTCCTATGTCTGTCGGAATCCCTCAGGGGAGCATACTTGGACCTCTATTCTTTCTTGTTTTCATAAATGACCTCCAACTATATTTGTCCTCTACTTTTGACACTAATTATAACCTTACTATGTTTGCCGATGATACTACCATTCTCACATCTGGATCCACTGTGCAGGAAGTTGAACTTCGACTAAACCTGCTTGCTACCGATGTGTCATCCTGGGCAAATCTCAACCGCATGGCCCTAAATTCTTCCAAAACTAATACTATGCTGATAGCTTCTCCCCAAAAGCTAAGATTCTTATCTTCTCAATCACTTGATGTAGCAGTCAATAACACCATTGTGGACCAAGTCCTCGAGGCTACAGTTCTCGGCGTGACATTTGACCACCACCTCTCGTGGGAGCAGCATGTTGATAGTCTGTGTTGTAAACTGAACAGCCGTCTCTCGCTTTTGCGAAGAATTAGCTCCTTCCTTACACAAGAAGGCTCCCTGCATTATTACAATGCTTGTGTTCACACTCAAGTGAATTAAGGAAATTAAAGGGTCTCCGCAGATTTGGAGGGGGGTGGTCTAGTTTAGAATACTTTCAAGGTACTGATTAGAAAGTTTGGCAGAGTCGAGAATTTTCTTGAAGTATTAAATTTTTGTCTTCGTGAACTTTGTTTTTACGTCACGTGACATACCACGCCCAATTATTACAATTTATTTTGATTGAAATTTACAATAGTTTAAGACAACGAATCCCCATTAAGTTTACCTTGTATCAATGACTTGAGGCAAAAGGTTTAGGGAACTAATTGGGTTTTGAGAATTCAGGTACTTTCTTTAAACTATGACGTTTTAATTTTGGAGAGGGACTAGGACTAGAGAAAAACAGTAAATAGTTACGTAACAATTAAGACGATTTCCGCACAACGTTCAAGCAGTAAGAGCAAAAATTAAGTTACCAAAAAAATACTTGCAGTACTGCCACATTTTGAGAACAGATAAGAAGAACTTATCGTTACTTTTGCTACCAAGCTGACCCCGCGAGAGAAAATTGGATTTGAAGTTATCCATATTTCAATTAAAAAGACGCTTCATGTCAGTTCAAAACAAAATGGCGCCCGTTTTTAGCATACTTTTACGAGATTTGAAATTAATTTTCTTGAGAATGCTTGAGAATTTCATCGCGGGGTCACTTGGGCAAGTGAACTAGAGTGAGATATTTCAAATAGCATTTAAAATGTTACCGTGCTATGAGTAGTTTTTTGGTAAATACTTTTTGCACTTATTGCTCGGACGTTGAGCGGAATCCGTCTTAACCTTTTCAGGAAACCCCGTTTAATTTAAACTACCTTTCCACAATGCGGAGATTTTGGAAGAAAGATAGGTAGTTATAACGTTGATTATCATGTTGTAATCGAACTGTTGCAAATTTTGCATAAATTAGGGCGTGGCCGATGATGTGACAGGGGCAAACACACGAATTTATCCAAAAAGTTGATTTGTCTCTTATTACACAATTATAAGCCATTTTGTCTTGAATAGCAACGCTTCTAAAAAAATGTGGAAAAAAGGTGATATTTCATGAGGAGCCATTCCTTAATCCACCTGAGCAGTCAGCTTGTTTATTGTTCTAGCGCCTGGGGGCACCTGCTTCCAGACACTACTCCTTCGTCTCCTTCGCGTGCAGAAACATGCTGCTCGTATAATTCTCGTCGCTGACTTTGCTACACCTTCTGTTGCCCTTTTTTCTAAACTTCAATGGATCCCAGCAGAAACTCATAAGGAGTTGAAAAGTCCTTATGAGTTTCTGATCCCAGTAAATGAAATGATAAAATGGAGGAAGCTGCAGCTACTTTTCTCTATTATGGCTAATCCTGAAGCTCCTCTTTGTCTTAAACAGAAGTTCTCCTTTCTATCCACTACACAGACTACTCGTATAACTAGAGGTACAACTTCTCATAATTTAGTTATTCCCCAGCCTAGAACAAATTTGGGTAAGCGTACCTTCTCGTACTCCGCCACTGTTCTCTTTAATGCCCTTGAGGTTGATTTAAAGATACTTGCTGCGCACCCCCTTGCCTCGCCTAGTGCTTTTTCTTCCTTTTCGTTTTCGCTAAAGCATAAACTTCGTGGCCTTTTCCTGCAAAACCTCAATACTGTCTCCCATCTTGAGGAGCTTTGTTGCCATGAATGCCGCTTTCTTCTTAAATGCCGCTGTTTTTTTTAGTATGTGACTACTTCATGTTTCTTAGCTTATTACTTCTCTTTCTTATAGTTTAGCTTTGAATATCTGTTATTTTGTAATGTTTAATGTTTATTTTGAGGGCCATATGTTAGAAAACTGTAAAAGGTTAGTATGTTCACCCTCGTTAAATAAAGTGTATTGTATTGTATTGTATTGTAATTTTGCCCTATTGTCATGGTTTAAAGTTTTTTTTTCGAACACAACAGTTGCCTAAGTGTTTGGTGTTTCGTTTGTGTTTATCTTCCACAAGTCTAATTATATAATGCATAAGGTTATTGATAAATGCAGCACACTTAAATAATAACAAGGAAACCTGGCTTTATCAAAGACGGACCCTTATAAGATGAGGTTCTACAGTTGTGGGAACCTAGTAGCCTGCGTGCAGACGTCTCCTATTTCCTTCCACCCGCGGAAAAGGGACGTCTGCGAAACGGCGTCGCTAATCGTGTTCCAATATCCTGCTGTTTTTCAGGAATTCGTGGAAAGTGCTTTTATTGGTTGCTTGACAATAGCCACTGTTAGAAACAACTCTGATTGGCTATCGTCGGGAAATGCTCGAGATAATGTATGCGATCTACATTTAGCGGGGCTTTCCATTTATAAAAACATCTCCGATTGTGTGTTGTGTTTCTCGACTATTCTGAAAAACAACGACAGAAACCTTGTGAAAAGTCGCGGTGAATTTAAAGTTCAGGAAGAAATCCTTTCCCTTCAGTTCATCGTACACGAAACATCGCCATATATTTATAGATCGTGCGTGGGAAAGTTGCGAAAGCGGAGAGGTCTTTACGCCAACGTGAGAAAAATCGAGGACGAACTTTTTAGCGATTATAGTTCCAAAGCTTTCAAGGTAGGACTTACAGTAAAAAAAAAGGATTGAGACACTAGGAAAGGACAGCGTAGGAACTTCGGCTTCTCCCGAGAAGCGAATTCTTTTGGAGGAGTCGGTAGATTGTTCGTCGAACGATCTCAGTTCGCTGGTTACGTCAACTCCTGTGAAAGCCGTTCGCAATGCTTCTGTGAGAAAAATTCAGATTCCTCCTCTTAGTCCTGTTCGACCTCCGATCATGGAGCGATCAGAGGGAAACGATTCTGGCACAGAAAACAAAAACTGTGTTATCATAATTTATGCGAAATTTAAAACCCGAACAGCAGGATACTGGAACACGATTAGCGACGCCGTTTCGCAGACGTCCCTTTTCCGCGGGTGGAAGTGAAATAGGAGACGTCTGCACGCAGGCTAGGAACCTAGATTCACGGACAATTTCTATTGGGTATCAAAGATAAATAAATTTTACGTGATCTGTTTTGGAAATTGCAAAAAGAAAGACATAACGTAGCATAAAAGACTACATAAAACATGTCGCAAAAATGAAAACCCGCAGCAATAATTTTCTACCAAACCGTAGATGCTAGAATTAAACCCCCTTAATTCTCCTACAGCCCTTGCATTTTCATTATTTTGCAATGCAGAAACAAACTACTACAATAAACTACAATAACTACAATAAAAAACTACAAGTTCGAACTAAAAAGTGAGCTCTCAACCCCATCAAATTTTGTTGGGCAACGGTTGCAGTGATAAAATAGGAATGTGCGCGAGCCCATTACAACGTCAATGTAAAAATAGAAAATCAGCAACAATAGTCAGGTGAATGTCATTAAAGATGTGTTTATTGCATCGTGGTATAAAATAGGCAAGATGAACGTTTATACGTTTGTCTCACGATGGAATCGCTTTGAGTTGTTGATCGCGACGTTTCGACTGCAATACTGCTAGTCTTCATCGGGCGATGAGGTCGATTGTGTTCCCTCACAGGTCCGCTTTGTGGTTGATCGGCTGTTGTGCTTTTTGATCGTAGGTATCCAAGCTTTAGGAATTTCGATTCCACTATCTCTATTGATGTTATTAGGATGAAGACTTGTATGGATAGCCTCTTTGACCCTACGTGTGTACCAGTGAGGGTCACGATCAATAAACTTAACTTCTTTCCAAATAGGAAGATGCCCGGTTTCGTTAGCGTGCTCCGAAACTGCGGAGGTTTGCGTACGAGCAAGCCGTATATCTCTGTCGTGTCCTTTTGTCCTGTCTTGCATCGCTCTCCCTGTTTCCCCAATGTATACTTTGCCGCACTCACATGGAATCTTTTATACGACACCGTCTTGTTTAGTTGGTTCAAGGGCGTCTTTCGGTCGCACTAAGTGAGACCTAAGAGTTGTGTCTGATTTGAAGACGGTGCGTACACCCTGTTGTTGTAGGCAGCGGCGAAGAACCTCTGATACCCCTTTTATGTAGGGTAGAACCGCAGTAGATTTAAATTCTTGCGTAGGCTCTTTGTTGGCTGTTGGTCTTGCTGTCTTTGTGAGCACGACAGAGATATACAATAGTCAGGTGATTACTAACATATTTGCTGCAACTCTCGTTAACCCTAAAATCAGCAAATGGACCATATGTTCCGTTAAGATAGTTGCATGGTGTTGAAAATGAAACAACTCTAAGAATCTCCCTACAACTGTTGCCGAGGTAAAAATAACAAAACGAGATAAGAAAACACTTTCCATACATTTTTGGAGGAAGAAGTTTCTTATGCATTACGGTAGCGGATTTGCCTATAGCAAAAAACAAAACCAAAAAGGAGGGAGGGTGGGTGGAGTGAAACCTTAGCAAAACATTTGGACCATCCAGGGGGAGGTCCTACGGGATCCACGCATGCGCAATGCACTCAAAATAAAGAGTAAGAAATTTTCTTTCTGTTTAAAATCCTTTCTTATTACTCTTATTGAATGACAATAAAATAATATACTTCTCAAAAGCATAAAACACCTGCTGTTACATATCATGCCTCATAATGTGAAATGGACCATGAATTGGACAAAATAATTCTACGTATTCACTTCACAGTAGCTGGAGAAAAATTAACTAAGTTTTCTTTCATTTTCACGATCGATTACTAGATGTACAAGGCACAAGGAAAAGTCTCTAGAAAAAACTTAAGCTGTGCAAGATTGCAGGTATCATCAAGAGCACAGTGTTCCTGGCCCTGGAGACTAAAAAGGCACCATTGCAGGGTGTGTCATCATCACTGATGCAGCAAGCAACGGCACATTTAAGTTTCTCACCGTCGTCGTCAAAAAGCTGGTCATCGTCACACTTCTTCTTTGTCTCTTCACAGTCACTTTTCTTCATGCACTCGCCTCTCCTTTCACCAGTTTCACCTTTTTTTTTTTGTATCAAAGTGCGCTTTCCAGCAGGTTTCCTGCGTGTTGCAGTTTTCCTTCCTCTCTTTTTCGTCGCTTTCTTCCGCACTTTTTTCATCGCATTTGTAACACTCAAAGGAATAAGCTGTAAATATGTATAAAGTAAATCTCAGTTCTTTTACGTTAAATATGTTAAATATATTCTAAATAGATTGAAAAACCTCCAGTTTAGAGTAGGGGTAACGTAACAGCAGCTATGAAGAGGTTCAAATTCTTCTGCTAAGTTTGCTACAACTTTTACTGACAATTATTAACGTATAGTTTAGATAACATGAGGACATATAACACTGTTTCCCTTGGAACTGCAATAAGAGCACACGATATATATACAGACTGTATGGCCCTACAAATGTACCCGTATGACAAAGCCATATATTCTCTTTCCTTATTTACGTGCTTTGGAAGAAACGTTATAACGTCGTAACGACCATAACAGAAGAGGCCCCTGTAGAGAAGTGGTTACCTGGAGACGAATAAATAAACAATTTCATTATGCCTTGCGGCAGTCAATTTCTGTTTGCTTAATCGGTTATCAGGGTCGTAACCAGGTATGTGGCATCAGGGATCAAAGGGGTGGGATCGGGGATCAGAAGGATGGGATCAAAGACCACAGCCCTGGGATCAGGAATCACAGACCATGGGATCGGGATCAGCAGTTTCTTGTAGGGATCAGGGATCAGGCTGTACCACATTTGTGGGATCAGGGACGAAAATTGGTCACGCTTTTGGAATCAAGGAACAGAAATTTGCGTACAAAAATGGGATCAGAGATGAAAAAACATACCTCGTTACCACCCTGTGTTATGCAAATTTAATATTCTTCGTGTTCAACAACTTTTCGAAATTAAGCTATACATAGCCAACTGACGAAACCAATTTAATTTTGATTGCACAACTGAACTACTTGCGTGAACTATTCTAAGATTAAAGAAATGTCTGTCAAGCATTTTCCTTGTGCTTTCGATGCACAAATTCCTCGATAGCGTGATTTTTAATATCCAGTTTTATTTATTGTACATATGAATAATAGTCCTTAATGCTTAATTACATAGAACTGCTTTCAAGTTGACACCCTAGGTTTAATTACACTCTATAATTTTGTCAGTGATGTAAATTTACATCTCTCAAGTAAAAATAGTTCTTCTTATGACTTCTGCTAAGCCAAACCAATGAGCTTTAATAATATGAGCCTTACTTGCCGCAAATATGACGCATTACGAAACCGTGGCTTAAAACATGCATATGTTTTGTACTTGTGCAAGTTTCAAGTTGTATGGATTTGCGAGTGTCCATAATTTATGTACTAGCCACTTGTGGCAGTGAGCACGCTTAAAATTGTTAAACTGACCAGGTGTACTTAAGCATATTTTAACTCATTGCGACATTTCCCCTATGTCGTATCGGGTAACGCCGACATCCGGTGAAATCGCTTTCAAAACATGCTGTTTTGGACAGAATATCGCCCTTCTTTCCCAAAGTAGAACCTATTTCCCAAATGTACCACCAGAAATAAGATTAGCAATATCTAACCTACTACTGATAAAAAGCTGGAGTTATTTTTGTATGTATGTCGAGATTTTAGCATGGCATTTTTATGTTTTGTGGCGTCGAATTGGTGTAAAATTTGTAGGAGTGTGACCGGTCGGGGAACCACCGGGCTGAGGAAAACTGGGTAAGCTCGACAGCGCAAGCTTCGAATGATAAATGTACCGCCAAATTCAAATAGTTGAATAAATTTGCCGCATTTTGATATATAATTCGCGAGGGTTTATGAGGATTACGGCATGGCAAAACAATTTCGAAATTTCTTTCTTGTTCTCTTCTTTCTCTTCTCTCGTCGCGTGACGGTTACTGCAGCAAAAGATCATTTCGAAGGGAAAATGGTGATTCAAACGCGACATTCAGCCGGCAGAATAGTGTCCTTCGAAAACGAGGTTAACAAGAAATTAAAATGATAATTTATATTTAATTATAGTTTGGAACAAAGGAAAAAAACGGGAATCTGCACTGGGTTAAATTAATAGAGAAAACATTAAAGGAATTGGATATCCAAGAAGCTGTAATTAATAGCCACATGAATTACTGGCTTTACGAAAAAAAATTGGCTTCTAAAGAGAGAAGTGCGAGATAGAAGGGAGGTGCGAGCGTCCGGAAGCTGCTTGATATAAAGTGGAAATCAAGTATTTGTGCCTTCACTGTAAACTATCAAGGACATCAAGAGTTAGACAAAGCCGCTTTAGTATCGTAATCTAGCCAGTCATCGTATTTCTCAATGAATCCCACGAAATGAATTTTAAGGTTTTTCTTGACGTGTCCACTTCAACTACCTCTACAACATACAAATTCTTGTCCATTCTTGGTTTTCGCTGAGATCTCTCGACCTTTTCTTCGCGGATTTGACAGTACGTTCCACTACAAAACGTCGCAGAGGACATGACAGACGGTTTGATTGGTTGGCCATAATGTGACCCCTTGTAATCGCGTGATGGGTTAACGTGAGCTTCTTCACAAAGCGCACGCGTGTAGCAAGTACTTCATGTAACGATCATTGAGAGTAAATGTCCTCATTTGTGGGCAGTAAGTTTGATATGAACTGCAAGTTGGAAAAGTCAAGTATAACAACGAAACTATAAGTGGAAACACATGTTAGACTATAATAACTGGCCAATGGGTTACATACATACATATATACATACATAAACTTTATTGAAGTGTCAGGGTATTTAGCTATGGATAGCTAATTGGGGACACTAGCAAATACAATATAAAATACTAATATTATATAAAATAGATATATAGATAGGTAATTAACAATTTAAATATGTTTTATAGGTCTAATTAGTTAAAATATAAGTTCAAAATTACCTAAATTAGTTCTATTATAATTATGTTGAGCAAGCATAGGAGCTGCATCTTCCGTCCAACACATCTGTTAGGTTAATGGCCTGAACTGCTTTTTTAAATTCATGAAGGCTTGTTTTGTTGCGAAGGTCTTTGTCCATTTTTCCCCAGAGATAGGGACCTAAATATCTTATGCTATGTTTACCATAGTTGATGCTTTTTGTCTTTCACACCGTCAGAGGGAACATCTGAAAACCCTCATCACTCTTTCGAAAGAATAAGGAAAGGCATCTATTGCTTTTGTGACCTGGCTTGTTGCATTAATTGAACATGAGATGGAAGAGGGATGATATCCGGCATACATGAACTGCTAGCTGCAGCAATAAGTATTTTAACATGCTGTCGTTCGGTTGTTCTTTGAGATCTTAGTTAAATTGCGCTATGCAGGTATAAATATATCATAGTAACCGCTGCCATTGATCGGTGTAAACTAAAAAACTCACCCACTCTTATGACTGCGCTGAACACCAGTAAGACAACAGAAAGATTTTTCGTAGTTGAAAGTTATGCTGCATGTTCGACTCATCAACTTCGCCTGTCAATGACGTCAATGTGTTTGAGCTGTGAATGCATAAAAGGAAATCCATCTGATCATGGTTTTGCTAAGTCACGTCAATGCACCAACTGGCATGAGTTGGGATTTAACCAGAAAAAACAGTTTTCAATCTCGCTCTTGCCGTTTTCTTTTATTTATTTATTTTGTTTTATCTTCCAGTGGCACTTGTTTTACTTAGAATTACTATTTTTCAATATCATGATCTCGTTGTTCTTGGTTTTAGTAATTTACGTTTTGGTAAGATTGGACAATTGGATCATAAGGTTGAGGTTTTAGTGCTGTACGCTTGAGGTGTCTATCGGCTGGTAGCTGGTGTGGGGCGAAGTGGTATTGAAAAGACGGATTCCAAACATGGAGCTGAACCCGACTCTTGATCTAGTTTAGAGTATCTGTTATACTAATTGCTATTTTAGACTAAATCAGGGCTAAATGTAACGTACAACGGATACGTTTCGACGTAAATGATACCAATCAAGAAATGGTCTATTGTACCGGATCAAATTCGCACAAACAATAGCCTTTTGTTTGCAGGAACAATAGCCTTTTATTCACAGGGACGCTGTGGAAGCCATGCCGAGATCACGACGAAAAGTTCCTCGAAGATCGTAAAATTTTCGGCGTGACAAACTTTCTTCTTAGGTGGGGGTGGGGAGTGTAGATTGTGCTAGCGTGATGCTATTTTCTCTGGCGTGCCGAGGGGAAAATGTCGCCTCGCCGAGCCTTCGCTGCATTGTCTATTAGTCACTGAAAATACAGAATTTTCGGCAAACTCTAAAAGTCATAGTTTAGTATGCGCCGTTCTTAAATCAAAATAATTGTTGTTATGAAATAAGAATCTGTCCTAGCTTGGTTACTTTTTAGTCAGCGTTTATTGCCATTGAACCTAGATCACTTTCCAGTTTGTAGGAGAGGAAAGCATAAACAATCTCCTTTGTCTAAGAAATTTAGCTTTTAAAAAAAGCATTTCTTGATAGCGTCAAGTAAAAACGCATTCTCTTTCTGTTTGTGTAGGAGGTACTCTGATATATTGCCAAACCGGTTTATTTAAGACTCGCACCTCTTACGGACGCAACTTAACTTCGTGTTAACTTTTAAGTCATGAACAGGGACTTTATTCAACATAATCCTTTTTTCTTAAGATATAAACATTAGTAAAGGGTGGCTCAAAAGTTCGTTATGCGAGAACTCTATAACGAACGGTTATCGTTTAGTATTTCAGTTTGAGAGATTTGTTTTGCTGCGTTTTTCTCACCTATTGTTTTCAAGCCTATACAAAGTTTTGAATAGTTTCTTAAAAAAACAAGCCTGGCTCTTCTTAAACAGCGCACCGCCCATTGTAACATTTTATCACACCTCGAGATTATTCAACGAAGTGGAAAACGCGTGTTCGGTTTATTTACGCTGTGCGAGAATTGACTGGCTTTTAAAATTGCGTTTTGAAAGAAAGGAGTTATGTAAAACACTGAAAATGAAACACGCGAACAGACCTTTGCTGAATTTTCGTGTGTGTCAGGTGGAGATGTGTATCCTCGACTTTGAGGGAAGCCAATATTCAGTCAAAAGTTATGCAAATAGCAGTGACGGCCGAATGTTTTTTTTTTTAACCCAAATGATATATGCAGCGCGAAATTTAAATGCTCCGTTCCCATTCAGCTTCACGAGAATTGAATGGGTTAACTGCTTTTTGAAAGAAAGGAGTTGTGTGGAACAAAATGAAACACGCGAACAGTCCCTTGCTGAATTTCGCATGTATCAGCCGGCAGATGTGTATTCCCGTTGATATAGTCTCTGATTAGGAAACTTATAGTCCGTGGGCCAGGAGGCGAAACCCTCCCCCCCCCCCTTGGGGAAATTTTGGGGACATACATCGTTTTGAAGCATAGCCCGAGGGTGTTTCAAATCAGGTTGTTCGCACTTCTCAAGTGGACGTGTTTGGCCGTACGGCCACATTCTTTATGTGAGGCAAAAAAAAAAACCACAGGGTACCCACGTCGTGGTTTTTTAAAGTTACACCTAAAATGCCCAGACAAGACACATAACACTATAAAATGTGTATGTATTTCTATCAAAATCACATATATAATACTGTCTAAGTAGGGAAACTGTTAATTGTCATCATCGTCTCCTGCAGCATTCTTTATCTGAAACAAAAAAAACACGGGGTACCCACGTCATGATTTTGTTGACAACCACTAAAAAAGGCATTCACTATTCTAATACTGCAAAAGTGCACATGCATTTGATATGAATACACACCTGTATGCAGTTTCTATAATGCATCAAAAATCAAGTCCACAACATTTTGCAGCTCGAAAATCTCTTCGCCGTCTTCATCGTCTCCTGCAAGAGAGTCAACCATGATATCTGCCAATTCACTTCCGTCCATATAATTTCTAGAGCGCCAACATAGTTCACTTCCCAACCAAGGCCTTGTGGAGAATGAAGAAGAAGAGCATACATCAGCAAGTCTACCACAATACGTGAGGCAAGTGAAGATCTCTAGACTTTCCAGTGTTTCTTCAGAGGAATCCGGACACTGGTCGATGTCTTGGAATGTCGGTATGAAGGTGGTGTGTTTCTGATGTCACGTTATTCCATGACTTAACGGCCTTGTTTCGTTCAGTACATAGAAGAACACCAAACACGGCCGTTATTCCATGACTTAACGGCCCTGTTTCGTTCGGTATCTAGAAGAACACCAAATGTTGTCTCGTTTCGTTCGGTATATAGAGGAACTCCTAGCTGAACTCCAAATGCAGCCGTTATTCCATGACTAACGGCCTCATTTCGTTCGGTACATGGAGAAAGTCCACACGCAGCCGTAACATCGTAACAACGTAACATCGTAACATCTTAACATCGTAACATTGAAACTATAAGTACATGAAAAAGTGTTGAAATTTTCAATAAGATGACAAATAAAAACGTTCTTTATCAAAGTTTGCCGATAAAGGTTGGGTGAAAGGCAATGCTACAACGTTACATCCAATATTATACACAAGTGAACCTGTTACGCTGTTACATTTTATTACGCTGTTTCAGTTTTACCCTGGGTTTTCTGTTCAGTAAGTTGTTACGATGTTACATTGTTACGGTGTTATATTTGCTGTTCCGCTGTTACGATGCTATGGCTTTAATTACACCAAACTACCGATGTGGAGGGGCTAAGGATATATACAAACTTAACATCTTAACCCTGTTACGACGAATATTACTCTTTGAACTGCATCCAAATCCGTGCTAGGTATAGTGAGCTCTTCGTCTTCCTCCTCCACAAGGCCTTGGTTGGGAAGTGAACAATGTTGGTACTCTAGAAATTAAAGGGATGGAAGGTGAATTGATGTCTCAAGAGCTGGCGGATATCAAAGTTGACAGTCTTGCAGGAGACGATGAAGACGACGAAGGGATTCCCGAGCTGGAAAGTGTTGTGGACTTGATTTTTGATGCATTGTAGAAACGGCGTACAGGTGTGTATTCATATCAAATGCATGTGCCCTTTTTAGTGGTTGTCAACAAAATCATGACCTGGGTATCCTGTGGTTTTTTGTTTCAGATAAAAAACATTGCGGGAGACGATGATGACAATTAACAGGTTCCCTACTTGGACAGTGTTATATATGTGATTTTGATAGAAATACATACACATTTTAGAGTGTTATGTGTCTTGTCTGGGCATTTTAGGTGTAACTTTCAAAAACCACGACGTGGGGAGCCTGTGGTTTGTTTGCTTCACATAAAGAATGTGGTCGTACGGCCAAACGCCTCCACTTGAGAAGTGCAAACAACCTGATTCGAAACACCCTCGGGCTATGCTTCAAAACGATATATGTCCCCGAAATTCCCCGAGGGGGGGGGGGGAGGGTTTCGCCTCCTGGCCCACGGACTATTAAATGCCGCCGAAACAAGTGTAGATGTTTTCTACTCGTTCTGTAAGCCGAGAAACTAAGCTGCACTTTTTCTTTGCTGTCCAGGTGTTGAGCGACATTCATTGCCATAACCACCCACCTCTGTGTAACTATTCGTGCCTTGACAAATGTTCCTCTTACCCTCCCTTACAGGGGAATTTTGCCAGTACTTTGCTTTTGCCGAAGATTCAAACTTACCGCGAGTGCCGTCGTCGGAAATTTTGAATTTCCCTCGTGCATTAGCTAGTCATTGTTTTCGCCGCTCTCAAAAATGACCAAATATGGCCAGTTTCACGCAAGTAAACAATACCTATTGTTTTCAAATCTGATCCTCTTATCTTCATACGCAGGCTATTCTAGACCAAATCTCTCTTATTTCTTTAACCTATCCCAGACTAGATTGCTTGAAAACCATACCCTTCACAGCAGCACATACCCATATAGCTTATATATGAGGTCTCCCCTGTCACTCTAAGGGGTTTTGCAATACTGTAATAACCTATAGTCATTCAAATAAAGCTATTGTTGTTGATTGACTAACTGAGTCAACCAATTATTCCGATGCCAGTGGTCCCTGATGAAAGTTGGTTCTGTCTAAAGGAAATATTAGGCAAGATTAAAGCAGACAGTCTCTTTTGCTGTTTGTCAGCAGTCTTCCATTTTTTAGTTTGCTTTATTTTGTTCAGTGGTGATCAAGATCTTCACAAATTGCTCGCTTTTATTTCAGTCAGTTCTTGCACGGACAGTGAGTCACAAACATAAATCACGTACTGCCGCTGATAAGTGTATAACATTGTACTTTATGAAGCTACATCTACACAATATCTTCCACAACAATCACATCCCCGGGTAAAACAGTATATAATATCAGAGCGTCTAGAAAAAAATCAGGCTATATACTACGAACGCGAACATCAGCATGATCAGGTTTGCTGAAACAGTAAAGGCACCGCTGCAAGATGTGTCACCCTCACTCACGCAGAAAGCCACAGCACACTTCGTTATTTTGTCATCCATAAGGGACACATTGAAGTCGGCGATATCTCCAGACTCACACTTTTTCTTATTGAATTCGCAGGCCTGTTTTAGTACACATCCTCTCAGCTCAGCCTCAAAGCCTCTTTCTGTCTCAAGGTGTACCTTCCAGCACGTTTCTGCATCAGAACAGTTGACTATTTTCTGATTTTTGCACATTCATCCCGGGCTCCAAGGCATTCGTAGCACTTGAAAGAATAAGCTGAAAGAATAAGAAAGAATAAGCTTTCATATCACTTGATACTTATTTTATAATCTCCTGCAGCCTTTAACTAGCAAAAATAAGGGCTAAATAAATCAATCAATTGCAAGCGGCGTTCAATCTTTCGCTGGTTGCATAATCAGAAACATCATTTTGTGTTTTTACAAGAAACGCACTGTACTAAAGAATGCGCTCAATTGTGGGAAGCAGAATGGGGTGGAAAAGTTTTTTTCAGCCACGGTACATCACAGAGTAAAGGCGTTATGACTCTCGTCAACCCAAAACTAGACTTTAAGATTGAAAAGTGTATAACTGACAAAATTGGCAGATTTATTATACTTGATTTAGTTGTCGACGAGTCTCACATAGTACTCGTAAACATCTACGCGCCAAACGATGCTAATCAACAGATAACCTTCCTTAAAGACCTTCAAAGCCGCAAGAAAATATTATAGTCGCCGGTGACTTTAACTGCGCTTTGAAAGAAAGAGACAAAAAAGGTGGAAACCCCGTCCGGAACAAATCTCGTGTAATTAAAGAAATCGAACATTTTGCTGATCTGTACAAACTGTGCGACATATGGCGCTGCCGCAGTCCTGATGTAGAACGATACACGTGGAGAAACAAGTCTCTTAAAATCCAATGCCGGTTAGACTATTTCCTCATCTCAAAAGACCTTAATAACGACGTACATGCCTGCAATATAGTCAACGCACCCGAATCCGATCATTCCGCTATCACTTTGCACGTCAGATCAGAAATTCTTTCTCAGCCCAGAGGCACTGGCTTCTGGAAATTTAACAGCTCTCTATTAGAAGACCCCGAATATGTTCGCAAGGTACGGGAAAATCTCCCACACTTTAAGTCAAAGTACTCGGAAGTTCAAGATCTAGGCCTAAAATGGGATCTCGTCAAAATGGAGATCCGTGGCTTCACAGTCAAATTCTCTAAAATAAAGGCTAAAAAGCGAAGAAAAGATGAAATCAATTTACAAAACAAAGCAGATGAATTATTGAAACAATCTGAAAAGAATCCAAACGACAAACGGCTTCTTAACGACCTATACGCCATCAAGTTACAGCTACAAACACTAATGCGACAAAAAACAAAGGGAGCCATCTTAAGGAGTAAGGCTAGGTGGCAAGAGCAAGGTGAACGCAACACCAAGTATTTTCTCAGTCTCGAAAAACGAAATCACTCCAGGAAAACAGTTTCAAAACTTAAGATAAATGACAATGAGTACACCTGTAACCAGTTTGAGATTTTACAGGAAGAAAAATCGTACTACGAAGATCTCTACAAATCTCAAAAATCTGGAACCTGCAACCAAGCTACGTCAACTTTTTTTGATGCTAATAACATCACCACCTTATCAGGCGATGAGAAATTATCCTGCGAAGGTTTAGTCACTGAAAATGAATGCTTAACCGCCCTGCGGGAATTTAAAAACGGTAAATCGCCAGGCACGGATGGCTTGCCGGCAGAATTTTACAAGCTCTTTTGGGCCGAGCTGGGAACTGATATGTGTGCTAGTTTCAATTATGCATTCAGTACTGGAACGCTCTCTATTGGCCAAAAGCGTGGCATCATATCTTTAATTCCCAAAAAAAACAAGGACAAATGCCTGCTCGAAAAGCTAAGGCCCATCTCTTTACTTAACATTGATTACAAAATTTTGACCAAAGCTATCGCGAAAAGACTGGAAAAAGTGCTCCCAAGGGTCATAAACCCAAATCAAACGGGTTACATCAAAGGTCGTTTCATAGGTGAAAATGTGCGGTTGATTCAAGACATCATGTACCACACTAAACAAACAGACAAACCAGGCATTGCTATTTTCTTAGACTTTCGTAAAGCTTTTGACACGATAGAATGGTGTTATCTTAAAAAAGCGCTTCAAATGTTTAGCTTTGGCCCTGACATGCAAAAGTGGTTTGACATCATCTACAATGAAGACTCAAGTTGCGTGCTACATAACGGACACGCATCCGAGTTCTTTCTGCTAGAAAAAGGTGTGCGACAAGGTTGCCCTCTATCAGGTCTACTTTTCGTTCTTGGAATCGAGCTCCTCGCCCGTGCTTTACAAAAAGATACCACAATTAGAGGTATTCAGGCGGGCCACAAAGAATTAAAAAGCACACAATATGCTGATGACACAACAGTGTTTGTACGTGAAAATCTAATATCATATATATAGTGTTACTTGTTAGGCAATACCTTATACGTTAAAGGGGATGCTAGTAAAGTTGTTGTTGTTGTCTTCTCTCGTTTCAGAGATATTCAAGTTTTGTATAATGGAAATGAGGTCACTGATGACGTCATATGTCTGTTCAAGTACGGAGATTAATCCCGAAATCAACAATATCTTTGGAAGTACTGAAACCTGACACAAGTGATGCACTTGAGCGCAAAATTATGCATACAGCAATGTTACTATGGAAATAGGTTTGCTTCTAGACTGGCCCTATCTTTCAGGACTGGCATTTCCTCTTTCTGGTCTTTACGAACGGTTTTACATTATACGTCATTCTCACTTCTTATTGGTTTTAAAATGAGAGGGAGCTAGTTCAACATGGGTATGGTGTGTGTTTCGAACAGGATCACTCCTTCTCTTTCATTATAGAGTGAAAATGCTAACATTTGGTTCAAAACAGAAAGAGACTAGAACCCAGGGTGTTGCCATAGAAACATCACGATGTGAGTCATCGTCAGTGTCTCACTTAGGTCACAATACTGGTGCCAAGTTTAAGTTGAATCAAACTATATTAGAGACTAGATTTTCTTAAAACCCAAATACAACGGGCTTCTGACGTTTCTCGCAACGATGCTCTCAGACAGATTCTGTTCCTTTTGTCATTACATACAATCCTGCTTTACCTAACACCCGGGGGGGGGGGTACTTCCTTATATACGCTATATAGGTATGTGTCGCCCGATAGGGTAGGGTTTTTGAGGTGCTCAGCCCTTAAATAGGGTATCCTTTTCGGTGTTTTTTGATATTGTGATCCTTAGATGTTCCTTAGATAGGGTCACTAAATTGCAGTATCCACCTCAACGCGCAAAACGAAAAAGATATGGTCTGTTAAAACTGTACTACATGTTATAAAGTTTAACAAAGCGATTTTAAAAGGACGTTTATAGCTTGTGTTGGCGCTCCTCACCACCTAGTTACAGCACCTTAAATAGGGTGCCATTTCTTGGTTTTGGGCCTTTAAACGGGTATCAATTCTCGATTTTCTACCCTTAAATAGGGTCAGGGTTTGAGAACCTTGGCGGCACACACCTATCCTAAATTGACGGGAGTACCCCACCCCCCCCGACCTGACATAACCCGCATAATCCACAAACACTCTAATGTACTCTACTCATCTGATCGTTGTAAAAAGGTTTTCACTAGTCTTCCTCTAGTAGCCCACCGGCGATGTAAAAACATTCGTGACACTCCTTGTTAGAGCTAAGTTACCGGAACCTGTCAACACGGACAACTCACGGTTTCCTCCCGGCTCTTTTCGGTGCAATAAAAATAGTTGTACCACCTGCCCTTATATCAAAGATGGCCGCAAGCAATATACTTTTAATAGTACTGGACAAATGAATCAAATCAAATGGCACATTACTTGTGAAACGTCTAATGTGATTTACATGATTCAATGTACTAAATGTAATCTTCAATATATCGGAGAAACTAAACGCCGCCTCAAAGAACGCTTCAATGAACATAGGCGACCCATTATCAACAGCTCCAGCTACAGTCCTACCGCTGCCTCACGACACTTTCTTAGTGGCAATCATACGGTTAATCATATGCTTCTTATACCACTTGAAAAATTATATACTAATCGTGATTCAGTTAGAAAGGCTCGTTAGGCATTCCTCATCCACCGAGGAAACACACTGGAGCCTGCAGGTCTTAACAGAAGAGATGAAATGTAATCCGACCAGCTTTTTCCTTATCCCTATTATACTGTATTTCCGCTTTTATTTCATTATTATTATTTTTTCTGTATTTTTAACACATCACGTAGCCCTGTCCTGTTATTTCCGATTCGTTAAATAAAGACCATGTAAATTCGCGTTTCATTCAATAAACCTGAAGAAGGCAGGTGCTGGCCAGCCGAAATATTGTATTTACGCCTCTTGCACGTTATCTGACCAGACTTTGCATTATTTCCATATTTTATGTTCTTTTGACTCGTCACGATCTAGTGATCCAACGTAGAGCAAGCTCTGATCGTACACGGTTTTGCGGTGGTCTAAACCTTGAAAATTTGTATCATTTTCAAAATAATCTTGATTTTGAGTTTTCGCTATGATCATTTATGCCGTCACCAATTTTCTAACTGCATAATCCGAAAACTTGAATATCTTTGGAGATAAAGAAGATAATACGAAGAGACCATGTACCATGGAACATTCGTGTAACAAAATTGCATTCATCGACGTTGGGCTGGGTCGCCGATGTCATGAGAGTAAACTTTCTTTTCTCACGCAAAACGTTTATCAAATTTCTCGGTTCAGGTAAAATTTGGCTTTTTTTACGCCTTTTACCATTTTTGTGAGGTCCAGAGCTCAGCAATTTATGTCAGGCGTATTTCACCAGTTTTTAAAAATGTTTTACACTGATCATGAATAGGTGACATAAGCAAAGCCTATGTGGGGGGAATTTTTTCACAAAACAAACAGTTTTTGTACGTCTGTGCCGGCGACCCAACCCAGGTTCCCTCGAAATACCAGACTGAACTCAGCCTTCCGTTCACCATCTGTTTGCTTGGTTCGTTTTATAATGCTTTCTTTTTTGTGCCCTCAGCCTTCTGGTCACCATCTGTCTGCTTTATTTAACTTCCTAGACTTTAAGAAGTCAACAGAGTCTCCCTTTCCCCGGAGAGGACAGCCTGGTGCCATTCTTTGTCGGATCTCACGTAAAATTCCTGAGGTTCTAGGATTTTTCTTGGTTGGTCAAGAAACAATAGCAACCGGCAAGTGAAAAATTGTTGTTGTGCCTTGTGTAAATTCCTGTCAGCAACGCGCCTTCCGATAAGTTTAAATTGGATTATCCCATAATTTTATTCTCAATGTTGACAGACCAGCTGACACACAGCTTAGTAGTTTATTTTAATTTGGAGCGTTTGGGAGCTCGTTAGGTAAATGCATTATGTGCTGCTCTTGTTATTTTTTTTAATTTCATCATGTTTTTAGCTTTGTCCTGACAACGGCAGATCCTGTATACCACGTACCCAGAAATCGCCTCTTAGAAATGCTTATAAAAATGGTCATATCATTTTTGTCTAATGTTATGGGGCTTTATCTAGCAGTGTCTATCCTGGACAAAGTGATATCTTGATACCTTTGTCATTCTTTAAACGAAGTTCGCTCAGGATAGTGAACGTACACTTTTTTATCGCCAGTACACCCCTTCCCGGAAGGAAGGAAGTTTTACTACGCCAGGCTGGAACCCTCAAACATACAATCAAACTCAGTTTTTGTCGTGTTACAATATTTCGAAAAAGATTTTACCTTTTTGATAGAACCCTTTACGTACCTTACAAGGTGAGGTGGGGGCCTGTAACGCCATCCAAAATTACTCGATTTTAAAAAATTATTAAAAAATAGCGGATACAAATCAATTCATTTGCAACTCGACTAGCGCGCGCATGAAAATTGGATCCTCCAGCCATTTCTTGATGAAATTGGTGTGAATTCAATAGTTCCTGATTTCCTGCATCTATATGAAAGTGAACAATTTTTCCCCAGCATGAATGTTTCTCTCGAAAGCCTCTTCTTCCAAGCAATGAGACTAAGCAATGAGACTATTGCCTTGCCCGATTGGCACAATATGCTGATGGCGTTCCTCTCTGTTAACTTGAGAACTCTCACGTTCCATGTAGTCTCGCCTCGGTTTGCAAAATAGATGATCAATTTTTCTAGGACGGAAGGATGGTCCAAACCCAAACATTTGATAAGAACAGCAGCCCAAAATTATGAATTCGCGTAGTATGACAAAAAAATAGATTGTTCAGTTCAATTTTAACTCGTTTACATGCCACAAATATGTGAATATGATCTGGTTTTCATCTTACGTTCTGGTTTTCACTGTATTGCTCGCTACACCACGACAAACTTCAAACTACAGCCGAAGACAAATTTCAGAGCCAACTGAAAGTGAGAACTCATAATCGGCTGCCAATTTCAAACTCTCATGCAGCAAGTGTGAATCATCATTGTTTGCACCTTGACTTAACTACGGACCTCGAGTTGTAAAATTATGCTTACTTACCCACAGAGAAGCAAAGCAGAAATGTCAAGGCAAACGACCTTTTTCATATTGTTAAGAGTCATTCTTTGTGAATCTTGAACAAAGCTGTTGTCAGAGCTTACAAGGAAACAGTCCTAACAGCCACAACTTAGAATTCAGAGCGAAACGAAGGTGGGCTAACGTAATTATTATGGTAATTTTTCGAAACTCGATAAATAATGGATGAGAATTTTTCTTGCAACCACATAAGTAAAATATCATTTTCGTCATCCTACTGAATATTTGTATGTTTGTCTTAACAATGTGGCGCGATCCTCACTTTTACGCCAATGGTGCTTGACGTTAGTTGGCCCCTATTTGTGACTTTGGTGACACGGTAAGGAACTCAAGTTCAAATATTCTATCGAATTCGTCTCAGCTTCTTCGCCGAATGGCCTCAGTAAAAGACACGACGATGACAATCCAAGATTTGTTGAATGAAGCACGAGCGCTGGAAATCTTAGAAAACCACGCAAATGATGACATCGAGTCTTTGGGAAATGCTAATGCTATTTGTCCACAGACGGCCAAATATCCGGCTTAACACAAGACTTCGCTGTTTAAGCTGTGGTGAAATCTGAACTCATAATCCCAGTGTAGGATATCGATCTTGCTCGACATCTTAATAGCAATTCTTGTCTTAAGTTTGGTCATTGTATAAAGCTCTATCGAAGCCCTCGGAAGCCTTTCATTAGGGCCAATCCTGCTTCTTTTCAGAAAAGAAATAAATCACAAGGAGCGCGAATTCGGCGGAAACACCAACGCAAGCGTCCACAGTCGGTCCATCAAGTGGATCAAGGACCTCATCAACCTACCTTGAGTTTCGTGGAAGTGGAAACGCTTTTTGTATCAGGGAAGATTAATGGTGTACTGTCGAAGTTCTTACTGGACTTTCACTCCCCCGCGAACATTATGAGCCATGATGAGTTCATAGCTCACAATCACAAGGCCTCGCAAGGTTGTAAACACTGGTTACGTATACGCAAAAGGTTCTGAGCACTAAAGCTACTTCACAAGAGTGCTACTTTGCAAGAAGTAATGCATCACATTTCCAGTGGTCAGTGAACATCCTGAGGACCGTGGATCAGGACCCAGCCCAATTTTACCAAAACCTTCTGTGAACTAACTTCAGTGGATGGCAAAATTTCACTTTTCCGGCCAAAAAACCGCGATAATCAAAAATCAAAAAACATAGGATTGTTTAAAAATAAAAGTTCTATCATCCTGCCAAGTTTCATTAGTATCTACGAAGTGATACAGCGGTGGGAGGCTCCGGGTTGTTTTGCCTGTTAAATATGTGGCAAAAGTAATTCCCATTTTTTTATGTAGCTTTATTTCCTTTTTCTATTTTGCTGTATCGCTACGTAAAGTGTTCACCAGTTTTTTGGCTCAAAATCTTCAGCCCAGACGCACTTCTGAGTGCTACATTATCATAATAGTTGTATAAACCTCTGGAGACAATGGTATTCTTTTCATGTTATATAGCTACACGTATTTTTCTTTTGCTGTGCTTGTAACTTTTTTGTTTTGTTTTTTTCTGTAATTACTTAGTTGTCCTTGTAAGTTTTTCATGTTTTTGTAAGGTTTTTTTTTTCTTTCCCTTTCTTTTCTTTTTGCGTGATTAGCCAGTTTTTTTTTTTGTTTGGAGAGTGGGAAGGGAGTATAGTGAGTAAATTTGTAATCTTTGTTTTTGTTTGAAATAAAGTTTCACTATTACAAAAAAAAAGAAAAAAGTTTCATTAGTATCAGTAAAATATTTTTAAAAGATTAATTTGAAAATGATCACTTTTTGACAACAGCTGACCCAGCGCGGGAGTTAAGCTAAGTTAATTTGTAAGCCACTAGATTCACGAGCTAAAAAAATCCGTAACATTTTTCTACTTTCGAAATTGCAAAAAATACAGAAAGCAAAAATGAAAAAACTCGCAAGAACTTCAAACCAAACCGTAGTTATTAGAATTAACCCTCTGAATCAGTCTCCTACAGCCCTCACATTTTCAGTATTTTGCAATACAGTAAGAAAAGCCATGGATTTTATAAAATTGCCGTCACCTCTATATTTACATGACTACTTGTCGAAAGGTGATCCCCAGCTAAACGCCCGGGGATATATACATAAACGTTTTACTTTAAATAATTGCACCAGGTTGGAGTCTATGCTTGTTTTCAGCGCTAAATATTGTGACGGAAACAAAATTAACCAGTGTCGATTCTAGCGATTTTGTTCCCTCTTTATAAGCTAGATTTCAAATACATAAATTGAATAATTTGTCTGAGTTAAATACAGATTTTTCATAACCAGATAAGCTCATTATCATCCGTGTAATTTTACTTCGGGAATTTGTTATTTTATCCAGAAAAGGCTTAGTATTAGCCTTAGGAAGTGCAAGCCCGAAATGTATGCGTCATTTCTCAGTTGCCGACATTCGAATAAGCCTTCTTTTTGAGCTTGAGCCCTTCAATGGCAGCTTTGAGCCCTTCAATTTCAATCGAGACTTCCAGAGCTTTCCCATTCGTTTTCACCTTTTAAATGACCTATTTTGATCCTTATAATGTACAAAACCTTCTTGAAAATAATCGGTCGCGCCACCATTTTCGAATTCCCCCAAATAAGGGAAGGTACGTTTTTTCTTGGGGGGGGGGGGAGGGCTGAGGCCTCAGAGGGGAGGGTCATCAGTGAAAGTGAGCACCAAAAGGGGAGGGCCATACCTCACGTGAGCTATTCAAGGGAGGGTCACACATCTTTTCAAGAATTCTTTAATGAGAATTTTTGTGATGTTGCTTACTATTTTACGCCTAGAAAGTTTTGTTGAAACTGGTCTTCGCGATCTCGAGAACGAATTGTTTTCCTAAGATCATTCTCTTAATAATTTTGTGGTATTTTTTAATTTGAGCACTTTTGCGAAATTCTTAAGAACGGCTCGATAGATGTTTTTAAAGACAAACAGGTTAAGGTTGTTTGTTCACCAATTATTAGAGGACTTGGTTTGTTTGTAACATTTGTTATGAAGTTGCTAAGCAGTTTTCCAAACAATTTTTATTGACTTAGTGCTCTCCTGCTGAGCAAAGCCTTGGCTTATTCTACCAAATGCAAATTATTGAAAGTCACGGACTGAAGCGACTGCAAATCTTGCAACAAAGGTACTAAAAAAAACTAAAAGAGATATTTGAGTAACAGCTCTGCCTCCCAAATTTTGAACGAAACTAAATTCCACCGTTGAAAAAAATTAATTAATGTGAATGTACCTCTATAGAAGAAACAAAGGGGGTGTTAAAAATTATCCATCCTTTTCAACTTTGCAACACTTTCGCAAGTTCTCATAAGCAGGTCACGCAGATGTGATAATGCTATATATTTTTGCCTTATTCAAATCGTGATGCTTTCTTAAACCTGGATGCCTTAAACCAGTCCGTAATGTTTGGACTAATAACATTCCTTGCGGGAATCTTCCGACTGTAAACTTAATGAAAGTTTCGTGCTAATTTTCAGGTGTATGATTGGGCGTTGGAGTGCACAGTTGTAAGATTCAAAGGTTTTTTACAGTATTTTTGTCAAAGATAACAATTTTAAAAATTCTAATCCGTGTAAATTGCAATGAGCATCGCGGAGAATGGAAAAGAAGGCCGGCAGCATAAAGCGACTGAATGAAGATTAAACTTTATCAGAGAAATATGAAATGTGCTCATGTTTTAAGGTAGGCTAAGAGTTTCAGATTTCGTAAGTGTTAGGCCAGTTCTACGCCCAAATCGATGAATTATCAATTTACTGTTTTTCGCTATAAATTGTTTTCTTGCCTACGGAGAAGCAGAACAGAAAAGCTAGAGCAAACAGGGTTTTCATGATGTAAAACGTCGTTGATGAGCCGCACCTTCAGCAAAACTCCACCGAATGAAAAGCCAAGCCACGCAAAGAGATTAAATTAGAGGGCTGCCTATCATCAAGCACTTAGATCTAAATAGCCAATGGGCGCAAAGAGAAAACAAAAGACAAACAGGCGAGTGGCAGAACACAAAAATTACTCCAAATAACCCACTGAGTGGCAGACACGGACCCCTGTTTCGTCCTGGTTTAGCACTAAGGTAATAGCCAATGGATGCAAAGACAAGACAAAAGGCAAACAGGTGAAGTTCGTTTGTTCACCAATCAGTAAAGAACTTGGTTTGTTTGAAAAAGTTGTTATGAAAGTTGCTAGGCCGTTTACCGAACAGTTTATATTGACTGGATACTCTCCCGCTGAGCAAGATAAATTTGGCCTATTCTGCAAAATTGTTGAATAGCTACGACCTAAAAAGACAGCAAATTTTGAAACTGAATGGTACTTTAAAAATTAATAACGTATTTCGCTAACAACTCTGTCCCCCAAATTTTGAAGAGTACAAAAAAAAGTCCAGTAGTGGAAAGTTTAAATGTGAACGTTGCCAGCTCAAATTCCCTAGCCTCCAGCTGGGCTCGATTTAAGATGATCGAAAGGGCGAGAATTTTTCTTGACGGACTCCTGAAATAATTTATTACAGTATATGTAGATTAGAGAAATGAGCGCTACTTTGAACCAATGTAAGTTTCCTAATTTCTGTCCCTATAAGGACGTGCATTTTCTTTACTATGTTTCATCCCGTGCAAACATTTTAACATCATTCAGAGTTGTATTCTTCACCCAAGCCGGACCGCAAATCAGTGCACTAAGACAAAAGCAGGACAGAAGATCTTAAAACTAGCTGATGTTTTTCACAGCAGGGGCGCGACAAGCTGTCGAGCTGTCGAGTTCCAGCATTCACTAATAAATTTGGAAAATTATAGAAATAAGCCGAGACGAATAAGCAGGCCATGTATATTTTGTCGTAATTCAGCTTAAAAAGTGACTTTAAAACCGCCTACCAAGTACAGTTCAGTTAGCGATGCCCGATTTGACAACAGAACTTCGTCAGATGATTTTGCGACGTAGCTAGGAGAAACAAAGAAAACAACTAAATCAACAACAAAAATTTCAGGGTCTTTTTCAGTCTTGAAACTTACTGATCTAAAGTAGGTTCTTAAAACAATCATTTTAGATATCATTCAGGACTGGAAATATGCGTAATCACAGAATTTACTACCTGTTGAACGCCTTAGCACACACAATATTGTTAGATTCGCCTAACACCTGTTAAGAGACAATTATTTATGAGCCACGAACGCTTTGTAACAGCTTTTTCTATTGTTCTTGCTACCGTTGTTCCGTTACACTTTGATGCCACGTATATTTTTGTTCGATTTGTTTTTTTGTGACGGATTTTTCCGATACACTTATTTTCCCACGTAAACCATGACCTGTGCTTACCCACAGAGATGTAAAACAGAAGAGACAAGGTCATGCGCGTTTTTAACTTACCAAGTGCCTTTGGAAAACGTAAATCATTCTGCATTCCAGTGGCGGATCTTGGGGTGGGTGGTGACCAAAGGGTCTGTACCCCATCTACGCTTCCTACAAACTCTACTTTGTGCTTGTCTTGAAGGACGGTGGCCCCTAATAGGAAGGTTTTTTTTTCCTGTTTGTGGCCATGTGGGATTCGTTACTCGTACCTAGGGCTGTTAAAATCCAAAAAGAAAATTGGGGGTCACCGTGCACTTTTCAGAGATAACTAGGCCTAAATATGGTAAAAAAAAAGTGCTGATTGAGCATTTTTTAAAAATTAGGAAAAAACCCTTTTAAAATAAAAGATAGCCATTATTTGACTTAAGTAGGAGCTGAATATGTCTAAACTGATAGGCGCTTTGCAATGAATAACAAAGATCCAATTCTCAACATGCTGCCGAATTCTATATGCGAATTTCCTGTTGTTGGCGGGCCATTATTTGACCCAGTAGATTGGAACGTTTTGTAAATAACTTTTGACAGACGGTTTTTCTTCTGAAAAAAAATATTTTACAAAACCTAACAGTTGTCCTGCTTTTGATTGATTACATAAAAACTAGGGGTAACCGTGCATTTTAAAAAGTTAACTTCACTTTTTCCAAACTCACGCACGACATGTTTTCCATCAGTGACGATTTTCTTGACGCTCTCCTCCCCGGTGGGGAATAAAAAGTAAGTCGAAGTGATGGATGCTGGGAATCGAAGATGGCGGGACGGACTCATGGTAAAAGGATGCAGCAAAGCAAAATCCCCGTAAAACGTCGACTGATTTTATCTCTGCCAACAGTATGGGGATTTTACAATTGCCTTATCAAAGAACATACTATAACGGAATGCCGTTAGGCGATTTCGTTGTTCAATGAACGTTGTGCAGCGAGAATCTTGATTGTTGTTTACATGCTTGGAAGTTCTAGAAGGCTACTGCAAATTGTCAGTGGGGTCAGACCAAGCCTAGCCCCTGTAATTTATATATATCTAGGCTAGCTAGCCTAACCCCGGAGCTCCCATAAATAAGCTGGTGTTCGTTTCTCAAAAAACCCGAAAACTCTACGGGCCCAAAATTTTGCGGGGCTAGTTTCGGGCGCAATGTTCTTTCGAAAGTGTTTGCACAGCGCCGCAAATTTTAGCAACATTTTCCCGCGAATTGCTCCACAACAATCCAAACTCGAAAGTCACACTACTGTTGTTATTAATTTTTTTCGAGTTTCAAACTGTCTGCATGAAATATTTTCTTCTTGCGCCGTGTTCCTTGGTTTTTGCAAGTTTCAATATCCTGTCATTTAACTGTCAAGGCGTGTCAAATCATCTCAGACTTTTTGGCTGTTTGTTTGAATGAACTGGAAACGTCGCTTATCTACAGCAGCTAAATATAACTTATTGTTTTGGCTTTTCATCGTGTTTGGATCTTGACAAATAACACGAAATGCCATTAAATCGGAATCTGTAGCTCTGAAGCGTACTAACCTAGCTGTAATCCAAAGCTGAAATTTCTCGTCACGTTTTCCATTTGTTCCTTCTCATTCGGCTAGATCGCTCAGTGGAGTTATCAAAATCGGCTGCTCGTCTACTTCAGTAGGTCAACCCGATTTCATTCCATCGGTTACTGCAGTTTATAACAGCTTTCGGCATTTTTCCAGACCGAGAGGAAGTAGGTTTTCTTTTAATATTTCATAGACTATCGGGCGGGTAAGTTAGGTGCCGTTTTTGTTTTTCTTTCAAGAAGTTGCTTCACAATTTGTTTACGCTTTTGACTCTTTCTAATCTCTTACGAACAAATTACAAATGGAAAGATTTTTCATCAGATGTAAGCCTAAGATACGTTTCCTTTCCCTCTGCTAAGAAAAAAGCACACGTGGAAATGACAACTTGTTAGTACCTTAAAAATAGGAGTGATTATTTCACTGCAAAAGATCTGAAATACAATACTGCTCAAGTGTCTGAAACTTTCGGTTTTCGTGTTAGGTGAGACACTCTAAAAAAGTAGTTTGCTTCAACTTTTTCCTCTAGACAGTGTATTTTTACGACTTTCATTTTGAAACACTGTTTTAAAAGCATTCTAAAAGAGAGAGAGGAAGGCCTTGCCATCATAAAACGTCGTACTTTTCTAGTAATTGTTCTGCGTTTTTATCCTTATCACACTAAACACTCATACTTTGGAGTGCATTTGTGGTTTGTAAAGATTCTTCTCAACTGATTGGCCCCTAAAATACAGTACATTTCAGTCGTTATTCGCCAAAAGATGAAAAACGACAATGGGAAA
This sequence comes from Siderastrea siderea, assembly GCA_964030785.1. Taxonomy (NCBI): domain Eukaryota; kingdom Metazoa; phylum Cnidaria; class Anthozoa; order Scleractinia; family Rhizangiidae; genus Siderastrea; species Siderastrea siderea. Next base: position 19,791,492 of record OZ034968.1, on the reverse strand, counting down.
ACATAAAGGCAAAAACAGAATGCGGACCGCTGAGGAAACAGTGAAGTTGACTTAATTTTCTTCAAAAACAAGACTTCAGCACAACTTTCACAGGCAGCTCTTCTTCCAGCATTCTTTGGAAAGCTAATTAACTTCAAGGAGAGTACTCGTGAAACTACAGTTGCTCTAATAATGCCATTTTAACTTGCTGCCGGTAGCGACTTCACAGATTTGTCAATGTAAAAACGAATTTCTTACTGATTCGCATGCATCCTGCTGGCTGTTACAGTTGATCCACGTCACGCGTGAACGGAAACTCTAAAATTCAAAACAACGTGACGAGTCACGTTCTCCATATTTGGGCACTCGCCTTGTGTTTCTTGAGATTCAGAGAGGGATTTCGAAAATCGAAAGGAGATTTCGAATCTGTCACAGATTTTTCGAAATGTTCAGACCTGGTTATGTTAATGCCTTAGGTCGGAAGAACAGGCCATGTAGGCCTCTCCACAAGGAAACGAGAAGAGGAATAGTTGATCGTTATTTGACTGGACAGGGACCGAAAGCGATCTCCACAGCAGCTCGTGCAACTCCTGGCGCTGTTTATTCACTGTTTATTGTATCATTCGACATCATGAAACGTTCAGTACATGTGAGGCGTTCAGTCAAGGGGGACGAAGTTATCCTTCTAAACTTTCAGACGACGTTGCATGTAGAATTTATTGAATTGTTCAAACTAGCGAAACCTAGGATATATGGATGGGAAAATCGCGAAAGATTGTTGAGCAGTAGGTTATGCAATAGACGAAGCACAGGTCACCAAAGCGTAATATGAGAGTTTGTATGGAGCTGAAATTCGATTGAAAATAATCGGCAGTTTTCCGTGGAAAATACCTAAAAATCAAAATAGAGTTTGAAAAACCTTATCTTTGTGTGTTTGCTGTGTCTTTACCGCTTTTCCGAACTGCTGGACCCCGTTTGGGGCGATATTCTGTTTAGGTCGAAGCGACGTCTTGTCACGTACTGGCTTTACTTTGACAGATGTCGCATCGACCGTTAAACAGAAAATCGCCCCAAACGGCCTCCAGAAGCTCGGAAAAGTGGCAAAAACACAGCAAACACACAACAGGTAATGGTCTTCAAACCTATTTCGTTTTTTAGGTATTTTGCACGGAATACTGACCATTTACATTTTGGATCGAATTTCAGCTCCATACAAACAAAATTACGCTTTGGTTAACTGTGGACGAAGCGTCGGCTTTGTCTTTAATCAACCTCGCAACTAGGAAAAACTGTCATCAGTAATTGCTTGACACGGCAGATGTATCTTGGTTTTCGTCCACTTCCTTCGGAGCTACCGTTCTTACACAAGCGTTCAGCTCCAAGGTTTGTTCTCGTTCGGTTGAAACAGGAATCACGCGTCAGCAAAATAATTGACATAATTTCACCTCCTTCTAGTCGCCTAAAACGTTTTTGAACCACTGACGAGAAGCGAACCCAGTAAATAACGCGGTCTCTCGATAAAACAAAGTTTTGTCCCGTCACAACCCTTTGCTTCTACAAAGATAGAAGCCATTTTCGGAAATTTCAATGAGATCTTCAATATTTCCCTTGCGATCTCCGTTATGTCACTGAAAGTAGCTTGTTTATTTGAAGACTCGGATCACGTGCTGAGGTTTCCGTTCACGCGTGACGTGGATCAACTGTAAGTTCTGTCAACCAGCAAACAACTTTGCTAAAATAAATAGCTTATCTACTGTCGGCATCTGGCAGTTCACCGGCAAAAATTACCCAAAAAGGTTTTTGGAAGCTTCCAAGCACATGTAAATTATGGAGGAAAATGGCACAAGTTTTTCGCCTGCGAAGTTATTCGGCAAAGAGATTTAACTCGCGATCAGTTGCTGTATTATTTTGTTCCAAAGATTTAAAAAATTACTCGGAAGCAATTCCATTCGATAATTCACTGTAACATCTTAAGAATATCATTTTCAACTAGGAAGTCTCTCAAAATTAAACAATTCTTATAATATGTAAATCCACAATCAAATTGTTAATTTTCTTTACCGTGGAAGTGGAAGCGAAGTACTTGAGAATTTAACCGAAAGGTTGACGCTCTCGTGGTCTTTTCAGAAGGTCGCTTTCCAGATACCCTCTGAAAAACAAGTGTGTTCAGCTAACACGCCGCGATCCACTGTTCGTCCACCTTCTCGCCAAGTCAGCTTCGTCCCTCCCGCGCTACTTTCCTTGTTTCACTTGTTGTCGGAAGCCGGTGTCGATGTTTATTTTTTGTCGTGCAAGCGCTGGCGCTTCGACGGCCCGGATTCTTTCATTAACCTACCATTTCGTTTTTGGTTTCACGTTCCCCATTTGCGGGTCAACACTCCCACAGCGGAAGCGAAATACAAAAACAAAAACTCAATACACCTAAAACTTTATTTTCGCACCACTGCACATACGGGAATCGCGCGATGCGCAGAAAATGTACGCGTTAGCAGTAAGGGCCACCGTCCTTAAGGTGATTCCATCGAAAAAGAAGTTGTAATGAGAATTTGTTGAAACTTTGCACAGTTACTAATTATACCTAGCACATTAAAAAAGTAAAATAAAAAGAGGGGGTCACCGTGTCTGATTTCACGCTACGGGGCTGTACTATATAGGTACTTTGCTATCTTTAGACAGCAATATTAAAAAACCTATCCTTGTACAAGAGACACCCATTACTTCAACAAAGTTATTACTAGCAATGAAATATAAGCATTATTCTTATGATAGAAGAGCAACGTTACAGTAAAACGTCTTAAAATTGCCGTAACAACTAAACTACTTTGAAATAATAGGCAAATCGAGCATCTGCACGGTTGCAGTGAAACGCCTAAAATCTGACTGTAACAGTGAATCAATCGGAATATTTCAAAATTGAATAATGAAAAATTCTTCAAATTTGAATATATCATGTAAAGTCGTATTTTTCTTAAATAAATAGAATAAAAAAAGTGGGGTCACCGAGTTCGTTCGGGAGAAAACGACCATTTATTTCTCTGAACAGCTCGGCTTCCATAGGAAACCTATAAAGTTCCGAACGCGCGCGCGCTCGTGCGCGCGCTAATCACGCAAAAAATGATGCGCAGAAAGGATGCGCAATGTAATTGAATGGAATCACCTTAAGGTGTCTGAACACAGTTTGCGCGCGCTCTACGATTTGTTCTGCTGACGTGAATTAGCGCGTGCACATAGCTGACAGCTTTAAACATGGTGCCTGTACAGCGATCATTTCATTTTGTTTAGTGAAGAATTTGTAAGCGTTTTTTTCTTTTCCGTCTTAACAAACACACAGTCTGTTATGTGTGAAAACGTTTGTTTTTCAATGTATTAAAGGTATTACTATTCCCTACCTATTCCCTGCCTTTCTGGGATTGTTTGTATGGATCGAGAAGGATCGAGAAAGATCGAGAATTCACTGGCGAAAAATGTCTGATTGGTCGACGCGTGGCCACGTGATCGAGCTCTTAAATTCAAGATGGCCACCAAAGTTGTTGGAGGTATTTCTTTCTTTCGGCAAGTGTTGACTGTTAGCTCGAGAAGAAACACAGAAGTAAAAGGAACGAGAACAGCGTAAGGGTTATAAGTCTTAGACGAGCTGAGGTCGGTTGTGGATGGATAGGGCGATTTGTTTCCGTGTTCACCACCTGTAACTTGCGTTTTGAGAATCGTTTGGGCACTTGGCAAGTTACATCATTTGATCGTCGCTCGTTTGATAGATTTTAGCACACGAGACATGGTTGTAATTGCAAGAAACTGGAACATTTTACTGTCCACAATAAGAGATTTCTTAGAAAGCCTGCAGCAGTCGGGGAAACAGGTCTAGGAAAATGTAACACCATTTTTAATCGGTGTGAACGTAAGTTAAAAAATAGCATTTTTTTAGGAAGTGTTTTGTATTGCAGAATAATATCGTGCCTGACGTCGACCATTACAAAATTTTTTAAGCGTTGTACCAGTTTTCACATTGTAGAGTACCCTCCTTAATAAAATAAGTGCATTACTTTGGTGTGGAGTTAGTACCTGCATTGTGTACCGCCAGAAAAAATATTAAGCTTATAAATGCACAAACAAAATTACACAAAGAACTAAAAAATCAATGTTTTAGATTCTCACACTCCAACAAAAGTTGTTTGTTCTCATTGTGATCTTGTTCTACTCAAGGGCAACCCTTATATGCCTAAAGAAACTACACCATTCTACTTCGATTTTTATTGGTTGTTAGAAGGCAAATTAAATATTCAGTATTTTGCACTTACTAGTAACTGCAACTACTTGATTGAAAATTAGATATAGATCACTAAAAACTACAGGCCACCAAGGCCTTACCAAGAATTGTGAACATCAATTTGGAGTTTTCTTCAGTAGTAGATAGCACAGAGTCCGAAAGAGCTTTGAGCATAGTGAAAAAGATTTGAATTATTCAATTATTTAGGTTTTTGAAGGGATGTGAGAAATGTCCCGAACTGTTTTGTTGCTCCTACAGCTGTAGTCGACTTGCCAGTCCAGTACACCTTTTGTGCTACTTTGGAAGTTCTTTCAAAATTATTGCATGTAAACTGGTTTCCAGGCATATGATAAATGTCCAACTGTTTGTTGCTGATCTACAGTAATTACACTGACCTAAAGGCGCATGCAATGGTTAAGACTGTTTAACAGAAAGGTCTCGCTTGCAGAGTGTGGTATAAATTCTGAACTGTACTACTAGCCATTTAATAGCAGGTACAAATAATTCAGCTGTAGAGTAAGCTGGTCTATTATTTCACCTAGTGAGTTTAAAACTGAACAATCACACCGAAACAGCTGACATTACATATATTTCAATAAACAATCTTGGGTGCATTGAAAAACATTTAATTGAGCAAAATCCTAAAAGAAGTAAATGAGTTCCAATCATGATTTGATTCCATTATAAAATAATGTCTTCACAATAGAACTAAAGTTTGCAAACTTTTTATTAAATACACTTGTTGGTGTGTAGGTGAACACCGAAACAACAGTTCGCCAGCATCAAGACCCCATTATAATTAACTTATATCTGAATTACAGTGGTCTTGACAATCTTGCACTGAAGGAGTAACTCCCTCCCCCAATAATTACAACAACAACAACAACAACAAAAAGGTGAGAAGATACAAGATATGAAGTGCTGCTGCAAAGACCATGTTTATTTGCATTCTCTCCACAATATAATGTCCTTTTACATATGTACATTCATCACCATGCAACATGAATAATGTCCTGTTGCCAATGTGTGTTTCCATTTTTTTTTTTTTTGCTCAGTCTTCCATGAAAACTTTTTCATCTTGGTCTGGAAAAAAAACAAGGAAGTGATACAAATGTTGACATTAAATCAGTTTTGAAATTAATCAACAAGCACCTCTTAGATCCAACCTTTGTACAACTGACAATGCTTGAAAATAAAGGCAAGTAAGCATTTTTTTATTCTGATTATCAAAGGAGGGTGTAAGGTGGTAAGATCTGAAACATGTTACATTTTGAAAGCATTTAGTACCACTATCATTCTGGACAAGGATTATGTTAACACTAAAAAAAAAAGTTGATGATCCTGGGCTAAAAAGTGCACATTTAACAGAAACTACCTTCCACCCAGCATTTCTGGGGCAAAGACAACACGTAAAGGTAAAGCAGAGGTTATGAAAATTATTTTTTACGAAAATTTAAATCAAGTCTGATTCCCAATGTGCCTGTGTCTATGACAAGCATCATTTTCCTAGTATTAGTGACTCTCGTGACTGCCAATTTTAAATCATTAATATTGTAATTTTTGTCCATGACTATAATAACTTTAAGAACAGTATATTTTTATGTACTAAAAACAGATCAGAGTTAGCAATTACATATCCAGATGAACTTACAGGGGAGGTGCCCCAAGCAAAAAAAGGAGGGGATACAAAAAAGTTTCAGAATGAAAATAAATATATTCCCCCGGGGTACACTACAGCAACAGATAAAGAATTGACTGACAACTAAAAACAAAACCAAAAAAAAAATTTAAATATAAAACTAGAAATACCCCAAAAGGTTCTTGCTCATCAAGCAATGTTTATAACAAAGAGTGAAAAATCTACTTGCTAAAAATGTGTAATTTTCAAAAATTTACACTTAAATGTTTAAATGTTTCCATCTGGTTCTTGCTCGTCATATACACAACAAACATCTTCATAACAGAGAGTGAAAAACCTTAAGACACATTAAAATAATCCACACGTTGAAAATTTATTGTCAACCTACACATTTTTTATCAGCATGAAATGATACAAGAAGGAATTGTGGAAATTACAAAAGGAAAATAAAATATTGTAACTCTGCAAACCATGCTTACAGAAAGTCATGCATAGGCTTAATCTACATAAACGAGTAAAGAAAGTGAGCTTAAATCTTGTAGTCATAACTTGTCTTAAAATACCGGAATAAGATACCATCTGAACAACATCCATGATATTCGACATGGTACGAATTATTCACCCAAAACAGTCTACACGTATCAGGAAATTATCACTTCGCTGCCACCCGGTCCAAGCCAAGTCATATATCTACAGAAAGCCCAGAAATCGACCTTTTTACCCTTTTATAATTTCTTTTTGGACCAGGTGGCATGAAACTTACACTAAGCAAAAACGTTAAAATCACTGACCTTTTCTGTGCCATTTTTCCTCGCGAGGCAGCGTCTTCCGACGTCGACCACAGAAAAATAAACCGACTGGCAGCATTTGTTGAACTGTCCCAGGATGCTAAATTGCCTACAGAATATGATCCACTTAATAACGAGGACAAATCTCGTTTCGATTTCTCGCAGACGTGAAAAAAAGCCATCTGGCTATCGCCAAAACACGGCAGCCATCACTCCTTCTTCTAATTCTTTTCTAGCGGGCATTTTTGCTTCTGAACCAATTACATTGCTGGAAACCTGACACGTGATTTTTGGCGCAGCGCATGCGTACTGCATTTTTCGCCAGTGAAGATCGAGAAGATCGAGAATTCACTGGCGTAAAATGTAGTACGCATGCGCTGCGCAAAAAAATCACGTGTCAGGTTTCCAGCGATGTAATTGGTTCAGAAGCGAAAATGCCCGCGAGAACAGGTTAAGAAGAAGGAATGATGGCTGCCGTGTTATGGAGATAGCCAGATGGCTTTTTTTCATATCTGCGAGAAATCGAAACTAGATTTGTCCTCGTTATTACGTGGATCATATTCTGTAGACAATTTAGCATCCTGGGGCAGTTCAACAAATGCTGCCAGTTGATTTATTATTTTGCATTCGACGTCTGAAGATGCTGCCTCGCGACGAAAAATGGCACAGAAAAGGTCAGTTATTTGAACATTTTTGCTTAGTGTAAGTTTCATGCCACCCGGTCCAAAAAGAAATTATAAATGGGTAAAAAGGCGATTTTGGGGCTTTCTGTAGATATATGGTTTGGCTTGGACAGGGTGGCAGGGAAGTGATAATTTCCGGATATGTGTGGACTGTTTTGGGTGAATAATTCGTATCGCCATGTCAAATATCGTGGAAATTCCATACGGTGTATTGTTTAGATGGTATCTTATTCTGGTATTTTCAGTAATACAAGTTATAACACAAGATGTAAGCTCACTCAGTTCTTTACTCGTTTATGTTGATTAAGCCTATGCATGACTTTTTGTAAGTATGGTTTGCAGAGTTACAATATTTATTTTGTCTTTTGTAATTTCCACAATCCCCTTTTGTATCATTTCATGCTGGTAAAAAATGTGCAGTTTGACAAGACATTTTGTGTGTGGATTATTTTAATGTGTATATTAAAGTTTTCACTCTCTTTGATAAAGATATTTGTTGTTATGACGAGCAAGAACCAGTTGGAAACATTTAAGTGTAAATTTTTGAGAATTGTAAATTTTTAGCAAGTAGATTTTTCACTCTTTGTTATAAACAGTAGTTGATGAGCAGAAACCATTTGGAATATTTCTACAGGTTTTTTTTACTTAAGGTTGTTTTTTTGTTTGTTTGTTTGTTTTTAGTTGTCAGTCAATTCTTGATCTGTTGTTGTAGTGTAACCCCGAGGGAATTTGTTTATTTTTATTCTGAAACATTTTTATATCCCCATCCCTTTTTTCTTGGGGCAGTTCCCCTATAAGCTCATCTGGATATCCCATTGCTAACTCTGATCTGTTTTTATTACATAAAAATATACTGTCCTTACAGTTGTTATAGTCATGGACGAAAATTAAAATATTGTTGGCCTAAAAATGGCAGCCATGAGAGTTCACAATTTAAAGTTCATACTAGGAAAATGATGCTTGTAGTAGACACTGGCACATAGCAATCAAACTTGATTTAATTATTTTTTGGAAATAATTTTCATAATCCCTCCTTTACCTTTACTTGTTGTCTTTGCCCCAGTAATGCCGGGTGCAGGGTAGTTTCTGGTTATTGTGCACCTTTTAGCCCAGGATCATCGACTTTTTTTTAGTTCTAACATAATTCTTGTTCAAAATGTTAGTCTGACTAAATGCTTTCAAAATAATGTAACCTCCCCCAGATCTTACCACCTTACACCCTCCTTTGTTAATGAGAACAAAAAAATGCTTACTTGCCTTTGTTTTAAGTGTTGTCAGTTGTAAAAAAAGGTTGGCTCCAAGAGCTGCCTGTTGATTTATTTCAAAACTGGTTTAATGTCGACATTTGTATCATATGCTTGTTTTTTTTTCAGACCAAGATGAAAAAGTTTTCATGGAAGACTGGGCATAAAAATGGAAACACAGATTGGCAACAGGACATTATTTATGTTGCATGGTGATGAATGTACACTTGTGAAAGGACATTCTTTTGTGGAGAGAATGCAAATAAACATGATCTTTCCAGCAGCCCTTCATATCTTGTATGTCATCAACTTTTTGTTGTTGTTATTAGTGGGGGGAGGGGGGTGGGGGGTTACTCCTTTACTGCATGCAACCAGGATTGTTTATTGAAATATATGTAATGTCAGCTGTAATAACATTTTACAGTGTGATTGTTCAGTTTTAAACTCACTAGGTGGAATAATAGACCAGCTTTACTGTACAGCTGAATTATTTGTACCTGTTATTATGTGGCTACTGATACAGTTGAGAATCTATACGACACTCTGCAAGCAAGACATTTTTTTTAACAGTCTCATCCTCCACGGTAAACACTGTAAGAGCCTTTAGATGAGTGAAATTACTGTAGGTCAGCAACAAAACAGTTGGTCATTTATCACATCGCTGGAAACCAGTTTACAGGCAATAATTTTGAAAGAACTTTCAAAGTAACACAAAAAGTGTACTGAACTGGCAAGTCTTCAACTGTAGGAGCAACAAAACAGTTGGACATTTCTCATCCCTGGAACCAGGTTATAGACCTTTAAGAATCTAAACAATTGAACAATTTAAATCTTTTTTATTATGCTCAAAGCTCGTTGGGACTCTGTGCTGTCTAGTACTGAAGACTACTGCAAATTGTTGTTCACAGTTCTTGGTAAGGCCGTGGTGGCATGCAGGTTTTAGTGATCTATAACTAATTGTCAATCAAGTAGTTGCAGTTAAGTGCAAAAAGTGATTAATTTGCCTTCTAACAGCCAAAAAGAATCGAAGTAGAATGGTGTAGTTTCTTTAGGCAAATAAGATTTTTGACCACCTCGAAAAGGGTTGCCCTTGAGTATAACAAAATTACAATGACAACAAACAACTGTTGGACTCTGAAATAATTCTTTGTGGCACTAGCCGTACACAATGCAGGTACCAACTCCACACCAATTTCATGCACTTCTTTTAGCTTCTTTGGCTAAGCAGAATACTTTGTCATTTGAAAGCTGGTACAATGCTGACAAAATTACCCGTAACGCGTGCGGCCAGTCGACTACAGGCGCGATATTATTCTGCAATACAAAACTGTTTGTAGGCGTATAACTTTTTGTGAACAGCATGCCATTTTTTTGAACTTGCGTTCACACCGATTACAAATGGCATTACATTTTCCTAGACCTGTTTCCCCGACTGTTACAGGCTTTCTAAGAAATCTCTTACTATGGACAGTAAAACGTTCCAGTTTCTTGCAATTACAATCGTGTCCCAAGTGCTAAAATCTATCAAACGAGCGATTTCAGAAAAACAAATGGTCCTATCCATCCACAACCAACCTTGTCTAAAACGTATAACCCTTATGTTGTTCTCGTTCCTTTTACTTCTGTTTCTTCTCAAGCTAACAGTCAACACTCGCCGCGAGAAAAAGAGATCTCCAACATCTTTGGTGGCCATCTTGAATTTAAGAGCTAGATCACGTGGTCACGCCTCCACCAATCAGACATTTTTCGCCAGTGAAGATCGAGAACCCTCTCAAACGCAACGCATGCGCAGTCAACCAGAAAATTGTGACTGCATGGTTTAGTGGAAATGCACTGATTTCTATGGAACCGCTCGTTAGAATTTAATGAAATTCGGTAGAATAATGGTTCAGAACACGCGTAACTTGCCTTCAAACAGAAATTGAAATCTGACGGAGGAAATGTTCAGAAAACGGTAAAATGCAAAACACAGAATTACAGAAGATCTCTCTGTCAAAATTTCACGAGACCAGTGTCAATAGGCTAGTATTGCTCTGAGTTTTCTAGAGACAAATGATGGAAAAAGTCTAACGACTAGATTTTCTGAAAATAGATCATACCCATTATTTAATGCCGGTTTAGTACCAGCTGCGTTGCCATGGCAACGGCATTCTGTCCAATAAAACATATCAAGATATAATCTTTTTTAGTTGAACTTGCATCTTGCCAATTTTGGCCGCCTATCTGCCAGTGGTTTGAGAATAACGATGAATAAAGGTACAAGAAAAATTTGTTCGGCCACCTTAAAGTGATATGTCGACAACTGAATTCCCAGAAAAGATGGAATTCCTAGGTATTCTTAAGAATGCCTAGGAATTCCAAACGATTCCAAGACATGCAAATTAGGAAAAACGTAAAAGCTTGGAATTTCTGGGAATATATGGCAATGTGTTAAAACTGTACTTGGAATTATTAGAAATTCCTAGGAATCCCCAATAATACCAAAACTGATAATGAAAGGGCTTGGGAATGTCTGAGAATATATGGGAATGGCTAAATTAAATGGCTTGGGCTAATAAAAATGGTTGGGAATTTATGAGAATAAATAGGAATGACTAAATTAAATATGAGAAATATTGGCAATTTACTTGGAATAGCAACTTTAAGTCCCTTGACAGACTTCAAGTTGAGGATATTTCAGGTAAATGTCTTTGGAACTTCCAGGAAGTTATGAAAAAGGACATTTAATGTATCACACAGTCAAACAAGTCTTAAAATGTTTTCTAAACATTGAGGTATTCCTGAACCTTTGAGGACAGGTCAGGCAAACAAAATTGAAAGGTACATACATGACTCAAAAATTAATAAATAAATAAATTCCTTGTGTAAATTATGTGTTAGTTCGCTTGTTGAATTGAGGACACCAACTGAATAAAGGATGAATACATACATGTACCAAAGCAGCAGAGCATCTTATTATGCTACTATTTTCTGGTTACAAAAAAGTATATCCTTAAAAATTGTCCATGACACAAGTAACTATAAAGTATCTTGAAAAAAATATTGTTCATGACACAGCTTCAACCACACTCTATTGCAGTTAGGCAGTGTACTGGGCATGGATTTGCAGAGTTCCCTTTGAGAAAGAACACTTTTTTCCACAATGTCCTCTTCCTTTGCCAGTTGAAATTTACCTCTGAAAATAAAGAATAAAGTAAAAGTAAGTGAGAAGTCATGAAATGGTGCCTTCAAGTAAATACTATTATCATACCACCGTACGACCTCACTCATGCAATTTTATTGAAAACATACTCAGGAGATGATGTGTGTAGGGGCAGATACATGTAGGTTGGTGTGAGCTGGTCCAGAAGAGCTGTCCAGCTCCGCACACATTGTCACCTGATTACTATAGTGTGCACGCAAGTCTTCATTCATTTAGTATTTATCAAGACCTTCCCGTAACTTTCCAATCAAATTCACCCTTAAAATGGTGGTATGATAAAATACTTCTTGACTACGCTGTAAGTTAGGTCAGGCCGGACGGCAAACTATTTGGATCTCGGTCATGGCGCATGGAACTACTCTGCCCTTATTCCATGCGCTAGAACCAAATACTTTCCCGTCCAGCCCTCCCACTCAGTCAATAAGTACATATTATTATGAGGAGACAATTACACAGCAACGACTTTTAAGAGCGTATCACGTAATTGACGATAGGACTTGTGATTATTTCACTCTAATAACTTCACTTTCTTGTGGATTTCATGTTAGTAAAGAAAATGAATACAACAGTAAGTAATGTCGAGGAAGGGATTTAAGAGCGAATGTTACCAACGGTCAAACATTTGGTGACAACAGCTCAAAAATCAATTCCGCTCATATTCTTATGTTAGGTAGACCTTAATCTGAAACAAATCATTGCATAGTTCGTTTGGCTGAATATCGATTTATTTTCAAGAAAATCGATATTAACGGAATTCGCTCAGAATACCGTTTTTGAAGCTCAAAATTTAAGGCAAATCTCGAAGCTTCGCGTGACAAAATGAAGCATTCCAGAGCAATAAAAAGTAACCAAACTTGTAGAACGATGTTTAAATATATGTCAAAAGCAATTTCAGCAATTTCTGCTTATTTATTTACGCGCTCTAATTAAATTTATCCGACATACTTTTGACTAGATAAAAAGTATATCACGTTTAACCCCTAAAAAAAGTATGTGGTACCGAATATTATTCGTCAGAAATTTGGATTTCAAGAGGAGAAGGGATGTTCTTTTCCCTCCTAAAAGGATTTTTTGGGGAAATTTATTGACGCGATGTTATAGAATTTTAAAGTTGGACAAATTGCGTTGATTTAAGCGATCAGAAAAGTCAGCCTAATTAACTCAGTGTACACATACACAAACAACTTCACGTTTACCGCAGGTTTTGATCAGCCAACAACCGATTTTAACACAATATCCTCTAACCTTCATGTTGCTGTATCACAGATGAGAGCTGTGGTCCTTGTTGATGATAGAATTCAAGCAAACTGCAAGGAAACTTGACAGGATATCGCAACTTGCCATGCCGTTTCACCGAACATCCGCCATTTTTGATGTGAGGATTCTCTTTTCCTATTTTCGTTGGAAAGCAGGATTAAGGTGTTGTACATAAGATGTCTTTCCTTTCAAACTAGCTCTGAACTGAACAGCGAAACAAGAAGTCGTTAATACAAAAACATCTGTTACGTGCTTTGGGCGATGCTGCTAATTAATTTAGAACGAGTTTTAGTGAAATCGACTACTGAAGGCATGTACCGCGGTAACGAAATTTTGGGTGCATCGGGTGACTTTGGGGAATTAGGTTAAATTTTTTTTTCAAATAAGCTATTTCTGTGTTCCTACGTTTACTACTTTAAGGACTGAGCGAAGATTCTCAGTAGATTGGGTTCGATGAGTACTTTGAAATCTGTACAACTTAAAAAAGCGCACGTTGGTTGCGTGACATACCTGAGACTGAGCTTTTACCTGATGGGCAGGGCAAAGCCGCAAAGGGGGTTTTAAAAATATATTCTCTGTTGGTTTTCCAAGAAGTAGCACAGATAATGAACGCTATTTTACATACTATGGCTAGATTAAAATACAAAGTCAGGCATGAAAATTTCCTGTTCGGTCTTAAAATTCTTTTTTCGTTTTGTTGGGGTGAGGGTGGGGAGGGGCTGGGGCTATAGGTTTCGGGGAAAGAAGTTTTAGAGAACACCGAATCGACTGATTGTATCGATTCCTGGCATTCAAAGAATTTCAAACAAGGCAGTGGTGATACCTTAATCCTCCTTTTTATTTTTACCTGGTTCTTGTTCGTATTTACGTGCTAGTGTACATTTAACGCACAAACACTTATTTACGGAGAATAGACATTAATAAGAAATCAAATTTCGTACTGGTTCTCAGGGAATAAATTTAATGATCTGCAAGATTGTTAAGAGCTTCGTCCTATGGCACAAAATACAACCCACTACGGGCTTAACTTGGATGACTTTTTATGAGTCTTGGGTTTTCCGCTTTCGACGCTCAACAGGCACCAACGATAAACGACTCTACTCGACTGACACTGTAGTGCGTGCAGTCTTTTTTTAAAGCTTCCAACAGTGAAGAAAACTACAAAACAGTTAACTAGAGGGTTCAACGTTCTATTCAACACCGATCAACGCTGTTGAATTTTTAAAACAAGTTTGGCCTTCTAGCTTAATGATGTTTCACAATTTTGCCGACTTTTCTTTTGTTCTCAGGTGTGCCACTCTGTGCAATGATGTTCTGTAATATTGATTCAACTTTTTCTATGTTCTCAGGTGTGATCAAAAGTATTGAATTCGTTTGCCCACCTTGTTCAACATCGCACAACAAATTTGTGTTCAAGATTGTTGAATAATGTTGAATGAGTTTGACCGAGTCATAAAGTTTGCAAACGAAAAACGCAAAGAGCGTGAGCCAACAAACTGAGGGCGCAGCCGGGGTTGAAGGCTAAGAGAAGGGGGAAGTTTGAACCCTTAATCCCCCAACATGAAAAGGTTTCCCCTTAAGTAGGTTTCCAACTCCCCCCCCCCCCACCCACCCATCGCCCCCATCCTCGCGAAAGTGGGTTGGTTAAGCAAAAGGGAAAGATAATTCCGAGATAATAATTCCAAGCGAGCCTTGATTAAAAATTAAGTCCTCAAAACTGTCGTTTTACAGCGACCCGCTATCACTCTTAAAGGTATTCGAAGACCTTGATATGAGGGTGACTTAGATTTCCAAGTCACCTCAAGATGCCTTTAAAGAATATTAAAACACACGAGGAAAGGGTGCAGGCACGGACCTGCACCCTAATCGGAGCCTTTTGGGTCTGTGAAATCCAGTTTTCGGAAAATCGAGAAACTGCAAATTCCTTTCCGATCCGCTTTTATAATTACTGAACAAAGCTTTATCACATGCAGGTGGCTGGCTTGAATGTTGTGTGACGTTGTAAAGCAAAAGGTTTCACTTCTGCATAATTGATACATTAAAGGTGGGGTTAGGTGAGTTCTGAAACAAGAGATGGAAAAGCTCCGCTTTATTTAAAAATTCTTTATGCCAAGACTCATTTACTTATACTATCACTTTCACCCGGGCACTTACAATCAGTCGATTTAGTATTCTCTTAAACGTCTTTTCAAACACCTTTAGCCCAAACCCCGCCCCACCCTAAACAAAAAGAAAGAAAACATTCTCAGACCGAAAAGGAGATTTTCATGTCCAACTTTGTATTTTAATCCAGCCATAGTTCATTAATTGTGCTACCTCTTCGAAAACCAACAGAGAATATATTTTTTAAATCCCTTCGCCCTGCCCACCAGAGAAAAGCTCTAGGGTTAATGCCACGCAACCAACGTACGTTTTTTCAGTTTCACGCATTTTTACCACCATTTTCACTACTACGCGACTTTTCTTTTCAAAACACCTCTGAGCACTTTGCAATACGCTTCCGTCAATCATACCTTATATGGAAAGTGTGTGATGTTACCGCAATTGAATTGAGCTCGAAGGAATAAAGATAGCGCCAAATTATCCCGTAAATTTGCGCCGGCGAGTCATATATTGACTAGTAAGAGGCTTTAGAGTCGTTGATGTTGCAAGAATACTTCACGTTTGGCAGATATTTGTAAAGAAATTTCGACATTTCTTCAGAATTTGATACCCGCTCGGTGGATTATCCTATGCGGTGGATGGTAAGCTTGCGTTTAATCTCGTGAATAAGCTAAACCGAAGTGTGAAGTAAAAATTCTAGCTTTTCTGACTTGATAATAGCATACGACATGTTATTCACCACGAGTATAAATCTGGCAATATCCCGAAGTGTACGAGGGCGAAATTCAGGAGTGGATAGAATATGCAACGGGAAAACGAATCATGATCGGCGTGCGATCAACCGATTCGTGAAGAAAATGGGTTTGACAAGAAGAAAGCTGAAGAAACGTACGTAGGACTTGTTGGATTGTTTTTGCAAGAAACGATGCCAATTCTAGTCACCTATCACCCAAGGAATGGATCACCCGAGGAATGGAATGAAAAACAAAGCATAAGCGCTTTATAACGTTTATTATTCTACGTGAATGTTAACGCTGTGACATGCTAGCAAGAAAAATCTGAAAAATCGTTATTTATAAAATTAAAGCGGGAACGGGGAAATATCAAGGAAAATATTTTAGCACAGTCTCATGTTAACTTCTTCGTTATAGCTCACTGTGATTACCAAAGAACGTGGTAAGCGAAATTGGGCGATGTATCGTCGTGGGTCATCGCTAAATTTCACCGAGAACAGTTGCTATTTATAGATGAATCAGAACTTCTCAGATTCATCTAAAAATAGCAACTGTTCTCGGTGAAATTCAGCGATCCTACGACAATACATCGTCCTGTTTCCCTCATCACGTTCTTTGGCAATCGTCCTGAGTTATAACGAAGAAGCAAACTTGAAAGTAAGCTTAAATATTTTCCTCGATTCCCCGTTCCCGCTTGTAGAAATAACAATTTCCCCATCATGTCACAGCGTTATATGTTTACATTCTTGAAACGTAGAACAACAAACGTTACAAGCGCATTACAAGCTTACGCTTTATTTTGTTTTTTCAATTCATTCCGGAGGTGATAGGTGATTAGAATTAGCAGCGTTCCTTCCAAAAAAATGCAGCTAGTCATACGTACCTTTCTTCTTGTAAAACCCATTTTCTTCACGAATCGGTTGATCGCACGGTGATCATGATTCGTTTTCCCGTTGCATACTCTATCCACTCCTGAATTTCGTCCTCGTACACTTCGGGATATTGCCAGATTTATACTCGTGGTGAATAACATGTCGTGTGCTATTTTCAGGTCAGAAAAGCTAGAATTATTACTTCACACTTTGGTTTAGCTTATTTGCGAGTTTAAACGCACGCCTACCATCCGCCGCATAGGATAATCCACCGAGCGGGTATCTAATTCTGAAGAAATGTCGCAATTTCTTTACAAATATCTACCAAACGTGAAGTATTCTTGCAACATCAACGACTCTAAAACCTCTTACTAGTCAATATATGACTCGCCAGCGCAAATTTACGGGATAATTTGGCGCCATCCTTATTCCTTCGAGCTCAATTCAATTGCGGTAACATCACACACTTTCCATATAAGGCATGATTGACGGAAGCGTATTGCAAAGTGCTCAGAGGAGTTTTGAAAAGAAAAGTCGCGTAGTAGTGAAAATGGTGGTAAGTGTTCATCTGAAACCAATCTACTGAGAATCTTCGCTCAGTCCTTAAATTAATAAACGTAGGATGACAAGAATAGCTTATTTGAAAAAACAATTTAACCTTATTCTCCAAAGTCACCCGATGCACCCAAAATTTCGTTTCTGCGGTACATGCCTGCAGTTGTCGATTTCACTAAAACTCGTTCTGACTGAATTAATTAGCGGCATCACCCAAAGCAACAGATGTTTTTGTATTAACGACTTCTTGTTTCGCTGTTCAGTTCAGAGCTAGTTTCAAAGGAAAGGCATCTTTTGTACAACACCTTAAGCCTGTTTTCTAACGAAAATAGGAAAAGAGAATCCGCACATCAAAAAACGGCGGATGTTCGGTGAAACGGCATGGCAAGTTGCGATATCCTGTCAAGTTTCCTTGCAGTTTGCTTGAATTTTATCATCAACAAGGACCACAGCTCTCATCTGTGATACAGCAACATGAAGGTTAGAGGATATTGGGTTAAAATCGGTTGTTGGCTGATCAAAACCTGCGGTAAACGTGAAGTTGTTTGTGTATGTGTACACTGAGTTAATTAGGCTGACTTTTCTGGTGGCTTGAATCAACGCATTTTGTCCAACTTTAAAATTCTATAACATCGCGTATGGCAAGCCAAATGTAGCAATATTCAATATCACCATATTCATTTAATTTAATCCTTGTATTCATTTAGTTTTTCTATGTTCATTCAATTCAATCCTCCAAAATTCATTCAATTTAATTTACCAAACTATCCATTCAATTCAATTCTTCTAACTTATTCAGTTTTAGTCATCCTTATTTATTCAATTCAATCTACCAACATATTTTCAATCGGTTCATATTCATTCAATTCAATTCGTGCGTATTCATTCAATGTTCGCACTCATTTATTCAATTTTGGGGTCTGGGACGAGCGATCAAATTCGCGGGGTACTGGACACAACTCTAACAAATATGGCGGAAGAAGTGGAATCAGATGATTCAGGGATCAAGGCTTTCTTTGAGCATGTTTTAAACAGGACAGAGGAAATTCTCAGTCAGAGCTCAACTGCTAGCAATGAGCGCCATGCCGAAGTCTTAACCCATGTAGATCTCCTGGAGAGAACGGTAAGATTAACCGGTCAGTTGGCAGGGACAGTCACGGAAGAAACTGATTTGAAACTGTTGGACGATCTACGACTGGTGTTTTCCGAATTACTTGAGAAGTTTCTCCAACATTTTGGAATCTGTGCATCAAGAACATCTCGAGTTACTTCTGTTCCTTGTCAAATGGTGGAGAAGGGAGGTCCAGGTAGACCATCGGTTCATATTCCGCCAGAAGTACTTGAGGAGTTGAGAGGGGTCGTCTTCACGTGGCAAAAAATTGCTAGCATATTTAGAGTATCTCGCAGGACCATTATGCGTCGAGTTCGTTTATTTGAACTGGAACATTTATCTCTGTTCAGTAGCATCACCAATGAACAAATAGACGATATAATTCGTGATTACATTTCACGTCATGGGTCAACCACGGGCGAACCTTACCTACGAGGATACTTTAGAGCAATGGGATACACAATTCAGAGAAGAAGGATCAGAGATAGCCTGAACAAGGTTGATCCAAGGAACACAGCTTTGAGATGGGGTGCTTTAGTTTCTCGCAGAGTGTACTTTGTCCCTTGGCCAAACTCGTTGTGGCACTTAGATGGCCATCACTCATTGACTCGTTGGGGATTTATAATACACGGATATACCGTATATATTACAGACCATATTCAAGGACAACAGTCTTTTAATCATACCCTGTTTAGGTCAGTTTCAGACCCTGTTTTGTACAGACTTGCAAGAAATTATGTCCCCTGTTTAGCGGCATCTCTCGGTATAGGCCCTATTGGTTAGTACCCCCTCCGGGCATCTAGGGTTCCAAGGAAGAGAAAGCTACTGGTAATTAAAACAGAGTACAACTAGTGACCCCACCCCCCTTTTTGCCCTTTCTTTATTTAAGTGTTTTTAGACAAACATTAAACAAGAAAAATAAGCGAATGTTATTCTGATAGTTTTTTGCCTTCAAAATCTACATATTTTCATTTGAGAACTGAGGAATGCAGAAGAGTGGCAGTTCTCACTGCAGAGTTTGAGCACAGCAATTTCCACAGCGTGTGACTAATGAAACCCATTTATTGAATAATAACTTACTTGATGGTTATTTCTCGAAACTGCTCATCAAGGTCATGCCTGAACGACTGCTTCGTACTGGTCATCATTTTAAGAAGAATTGAAGATGATTCCATTCAATAGCTTTGTGTATCCTTACTGCGCATAATTTCTTCCCTCAAAGGCACGCGCACTCATTGAAAATGAAATGAGAATCGCAGGTGATGGTGGTAAACTTAACTAGACCTCAACAATAATTGTAACATTACAGCAAGGTTTGCATGCAAACAATCGAACTAGAGTCTGAGCCTTGCTCATCAGTGAGAATAACAGACCAAGCTTTTACAATTTTCTAGTTTTACTACAAGCTTGCTGCATTCATCTGCTGCTGAAGACAGGTTGTGACCACCTTGACACTTTGGTGAATTTATTATTAAAACACACTAATATGCCTTTGAAGATAAAAAAGAAGAAAACTTCATTTTTACGCTCTCGCAAACAAAAAAAAAAGTGAAGCCTCTTCCTGCAGAAATTTTTGGTAATTAGGAGTCAAACTGGAGTCTCAAGAAACAAGAGATGCACAACAGTCCTTGACCTTCCCCTCCTCCTTACACAAATGGCCCCCTATTGACCAAACACCAGTGTTTCCAAGCAAGTGTTCAAAGTAACAGTGGCAGCTAATGTACAAGGTACCTCCACATTAATAAAACATCAACAAATACTAGGTCAAACTCTTCCTAATACCTAGAGAACGTCTGCAAAATAGGAACTGAAAACTACAACTTTGAAATTCAGAGAAGATTAAACGAAAAGACATTTGTAAACACATTTTGCTCCCTGTTTTGTTAGAGCAGCCTAACCTTTTCACCAGCTACTTGCACTTTTATCAAACTGAGAATAGGTGCATGCAAAACTAAATTGTAACTGCTAACTTACAAGTGTTCTTCACTTTCACTGTCACTGAAGATGTGGAAGCAGAATAGAGCAAAACTCAACAAGAAACATTTTACATGTACATGCTCCAGTCGAAACTAAACATGTGAGACTGAATGAAAGTCATACTGTGACTTGAATTGTGTTATCACTTTGCACCAAAATGGAAATTTTTAAAGGCGTAATCATAAATGGTAAATAATTCCTCATCAGGTGGCAATGGTAGTTTGATAGTGCCACGTGGAAGATGCATCATGTTGGAACATGTATGTGCCCTTGGAAAGAAGTCAGGAATCGCTCTTCGCTTCTCTCTTGGTTCCTTTGTTAAAAAAAAGTCTTTAAGACAACTCTTTCAATAATAAAAAATTTGTTAGTACAAATTTTGTGGCCCTTAACCTATCCCAGTGACAAGGAGAGGTGTGGTCATAAAAGTCAGACTTGTACTGTTCAAAATGGTAAAGGACCAAGTTATGTTTTGAAAACTAAAAGCACGTCACAGGCTATATAAACCAGGACACCAACTAACACTACCATATCTAGGTAAACATTCCCCAATATCTGCCAAAAGTATGGCATTTCTTTCGCATTTTGATCATTTCATTGTGGCTGAAGTACTTGAAACAGCCAAGTAAAGGAAAAATTGTGAGTATCGCAACATTGATAATCAGTCATGGGTTTGAGAACTCTGGCATGAATGGTTGTGTAACTTTCTGTGCTAATGTTGATGCTAAAATCACTGAAAGGAAATTTCATTCCTAACTTGTCCATTAACAACAATATTTAAAGATGGTAGCACCAATCCAACAAAAAGTTATCTAGGCCAGCCCTGTGATTAAAAATCCATGATGTTTGGGCACTAGTTTTAACAGGGTTGCAGGAGGTTCTAAAGAAAATGTTGGTCGGGGGTGTCCTCCCCATAATCTCAGAAACAAGTTACTATTAATGTTCTTTCATTGACAAGAGAAACTTCCAAAATTTCTACTCATTCATTACAGTAATTAAAGAAACAATATCTTAATAAAGTGTTGGGAATGGCCACACTTAAAGGTATCATCTAGACTCAAAATTCAGAATCAAAGCAACTGATGGTTGGTTTGACCTTGGGAGTGTCTAACAACTGTGCATTTACCTGTCCATTAGTGTTGTTATCCTCTTCGACCTCTTTTGCTTCAGACACAATGGCAACCATGAAATGGATGCTAGGTTGTTTGAGAAAAAAATGGGCTCTTCACTTGCACCGGTCACAAATTCCAAGACGTTTTCTAAACTGGTCACACGACGCCCACTTGATACTTCTCTTATGTACTTTACAAACTTTCCATAAATAGCTTTCTCATACATAAGGCTGTTAGAGCGTTCCTCAGAAAACGTGGGTTTAAGGAGATGAAGGATCATCGGAACTGTCAATCTGGCATTATTTTGCGATGGTCTGAGCAAGTAAAGAAATTGCGGGAACTTTCGAGCAAACATGTGAATGCCAAGACTATCTAGTCCCTCGCGAAGCTTCAAAACACATGGCGATATCTCTGATTCTTCGCTGACAAAAATGTCATTTATAAGATCTTCAGAAAAATACTTTGGTGCCTGGCCATTCTGTAGAAGTGCAATTGCAGCCATCTGTCCCAAAAAATAGTAGTCTTCTGCTAAGTGTTCCTTAAGTCCATGGTCAAAGTATTTGGTCTTGGTCTGTTGGTTACAAAGTCTGATCCATTCTTTTCTTGGTCCTCCACTGTCCTGAGCCTGTTCGCTATAAAACTCTACTTGAAAAGCTATTCTGGGATCCTCCACTGATCGTAGTTCGTCAAATGTTGTTTCCAATATATTGTCACGATCAACAGCAATAAAATTAGTTTTTCCCACGAGTATTGATGCATCATCTGTCACATCCAGGCTCCGACCTCTCATGTTCTTGCTCTGTAAGTACCTTAACATTTCAGCTGGGTCTGATATGGTTGCTGATGGAAATTCACTGATAATCTTGTTATAAAAGTCATATCCATTGGCCTCTTTCAGAGATTTTTTTGACTATTGAGCCCATCTGTCTGATCTGTGGTGGCACTGTTGACCTCTACTCTTAGATGTTCATTGGCAATGGTGAACTCTTCTGTTTGAATTGGAGTGGTACTGTTGAACACCCCAGTCTGGCGCATAGTGGCATTGGTGGTGTTTTGAACTGGCTGGTGACAATCAGTGAATTCTTGGTCAGAATCTGAGACATTTAATACAAATTCGAACGCTTGCTTCATCCGAATATAGAGAAGTCCTTGTCCGGCCAGTTTCTTAACAACACTATAATTGTATTCAGTGTTTTCTCCGCGTCTTAGAACTGAAATCCTCTTCTGGGTTACCTTAACAAAGTCAAAGTCATTTGGCCCAAGCATGCTCTATTGGGTCTTGAGAGAGGAAACTATTTTACACGTACACTTGACTCACCATCGTCTTCATTCAGCACCACCATTCCTCTTTCTACGATCATTTCTTTCTTCAGAGTTTCAACTTCATCTAGTCACTTTCCTCGGAATTTGCCCTTAGAAGAGCAAATTCAAACGGTTTCTTTTCCAGATTCTTAGATTTCCTTTCTTTCTTGTTCTTCATCGCCGTGGACGTAGTTTTTTTTTTTTTGTAATTTGTTTATTTTTTTCAACAACAGGTTACAATACATACAATAACTTACTTACATTACACGTTACAATACATTACTTATACTTACAACTTAACTACATGACTTATTTACAATACACTACTGGAAGTATATAGCTTAGGATAACCTACAGTACACAACTTACGATTATATTACATTACTTCTTACATTACACTACAAATTTACATTTTTCTTAAAATTATAAAACACAAAGACAGCGCAGTGCATACAGACGTTATATATGTGTAACAACATACAGTTCAGTAAATTACCTTTAATTGATTAGATAGTTGTTCCAAAAAAGAAACAAGAAGTGCCGTGTGCTTGCCAGCTATTTTAAAAAGAGAGGAGGTAACCTAACAAATCTTTCCATTTGTCATAATGAAGGTTGATCTTGTTATTTTCTTTAGCAATTAAACGTTCAGAATCAAACACTGCTTTCAAAGTTTTTGTGAAACTGATTGCGCTGGGAAGAGAGTTGTTATGTTTACATCTGAAAATATGTTGTTTTCCTAATAGAATTAGATGATTCTTTAGAAATACATTTTCAACTGTGTCGGTGATCCCTAGGATCACTTCTCTTTCCATTAGCTCATAACCCCCCAATAGATGCTTAACTGATTGCCAAAAGTTTGCTACCAAAGGACAATGGAAAAAGAAGTGGGACATGTTTTCCTCAGAGGATTGGCAGAAAGAACAGAGAGGAGAATTGGACTTGCCAATTTTAAAAAGGAAATCATTTAATGGAAGTATTCTATTTAGTATCTTGTATTGAAATTCACGCGTTTTGGTGTCTATTGCCCATCTAAAAGCATTGCTATAAATTCTTTTCCAGTCAAGGGCTTGCTCTGTAGAAGCATATGAATCTTCGAATTTCTTTTTTGCCGACGGACTAATCGAAATCTTTGACACCAAAATATTATAGATTTTTTTAGAGGACAATTCACTTAATAAAAGGGCATCATTGCTTGAGTACAAAAACACATCGTCCCATATATGGTTAATTTTAATGAGCACCGATGGAGGATCGTCGGTCATCACCTTTTTCCATTCAGGTGGAAGGCAATCATAAAGACCATTCAAAAATAAGAAATCCACGGCATTTAGATTTTGCAAGGTGGTATGTGGCTTAATATATATCTCGTTAAAAAGGTCTCCTACTTTATGTAGCCCCAAGGAGAAAAGTTTGCGGTTAAAAACTGATTTCTGTCCGATGCAGATGAATTTGTTGTTCCGTAAGATCTGGTTAACGATCTCATCCAATGAAGAGACAGGTGAGGCAGTTAATTTTGTCCCAGAATTTAAGAAAGGACAATTTTCATAAGTTAGCTCTTCGGAGTTCTTCTTTATAGAGATCTGAATAAAATGAGTGTAATTCGTCCATTATGCATTTCGGGTCAACTAGAAAAATAAATCTTCCCGAATCATCGGTATACGTTGATTTGACTTTAAAATCCAAATTTTCCCGCACTAAAACAAGGACGCCTTTACTGCGCGATGTACCGTGAGAGAAAAACAACTCTCCTCTCCATTGTTTCCGCCACTGGTTTTCAATCTCTTTTGTACTGTACGTTTCCTGCAGAAAAAAGATGTCTGCATTTTGCTTGAGCAACCAGTTGAAAACACATTCTCTTTTTTCGAAAGAACGTATCCCTCTTACATTTAAAGAAAGCAGTTTAAATTGGAAATTGTTACCCTCCATCAGATAAAAAAGATATTAACGGCCTTTAGCAAGATCACCTCTAAAAATACGCAATATGGCAACTGGTAATGATATAAACTGAATGCAAGGCTTAAACTCAAAACAAAAAGAACTAACAAAACGCTAGATAAATTACACCAAGCTGAAAACAGTGACATAATGCAAAGAATACTACATGCGACAATTAATACTACCATAAGTAAGGAAAAAAAAACAAAAGCGTAACCAACACAAAAAACGTAGTTGCCGCTCTTAATCGCTCGTTTCTATTCAGCCTTTTGTACAGTTCACTATTGGGGCTTGTTTGCATCATGGATCTTGCCCGAACCAGGGTTTCGGCGATGGAACCTTCGTTTGTCCTTCTACTCGAAGCACTTGAACTTGAACTATTCTCGACACTCAACAACATATCAGATGCCTCTTTAAGGAGGCCGGCAGCCCGTTTCAATTTCTCCTCATCCATAGCGCTAGCTTTTACAAGAAACAGGAACGTATGTTTCCAAGATGGCGGTTTCAAAACGCGGGAAGTTCCAGTGCCCAGCGAATTTGATCGCTCGTTCCAGACCCCAAAATTGAATAAATGAGTGCGAACATTGAATGAATACGCACGGATTGAATTGAATGAATATGAACCGATTGAAAATATGTTGGTAGATTGAATTGAATAAATAAGGATGACTAAAACTGAATAAGTTAGAAGAATTGAATTGAATGGATAGTTTGGTAAATTAAATTGAATGAATTTTGGAGGATTGAATTGAATGAATATAGAAAAACTAAATGAATATAAGGATTAAATTAAATGAATATGGTGACATTGAATATTACTACATTTGGCTTGCCATACACAACTCGTTGCTTAAAGCTAGCACAATTCGCATCGGTGTCCTTCTTCAGTTCAGTTCAGTTCAGTTCTTTTCAAGGACTACTTCAAAAAGGATTGCAATGTGCTGTCACTATTTTCGGTGTTTGGAGGCCCTGATGACATATGAAGAGCGATTTTTTGAAAGGCTTTTCAACTGGTTATTATAATGGTACATAAGACATTTTCCTTTGGTTTTCATTTGCATTATTAGCACGTAGATGCTAGTCTAAGATGAAAAATTGATTCTTTTTTTTTTCACAAGTTGCTGCATAGCATCAAAGTTTTCATCGGCATCCTCTTTTTTCCTTTGAATTCAGCTCGGTTTACTTCAGTAGCCATGGAAGAACCAGCTCCTTGTTTTGAACACTTGAATTATATTTGAAGTAGCACGTTTCTCAGTTCGCTTAGTCCAAGCTTTAAGGTGCACAATATGAAGAAAAGTTGGCTGTTTATGTTTCAAAGGTTGGGTTGCTCGCGGCGCCAGATAAAGAATTGCTACTCTCGAGTCGGAAAGCAAGCTTATGCTTAAATTAATAATTATGACGTTTACCACGGAGAAAAGCTGGTGAGTCTGGGTAGTTTTTATACCTAAACCTTGGCTCACACAATTTGCTTATTCAGCGAGTGTTTTTAAAATTGAATAAAGTATTCTTGTGTTGTTTGGCCTTAATAGCTTTTCATTGTAGCTTACATATTCAATTAAGAAATCGGAGAAAGATCGCATATAGCTTTCCTTAGATTTCTTAATTACGTGCTCAGGCGATTTCGGTCTTCCAGTATCCAGTATCCAAAGGCATGCATGTGACCAAAATGAGAGTAGTTAATTGGTTTCTGACCTTATGAAAAGTCAGTGAGCTTAAAGACTAGCCATGACATTTTCGTAGAATAGAAGAAAGAGCTCCTTTTTTTACTCGCTAGAATATTGTAAATTAAGTTCGCTTGGATGAAAGTTTAAAGTACACGGTACAAAGAAAAGATGGCTGTTTACTTTTTTAAAAACATAAAATTGCAAGTGGCGCAAGGGAAAATTGCCCCACTCAAGTCGGAAAGCGTGCTTGTTCAAATATTACGATGTTTACCGCGAAAAAAAAAAAGACGGAGGTCCTAAGTTAATTAAGCAGTTAATTTTACTTAAGCCGTGGCTCACAAAATTTGTCTAAAAGGTTACTTAACGTCATGTTTAATTTCCAAAAATACAGTAAATTAACAAAATTAAAAATCTTTCTTGTACTTTCCTCGAACCTCGTAATTAAGAAATCGCAGGAAGATCACGAGTTGTCTTCTACTGATTTCTCAATTGCGTATAGAGGCACTTGTGGTTCAAACGTATACCTATGACAAAAATAAGACCGAGCACCCAATTGGCTGCGGAGCTCGTAGCTCCCCATGTAAAGACATTTTGGGAATGGTATGCTCTTTATTTGAGCAAACTGAGGCCAAATTTTTAAGACTCGCGTCACATCACGTAAAGTGTTTGTTTCAAATAAGACTCAATTCTCTGGTGTGTGATTTCTGACCTGCGCACAATTGAACGAGAAAAACAAGTAACAAGTTTTCTATTTTTCGATCTTATTCTCGTTGCTTTTATGTTTTGTTGCTCTTTTATTTTATTTTATTTTATTCATTCATTCATTTTTTTTTCGCTGGTGTTAGTTGGGAGAAGATGTATCGCGATTCCGTATTGGGCGGAGTCCTGCAGCGATGGAGAAGAAATTTTCTTCCAACGCCATCACTAAAAGCAGTAATGTCGTCTCAAAATCGAATTAAGTTCTGTATCACGATTCATTTTCATTTTTCAGGATACAGTAGAACTTGAGAATTGATTGCCGTTGATCAAAATAAAAATTCTTAATCATCGTGAATAGTTGTGCACTGCACACACACAAAAAAGCAGTTTTTTTTTTACTGCAGTCGTTTAAATCAACCGCTTTTCTTCAAAAACTTGCTTAAAAAAGTAAACACAGACAAACTTTACCAGCCAATATTGCAAATGTACAGCTGGAAAATAACGGTTCCTAAATAAAACTTAATTAAGAGTCTGTCTCTGTAGCCCCCCCCCCCCCCCCCCACTCATTTTTGCGTTCAAAATAAGTGTGCCTGAAACTCTAACAACTAAAAGACTTTACCGAGGCCAGAACTGAAAGAGGTATGCTTTAGTTCAAATGATTCTTCTGGCTGCGCTGAGAGCAGCTAAATATTTGTCCCATATTGGCCCGTTTCAACGTCTCGTAAATTAAGAAATTATGCTTTTTTGTGCTGTTGTAAAATGCTTGATTGATTGCATCATCTGGCAATAAAATTTAAATCAATTTGCTCGTAAAAAGCTTTCTAGTTTTCTAAAAGGGTAACAGTTTTCTCCTCCATTGAACTTGAAAGGCGAAATCATTCATGTTTTGAGCCCAACCAATCGCCATCCGAACGAACTAAGGCTGGAAATGGCCTTGATTTGGAAGATTATTTTTATAACTTTGGAGTTAGTTGGTAGCTCTAGTCTACTAGCAAAAAGTGCAGTCCTTTATCGACAAAAATATGTTGAAACCCTGTACGATGTCGGTATTTCAAAAGTTACGGTCGTTTCAGTATCAGCTCATTTGCCTGTATTGGCGAGTTTTAAGCCTACTGCAAAATTGACCCATATTGACCAGATTTTGTCATCAATACAGCTTACCTGTTTCGCAGCTTGAGTTTATTTCCAACCTCAGCCATTTTCCAATTCCTCAGACGGCTCAATTTCAAAATTTCAATGTAAAGGAGCGGTATTGCCTTCGGAGATTGAGAACGGCGTCTTTCGTGTAGCGAACCAAAGTTCTAAACCATGACCACATTTCCCCACTAGAAACAGCTAGGCTATTGAAACATCGATTCGAAGCTGAATTCCTTCGAGAGTCAGAAAATAAACTATCCAACTTTGGTTTAATCGAGAACTGAGGGCTTCAATTTCGAAGAAAGCTGCTGAAAGATCGGTCGACTGGTGGGTCAAGAGACAAGTTGGATTCTTGCTCAAACAGTGAAAAAGAATTGCTCTTGTGCAGAGCGTTCGGTGGGTAGGAAACGACAACAAAAAGGATGAGTGATTTCTTACGATGTAAGATTTTTTTGTAGAAAATAAATTGTTGCTTTCAATGTATTTCTCATTCAATTAAAGTTCTCTCTTCTCTTGTTGTTGTTTCTTATTCCCTCTGACATTGTGTTACGAGTTTCGTTTAGGAGTAATTCGTTTGCCAGTAGGGAGAACGCAGGGTTGTTGATAACAGCAACAAGCGAATTTATTCCAAACTGAAGGAGTCTTTATAGCTTACAGTACCTCTTTGTCACGCAGGCTCTTCTTGTAACCTCGGCACACAGCTCAGCACACAGCCACTGCACTAAGTTCGGCACACAGCCACTGCAACAAACTCTTAACTTACTGCTTACACTATTCCTGTAAAACTGCTTGAGCTGATTACTTATAAGTAGACCGCTGACCGCACGTCCCAACAAGAAAACCTTTGGCTTATCAAAGACGGGACTCACAAGCTGTGAGCCACTAGGCCCGGTTGATGAACTAAATGAAGTCTTAACCATAAGTATTTTTCCTCTGTGGTTTTAGAAATAAATTTTGCGAGATCTGTTTTGGAAATTGCAAAAGTACATATCGCAAAAATGAAAACCCGCAAAAAATTTCATACCAAACCATAGTTGCTACGATTTAACCTTAGAATTCTCCTACAACCCTGGTATTTTCAGTATTTTGCAATATAGAGGAATATAGTAATAAATGGCACGCGTTTTATAAAATTGCGTTACCTGTGTATTTGCGCGAGTACTTGTTAAAAGCCGACAATCCAGCTAAAGCTTAAGGACCTTAAGTTTCTTACATTTTTTTAAAGTCTATTTGTTTTTACCCCTAAAACCTAAGCTAAAACCTAAAACCAAATGTAAGCGTAGTGGATGTATTACGATAACCTAGCCTAAACATCATTTTTTAAATCGTGGAAGGAATTTTCTCTTCATAACCGTCAACTGTCAAAATTCCCCAAATTTAACCGTGAACTACTTTATATTAAACATCAACCGTTAAATTTCTCTAAAAATCATACGTTGTCCCGCGGCTTATTTAGGGCCCATCCTAGCAGTTTAAGTGTCTCCTGGAGACCTTCGTGGGCCTCTAGAATCTGACAAGAAGCTCTTGGCAACAGCTGTCCCTTCTGGCAAAAGTTCTGTGAAAATCGGTTGAACCATGGGGTCTTATTAGACCTGTAAAATTACATTATGTGAATAAAAAAAGATGGGGTCCTGAATAAAATAATCTTGAACATCGGCGGTCTTATTATACGGGCGTATGACTTGAGGGACCCAGGCACTGTCTAAAAAAAAAGCGTAAGGAGATGGGCTCCTGAACAAACTGCAAAAGGTTTGTTTTTCAAGAAAAGCCTTTAGCCCCGGGCGTTAGGCTGGAGTATCAGCTCTCAACAAGCAGTCACGTAAATATACAGGTTATGCAATTTTACAAAACCATGCGGTTTATTACTCTATTGCCAATTACTGAAAATACTAGGGTTGTAGGAGAATTCCAAGATTTAATTCTATACTAGCAGCTACGGTTTGATATGAAATTTTGGCGGGTCTTATTCTTTGTCGAGTACACAGAACCCACAAGGCTAATACCTCATAGGAAAAAGTATTTAAAATCATTAACTTCATGAAAGTAGTGGCTCACAGTTTGTAAGGTTTTCTTGTTGGCACATACGATCAGAGGTCTGCCCATTTATGCGGTCCTCTGCGGAAGCAGCATCCACTAGTCTTGGAAATTGAAGCCCTCAGTTCTCGATTATCTTTCTAAATACCAAAGCTGGATAGTTTATTGTCTGATTCTCGAAGGAATTCAGTTTCGAATAGATGTTTTGAATAGCCTACTTCTATTGTGAAATTGAGCCGTCTGAGGAATTGGAAAATGGCTGAGGTTGGAAATAAGCCCAAGTTGCGAAGCAGGTAAGCTGTATTGATGACAAAATCTGACCAATATGAGTCGATTTTGCAACTGGCAGAAAAACAGAAAGAAAGAAAGAAAAATTTCTTAATTTCAATTTTATGAGCCGTTCTTTCGTTCAGGACTATATCCCTAGCCTCAAGAAGACTGACGCATCTTTGTCCAACCAAAAACTATCAACATAACACTATAAAATCACTTTGCAGTGTTTTATTGCAGCTCACATACACAAACTTAAAAACATTAACTGGGTACACATTTTTGTGTTCTTTCTAATCTGCAAAAAAACAATCGTTTGGGCTCCTAATGAGATTCCTAGCTTGGACTGCACACACTGAAAGTTCTCATCTTTGCCACTTAACGAAACAAGGCCATCAGGGCGCATGCCACCATCAGGGTAACGCTGACCGCAGCCACTGTACCACCGTTGCAGTTATCTGAATCACAACAATTCAGCTCGCATTTCGCCCCACTGATTTGCTTGCATGACTTAAATGCATCGTTACCGGATTCACACAACGCTTTGGTGTAACAGGATTTGATGTACGATTTAACCTCTATGCCACCAGTCTCCATATCGACAGACATTGAAGCACAGCGGTCGTAGCCTGAGCCGAGGACACTACAGTCGCCCTCCTTCATCTTGGCCTTGCAGTCTGACATACTATCTGAACTGATGCAATTGTAGCACTTGAGTCCAAGCGCTGCAAGAGATAAAACGTGTTTTAATAACAATTTCCTTCTCGGTAATCACAAAAAATTTTGACAAACATCCAGTAGAAAGATTATTAAGTGATAGAAGAGTTACGTGACGAGTTTCGGCAGCTGTTTATATGAAACAATTTACTACTGCTGTAGGTAAGGATGGCTATAAACGATGTATATGTACTGATGCATGTATAGAATTTGTCTCTGTCGGTTACAATTAATGGTAAAAGCCAGTTTAGATATTTGTAAGCTTTGTAGAGAGAATACAACAGTCGTTATTGTGTCACCAATCAAATGTTTAATGTCAAATTCCCATTGTTGGGCTTCCGAAGACAGGAAAAAGAGCATGGAGGCTCAATCATTCAACTCCTGTGGGGCATTTTGAAAAGACTGTTATTCAATACAAACGCAAATATGTTAAATAATGGCAAGTGGGCTATGCATTGTCATTGATAGGCCAAATTGGTCTGCGAATTCACGCCTTAAAAACAACCGTTTGCCCACTGATATCGTATCAGCAGGGTTGATGAGAAAAGGGAAAAATATTTCAAACCAAAAATTATGTTACAGAAAACCAGTCTTTTAAAACCCTCAGGCCTCAGTCAAACAGACTCGACATAACTCAACATTAAGCAAGGTGAAATACTCAGTGTGTCAACCGTGATTCAATAATTTGTATTTAATTTTGCAACGGTTTATTTCAATCCACTTTTTCACAAATTTGCAATTTCCCTATTATTTAGTCTAATTACTGTTAGTACAGTATAATTATATTTTAGTATTTACAAAAGTGTCATTTTAGATATAAACTAAAGCACAGGTATATATACACTCCAACGCAAGTAAAAAGAAAAAGGGAACAGCGAAGAAAAAACTAAACAAAAAACCAAAAGGAGAAAACACAAGCAACAACTAACAACAGTGGTTTGACAAAAGTTGTAGAGTAAGAGGGTTTCTAATTAGGCGGGGTGCACTTTTCAACTTTCCACTGCAACTTCATTTTAGATGTAAACTCATTAAAATCAAGCCTCTTTTGCATTGACTTACAGGCATATATGTATATTGCTTTGCTTAAAAACAGGAGTAGAGCTAATTTCTTATTTTGTTGTGAAGAGATATGCGCCGGTGGTTGATACAAATTTAACAAGAACCGAAGTTTGGGAGGCTCGACGCAAGACGCATGTTGTGTGTGTGAACCAGGATATGGAATCATCACAAAGTTGTAACGTGGCCTGGTATGCTCAATTGAATCCTGGTTGCTACACAGTTTTCATCATTTTTATCATATTCAATTGAAAATATTTTTTGGTGCCCAGAATGCGATGAACTGTCTCAGCATATTATTGTCTGTTGTTTTATAGATACTTTGCAAAGAGTTTTCCCAGTTGTCTGCAACACACATATTTTTATATTTTCACATTTTTACGCATGTTTCTACAGCAGTGGGGGAGATATTGGATCTTTCTAAGAACAGGCTATAAAATTTTACAACGTATTTTGATTTAATTAAGAGATACCTCTTAAGATAACTGGAATTTAGTGTCATCTAAGGGAAAAGAGGAAAAGTGACTGCACAACGTTCACTTGTGCAGCTTTCCTCCCACGCCAAGCTGGGATAACAGATATAATTTGATAACATTGCAAGAAGTTGGTGTTAATATTATATCTCTCCTTAAACTTGTTGAAAGAAGAAAGTTCCTATTACCATCCAGCTAATCTTGGATAAACACTACCTTTTGGTGTAACCACGATCTCCAAAACAGTGACTTGTTTTCGATAGTTATTTCGTTGCTGTTCCAGAGTATGAAATCGCTTTGCATTGGATCTTCTAAGTCGTTACCACGATCTTGGAAGCACGATTTAAAGTGGGAATACTGCTGTTCAACTTCTTGGCACTATGGTTACGGTTTAAGATGAACGATTAGCCACCAAATTTGTCGAAATAGTGGTTGGGGATTACCTCCCAAGTTTCTTTTGTGGGATCAAGCAATCTGCCAATCCAACTAAGCCTTAACGCCTTCACAACAGTTCTAAAACATGGGAAGTTTAGGCCACCTTTAGATAGAGGTTGGAAGTGAACTTGTCGCTTTAACTTATCCTTCTTGTGTTTGTACAGGAAGGAGAATAATATTGCAGAGTCTGTTGTATAACTGCTTCAGGAACCAAGAGCATCACGAGGGATAGATCAGAGATAAGCCAAGGGATTTAACAACATAGTTCTTCCAGGCTAAACATTAGATCGCGCGAGAGCCATAGATTTAACTTACTTTCCATTTTCTTGGTTTTAAAGAAAAGGATATTTTGTTTCAAATGTTTCTTTTTTTCCATTAAACCTGATTAATCAACCAAAATCTGTCTCAAAAGAGTAAGACTTGCTATGGTCAACGATTTTAGATTGTTTGGTTAATAAAGAAATTATTCTTTTTGTTTTGGGATTGATCATAGGAGAGATGCGTTCCCACGAAGTTTGTTGGTCTTTCGGACAGTCGAATTCCAAGGGTTTGTTGCTATTAGTTTTTAGGGAAGCACGTGAACCACATTGGTTTGGTTTTTTTCTTATTGAGCTGGAGGCCCGAGATGGAACCGAAGATGGACAAGGTTTCCATGGTATTTCGGAGAGAATCCAAGTCTCTGACAAAGATCGTGGTATCATCCGCGAATTAAGGAAGTTTAGCCTCCTAGTTTGATACCCCGACAAAGATTTTCTTGCCTTATTTAGAGCGCCAAAACTTCCACTGCCAAAACAAGGTAAGAGAGGGCTGAGGGGGCAGCCTTGGCGTACACCGCGAGATACACTGTAGGAATTCGTCGCATAACAACAATTTATAACACCGCTTTCAACATTGTTATGAAAATTAGAAACGCATCTTCTGATGATGAGTCTTAAGTTATAGAGTTTTAACGAATTATATATGAAGCTCCATTCAACAGTGTGCATGGAAGGCTTTCTTAAAATCAATGCAGAAAAAGTCCTGAAAGGCGATTAGCATCCGTGTACTCCATTAAATCATTTAACAAACGGACATTATTAGGAATTCAATAATTCAACATATATTGTTGAGTACAACTTTGTTGTACGAAAATAATAATATTTTTTACAAAAACAAGTCTCACATCAAAGGTACTGGAGAGCAACTATAAACGAGAAGTACACGTATTTAGTACGTTTAAGCAATATTTCGAATAAGGTGGTTAAGTAACTAATGCAGAATTTCGAATAGTTTCTGCTTTATTTAATTGATGATGCTCTTGCAAAATTAACTGTGATCTACTTATGCAGTTTTATAACAGTGTTTTTCCTAAATCGAAGAAAAAGGAAATTGTAACAACAATGGTTAAGGAAATAAGCGCAAGTGTTGAAACGGGTGCATAGTTTTCTGAAAGGCGCAATTTTCATTCGAGGATGAACTAGAGGATTATGAGTTGCTCAATTAACAAAACGAAGGTAGAATGGTAGAAACTGTAAGCTGCAAAGTTTAAAGCAATAAAAGAGCCTAACATAACTTTTCTCTTGGCTTAAATCGTTTGTCGTTAATGTTGGTTTCACTAAGGAAAATTACAAATAAACTAAAAATAGGGTCCACTCGCTATATGGAAAACGTTGCGACATGCATAGATGTTTTCAGAACAAAAATATATGTGTAAAGCAGGAGGCCCAGCAGGAAATACCGCGGTTTCTAAATCATTAGAAAATGAATCAATGTAACAACCCTCTATTTTCATAAACTGAAAAAGTAGGGAAAATACGCGTTAATTTTAACGAGGCCAAACTTAAAACTAGGCATTGTTCACCAGTTAGCACTTATATAATATTGGATTTCTCAATAGAGAAATCCTATTCTTCTGACGTCTGACTTACACTTACCCACGGAGATACAGAACAGAAAAGCCAAGGCAAATAGCGTTTTCATCGTCTAAAGCGTCGTTGAATATCTTAAGAAATAACGAGTGCACGACCTGTTGAGTCTCACCTTCAGCAAAACTACGCCGAGTGATGCGCTAAAGCCACGCAAAGACCTAAACTAGGGCTTGGCCGCCATCCACGTCATCAAATATTAATGGCCAATCAACGCTAAGATAACACAAAGGGAGATGCCGATAAAAATCACATTTTCACCAATCAGGAAAAGATTTAGTTTGTTTGCAAAACATTGGAAGGAAAGTTGCTAGGCAGCTCAATCATTTCCGCCTGGTCACATTGTATCTATTGTATTTTCGGCTTGACGGGAGTTATGTTCTAACAAATTCGAACAAAATTCAATCAGCGAACAAAATTAATGAAAGAGAAGGGTTAAAACATGACATCAACAACAGGTTTCACCAACCGTACCAAAATTGAAAATGAAAGTGCTAATAAATCTCTCTTACCTTCAATTTACTTGATTTGAAGAATCAAAATTCCTCTGTTGTGAAATTAACTAGTTGATGCAGATTGCTTTAACTGCTTAAAGATCATTGACGGGGCGATTATTCATGCTATGCAAACTTCAAAAAAATAAGAACAATTTAAAACGTTCTTGGAGAGTTAGGATGCACATCTCTGTACTAAACATGTTCCAGACTGCAAACTTTTGATTAGTATTTTTTTAATAATTCGTTTATTCCTGTGTCTTAATTCCCGTGGGCGACAAATGCAGCTACTGACTTAAGGTGACAAGTAATCCCAAGTGAAACTTACATCTGTCAGAAAACAGCCAAAAAAATATGTATTAATGTTTTTTAGTTCTCTTTAGTGTTTTCTGTTAGCCGGGCACTAAAGATTGTGAAAGACAAGCAGTTGTTTAAAGATAGCCAGTTCCACCCTACTTAATTGGCGGCATTTCTTTGAAAGAAACTTTAGACAAGTCATCTAAGTTAGAAAATACAAAGATTTGATGTTACTAAGTATGCATCCTTTTTAAAAGTGTGATCATTTTTTTTATCAATTCCTACTAAGTTGAAGTATTAACTGTTATTTCTAGTTTGTGAAACATCTATTCTAAGGCGCGCAATGTAACGGCTTATACGTAAATTCACAACAGTTTAGTGGTTATAAAGTGACTCTCAGTGATTACATCAACGAAACACCGATTGTATGTTGATTGCACTAGTGCAAGTGAATTGCGAGTAGATCTTTGCATTCTAATTTTCTGGCACTTTTACTTGGACTTCAAGTTTTTTCTTTTCTTTTTTTTTTCTCAGAAACAAAAGCTTCCTGAACATATGAGCAACAAAACAAGTATTAAGATGGAAGAATTTGGAATTCAAAAGAGCTTCTCAATGTGCGAAACGGAACTTAAAACAAGCTAAGGCTACAGTCAATCTTTGACCCAAATGCCACTATTTAGCATATTTGCGGTTTGTATCGAAAAACAATCTTTTCAAAATGTCCCACAGCAGTTGAATGATTATGCCCGCATGCTTTTATTTCCTGGCGTTCTGCTTTAGTGCAGCTAGTCTGTTAGTCACGTCAAGACCTTAAATTATTTTAGATATTTATGCTCTAACAAATATTTATATCGAAGTAATGGGAGATGGTCGTTTATGGATACCGATTTGGATAGATTTCTAAATCGCAATTATAAAGATGCCAGAATTTTCATTTCACAAGCTAAGCTTCCCATGATAAACGAGACATGAAAAGCCCCGTGAAAAAGCACTGTTTAGCCTATTGTGTGTGAGCTGCTACCCAGCAAGAAACGGTCAAAACAGGAATTGAAACCAATGAACGAAAAAGGAGCTTAAAACAAGCCAAGGCTACAGGTCAATCCTTGACCCAAATGCCATTTATATTTAGCGTATTTGCGGTAAATATCAAATCGAAATCTTTTTAAGATCTCCGACAATAAGTAATTGATTATGCTCGCATGCATTTTCCTGGCGTTCTGCTTCAGTCGGTTGGCATCACGTCAAAAGCTCAAATTATTTTAGATATGCATGCTCGAACACGTTTTTCGCAAATTTTAAAACCTATATTATGTCTTAAGCCATGGTGAAGTAATGATAGATGGTCGTGTATGGATAGACTTGGATAGATTTTAAGTATGCATCCTTTTTAAAAGTGTGATCACTTTTTACTTATTTAATTCTCACTAAATAAGTGAGCATTGACTGTTGCTTCTAGTTCGTGAAACACCTGTTAGGCGTTCAGTGGTTAAAGTGACTCTCGGTGATTACATCAACGAAACACCGACCGTATGTTCATTAAAGCCCTGTCAAATGTGGGTAGATTTTTTCAAAACGTTTAAAACAAGCTGTATTAATCAACGAAACAAATTCTTATCCTATAAAGCTGTTGTTTGCACCTTGACAGCTACAGACATGATTGTTTTCTATTTGACTTGTTTCCTGCTAACGTAAAAGACTTGTACTTACCCAGGGAGATGCTAAGCAGAAAAGCCAAAGCAAACAAGGTTTTCATCTTGTAAAGAGTCAGTCTTCGTGAATCTCGAACCAAGCTGTTGTAAAACCCAACTTGCTCACGGCCGCACCTTAGAATGTAGAGCGAAACGAAGGTGTTGGCGGCTGCCAATTAGATCCCATGAAAATATTATTTTAATTTCACCAATCAGGAAAGGGAATTTTTTAATGCCTACGCATAAGTAAAATAAAATTACACAGGTCAGTTGAATTGAACATAAGAAAACCAGCCCTCCTAGCCTCCTAAAAATAAATGTTTTGAATATTTTGACTTAACAATCACTCTCAGCTCTCTAGTCACCGTCCGTCTGCTTTATTCATTTTACAATGCTTTCTACTTTAGGAAGCCAACTAATTCTACAAATAGCAAGCAATTAAAAGAAGAACCAACAGCTTCAGATTCCCTCTTAGTAAATGATATACGTTTCCTGTCCAATTGAAGAAATACAGGGCGGCCGTCTATGAACAGGCAAAGTAAAGCTTAAGAAAAAAACTACGACATGAAGCAAAAATTTACATTCCGATGAACACAATTCCTACTTGTGAATCTGTTTAGTCATGGCATCCGTTATACTGAACTCTATTGGCAGTATTTTAAAAGCCGTTGACCACACTTGAAGTAAAGTTAATTTACATCAATAAATTGATTTAATTTTAAAATTAATGCCACGTTTTAAAACTGTGGTGATGGAATGTAGCTCACGGACAGGCTCATAGATTCTGCTCGTTAATTTGTAGGCAGTGCATGCTCACAAAAACACTGAATTCAAAGCTTATCGTAATTTTCGAGCATCGGATGATACTCTTTTGAGCAACACTTTGTTAATTTTGCTTAAAGGTCTTTCAATTAATGGTATTCTAAAATAAAAATTATAAGTAGCTACATTGAAGAAGTTTAAATAATTGTTTATTGTGCGGCGGTGGAATGGTACAAAGGTAGAATGGCGATGAACATTTAAGAATTGCCATCGTGATTTTTTCTGTAGAGATTCATTATTTTTTATCAATCAAACATTACCTTGCAATTTTCAAACTTTACCAGTAGAGCTCAGTAGAGCCCATCAATTTTGCTTCCACTTTAAGGACTCAGACAGAAGATCCAAACATTTCCGTTCAACAGTATTGAATTCAACAGTAATTCAAAACTGATAAACGTTGTAAGGGGTAGATTCAGCTTTTCTTTTGTTCTCAGCTATACTCGGAGCAAAAATTAATCTTGAATTCGTTTGTCCACCACGCAACATCGTGCAGCCAAGTTGTATTCAACAGTGTTCAATTACGCTGAATCCGTTTGACTGATGCTGATACGATGTCGGTGGTTGTGTGGTTGTTTTTAGTCTATGAGAAGACCAATTTAGCCCACTGAAGGTAATCCGTGTATATACATGACAACGCAACGCCCAAAGAGCATTATTTACGGTTTGTATTGCATAACAATCTTTAAAAAAAATTTAAATTTTAAAAAAATCCCACAATACTTTAATGATTATGCTCTCTTATTGGATTTTCCTGTCTGTCTGCTTTAGTCAGATCGTTACGTCAAAACCTCAAATTCTTTTAGATACTTACAAAGTACCTTAACACGTTCGTTTCAATTTTTAATTGATATTTAGTCTTATACCTATGGTGAAAGAATAAGACTTGGATAGAATTCAGTAAATTGCGCAGCAATGCCTGGTGGAATGAATTGCGGGTAGATCTTTGCATTCTAATTTTCTGGCACTTTTACTTGGACTTCAAGTTTTTTCTTTTTTTTTTTCAGAAACAAAAGCTTCCTGAACATATGAGCAACAAAACAAGTATTAAGATGGAAGAAATTAGAATTCAAAAGAGCTTCTCAATGTGCGAAACGGAACTTAAAACAAGCTAAGGCTACAGGTCAATCTTTGACCCAAATGCCATTATTTAGCATATTTGCGGTTTGTACCGAAAAACAATCTTTTCAAAATTTCCCACAACAGTTGAATGATTATGCCCGCATGCTTTTATTTCCTGGCGTTCTGCTTTAGTGCAGCTAGGCTGCTCGTCACGTCAAGACCTGAATTATTTTAGATATTTATGCGCCAACACGTATTTACATCGAAGTAATGGGAGATGGTCGTTTATGGTTACCGACTTGGATAGATTTCTAAATCGCAATTATAAAGATGCCAGAATTTTCATTTCACAAGCTAAGCTTCCCATGATAAACGAGACATGAAAAGCCCCGTGAAAAAGCACTGTTTAGCCTATTGTGTGTGAGCTGCTACCCAGCAAGAAACGGTCAAAACAGGAATTGAAACCAATGTACGAAAAAGGAACTTAAAACAAGCCAAGGCTACAGGTCAATCCTTGACCCAAATGCCATTATTTAGCGTATTTGCAGTAAATGTCAAATCGAAATCTTTTCAAAATCTCCGACAATAAGTAATCAAATTGATTATGCTCGCATGCATTTTCCTGGCGTTCTGCTTCAGTCAGTTGGCGTCACGTCAAAAACTCAATTTATTTTAGATATACATCACTGATACATGCTTGAACACGTATTTCTCAAATTTTTGAAACCTATATTATGTTTTAAGTCGTGGTGAAGTAATGATAGATGGTTGTGTGTGGATAGACTTGGATAGATTTTTAAATTGCCCAACTATGCCTAGGGGCGGTGAACTGAAAGTAGTTGTTTGCATTCGCTTCAACAAAACCTTCACTTAGTGTCTGATTTTTACTTTGAGTTCTTTAAGAAACAATAGTTTCCTGAGATGAGTAGCAAAACAAGTAACTTAGTTTCAAAATTAAAATTAGGAAGAACGTCCCGTGTTCTGCGCATTTCGGGTATGGTCCGAGATATTCGGGTTTCTCAAAAAATTTGCCTACTAGTACAAAGGTATTTTTGACTATGTTGAAAAAGCAGCCCTTAGCAAGGGCTATCAGAATCCAAAAAGAAAATAGGGGGTAACCACGCATTTTTCAGAGATAATTGAGCTTACATTTGGAAAGTAAATGTTCGCCGAGTGATGCGCTAAAGCCACGCAAAGATCTAAACCAGGGCTTGGCCACCATCCACGACATCAAATAATGGCCAATCAGCACGAAGATAACAGAAAAGAATAAGCCGATAAAAATCACATTTTCACCAATCAGGAAAAGATTTAGTTTGTTTGCAAAACATTGGAAAGAAAGTTGCTAGGCAGCTTAATCATTTCCGCCTGGCCACATTGTATCTATTGTATTTTCGGCTTGACAGGAGTTATGTTCTAGCAAATTCGAACAAAATTCAGTTAGCAAACGAAATTAATGAAAGAGAAGGGTTAAAACATGACATCAACAACAGGTTTCACCAACCGTACCAAAATTGAAAATGAAAGTACTAATAAATCTGTTTTACCGTCAATTTACTTGATTTGAAGAATCAAAATTCCTCTGTTGTGAAAACTACGTGAATGTTTGCATTCGGTTCAACAAAACCTTTATTGCTGACTATATTTTTTTTAGTTTGTGCTCTTTAATAACCAAATGTTTCCTGAGATGAGTAGCAAAAAAGGTACTTATTCAACCCCCTGCTTATTAAAATTATAAAGAGGGTCCCGTGAAAATACGCATTGAAGAGCACATTATAGCCTATTGTGTTGCGCGCCATCAAACGGTCAGAACAGGTCACTTCAAACAACTCAAATTTGCATGTTGAGGCAGGGATACAAGGCGTACGTATTATGCTAACAAGTGCACTTTGACTCGCTTTTAAATTAAAGATTGTCGTCATTAAGATACTAATTTACCCTGGTAGAAATCCTACGAAGATCCTAAGGAATTTTAAAGGATCCCACTGAGGATCCTTTGAAATCTTTTAGGCTCCTGCACACTATCCTGCGCAAGGACCCTTAAAAAAGGCCCCATAAGGATCTTTGCAGTACCTCACCATCCGTTGCAGGAATCTCAAGGATCTTTTTAAAAAGTTTATGACAGATCCTTAAGATCTTTACGGACAATAGGTGAAGATCCTTAACGATCCCCTCAAAATCGTCAAGGGGCCTTATGAAGATCTTCAAAGATCCTCCAAGATTTTCACCAGGGTACAGCAATATGCGGTTCGTGATTCTTTCACTCTCTCAGTCTGGCATAACCCACGATTAGTCAAGCCAAAATACCAAAATTATTTAAGTCTCATTTCTTAACCGTTAAGTTTGCATTTCAACAATGCCAAGCTAAGAAGGTTGACTCTGGTTGTTAAAAAGTATAAAAGGACACTTCGGTTGCTGCTGCAACCTACGTCAGCTAAAAATGTCAATTCAGTTAATGGCGTCCCTGGTGTCATATAAATAAAAATTTAAAACCTACAATAAACATGATGATAATGAAGTTTCAACACAGGCAGCCCAAGTTGCGATGTGTTTTGCATATATTATTGAGTCTATTCCACGTGCGTTCATATGTTATTGAACAATCGTCAAAATATAAGTGTTTGTATGGGAATGTAACAAATCCGCTTCATATGCCAGAAATATTAAATAATTCAGAATAAAAATGATTCTCCTTATTTCTGCTTTGTTTCTGTTCCTGTTTATGGGTTTACTGAGCAGGTTTGAGCCAATTTTTAAAGCTATTTGTGCAAGATAATGTTTTTGAGTTTACTCTGTACTAATGAATTAATTAAAGGCTGGCGGCCCGAAACTATTCCTTCGGCCAACCGTCCGAAAAGAATAGTATATAGATTTAGCCAAGCCTAAAAGCGGAGCTCCACATCTCTCTTTCATGCTTATTGGCCGTAAAATACAGTAAACTTTAGTTGTGCAGTTATTCCCCAAGAGGTGAAAAACAGCAAGGGAAAACATGCGGACCGCTGAGGAAACTGTGAGTTGGCTTATTTTTCTTCAAAGAGAAGATTTCAGCACGACTTTCACCGACAGCTCTTCTTGTAGCATTCTTTCGAAAGCTAGCTTATTAAGTTCAAGAAGAGTACTTGTAAAACCACAATTGCTAAAAGAAACCCACTTTAAAATAAGTTGCTCCCGGTAGCGACTCGACAGACTTTTCCATGCAAATACACATTTGGCACTGATCCCAATGAATCCCTCTGGCTGTTTAGTTCTGTCAACCTGAAACATTTCTCGAAATCTATTTTGCTAAAATAAATAATATTTTCCCGGCATCAAACCGTTTACAGACAAAAATTATCCAAAAAATGTTTTCGGAAACTTTCAAGCACACGTATAATTATCAAGAGTAAAATTGGCACAAGTTTTTCAACCGCAAAGTATTATTAATCGAGCGCTTTCAAGGACACACCCTGAGCTAATTTTAGGAAGCTTTTAGAGTCTTATTTTAGGAAATAGACTTAAACCCAGAAATGCTTTGCTTATAGTTACTTAAATAAAGATTTCATTTCGATCTGTAACTAAAGACACACTGAAATGGCTTAGCGGTTAAAAACAAAACGAACGCGAAAACATGCTACAGTGAACTCACTTACTGAAACGGCGATTCTAAGTTTAGTCGCTAAATTGGGACAGAAATTAAATGTCATTCACTTCAAATGAAGAAACCCACAAATATAACAATATAAGGAAGATAAAATATTCCACAACTGAACAAAAAACATAAGGAGCTTTACACTAAGACTATTAAAACTTAAAAATGACAACAGAGCGACTCTTCAGGTGTTCAATACTAAATTACGAATTAGTCAAAACAACCTAATATGCGTTGGCGAAGAAAAACAACCTACATTGAAAAAAAAACAACATAGACTCAGTCTATAGAATAGTTATGATTTCCCTTGATCCATTTTTGGAATAAAATACACTAGAATTGCTCCAAGAAAAATATTGAAAATTACGCACTAAAGTTCAAAAGGAAATTGAGCTTAATTAAGTTAAGCCTGAATATCAGATAATTCCTTTAATGAGTAAACACAGAAAACGGGACAAGAAACCTTCAAAAACATGAAATGTCATTCACATACGAAGCACTTGTTTGCCTAGGAAAGCAAACTGCATTCAATTTTCCCCTCGAATGAAGTTACTCGCAAGCTGGCAAACGGGAACTACAAGGTAATTTCACAGCTATTTTAGACAAGTATTTAAAACATTTCAAGAAAATTGCCGTAATTTACTAAATACGTAAAGTCGCTCAATTAAACAATTTTTACAATGTAAATCCACAATCAAATCTGTAATTTACTTTACCTGTTTACCACTGAACTGAAAGAAGGACTTAAAAATCCCAGCAAAAGTCGCCGGGTTCTTTCCAGATCTCTTTAACTTTGAAAAAAACAAGTATGTCCTCGAACAAGGATTTCTTGCCTTCAAGCTCTCCAATATCTTTTATATGCGCCATCGAGATTGAAGCAACCCTTTTCCTTTTCATGATGAACTGTTACAAGTCTTCATTCCAAGGGTGTATTACAATTATCGTATTGAAAATAGAGCGTACGAGGAACCAGCCGCCATATTGTTTACTTCACCTGCAAGAAAAGATGGCATTCCGCCTCCCTCGGTCGGGTTGTCTTGGGACTCCCCTCACCCTCCCCCAGAGTCTGTACGGACAGACGTACGCTGACGTCAGAAACAAAATTTTTCGGATCAACGGGTTACCAAATTTGCTTACCCATGGTGCTCTGCGAGCTCCGTTATTATGGGATCGGAAGTCCCGTTTGGTGGTTACGTCATCATGACAAATGTCATTCAACCGGGGAAAGGGGCAGTATCGGGCAAATCGCACGGTGGGAGGGCTCCTGAGTCGAATTGACCGCGCAGCGTGCGGAGCACGCGACAAAAGCAGACTGGGGGACAATATCATCACTTTATTCAATAG
This sequence comes from Siderastrea siderea, assembly GCA_964030785.1. Lineage (NCBI taxonomy): Eukaryota > Metazoa > Cnidaria > Anthozoa > Scleractinia > Rhizangiidae > Siderastrea > Siderastrea siderea. The sequence goes on along the minus strand of OZ034968.1, from coordinate 19,747,017 downwards.
CCCTTTTCACAGTTACCTTTTCTCATTTGCATTACAATGTTTTTGAACATAGATGTGAGGCAATTTCGGGCAATTTTGCTCTTTTAGCCCGAAATTGCCTCACATCCACGTTCAAAAACATTGTAATGCAAATGAGAAAAGTTAACTGTGAAAAGGGCTATTGCGTCAATTTCCCGTGTGCATTTTTTATCGCTTTCAAACTGCGCCCCTGCTGATGTTGGCGCATATGCTACAAATAAATCCACCCTGTTTGCTAAATATCACCAGGCGCGTGGCGTTCTTTATTCTTTATTCGAAGGGAAATTTTTACAGTCTTCACAAAAGTTATTTAAGAGCCATTTTCTGAGAATATCGAGAATCGAAAGACACTCACCAAAAAATCGAATTTTTTTCTTATTTTGCCAAAACATCCCTTTGGGTAAGCTAATTTAAGAAAAACTTGTCCAAAGTTCCAACGAGTTATTTAACGGACGAAAATTTAAAAAGTTTGGAAAATGCATTTAAATGGCGGTTTTAGGGTCTCTAAACGGGTCAAATTCTCACTCAACTTTAGGAAACCGGTGAGAGCGTAAAAAAGATTCTTTTACAACGAAACAAACCACGAACCTTATTTAACATTTGTACTTTAAAACTATGTAATTTATTTGCCAATGTTTGGTTTCGAACATCTTCAAGCGGCGTTCTTATCGTGCCGCTCTTAACCTCGTTTATCACAAGGTAAAATGAAGGCCAACTTCGGCCGCTTAAAACGGCATCTGGTATGTATCATTCAATGATTAAGACTACACAAAAAGAAAGCTCTGTTATTGTACATTTAACATAACATATAACATATAACATATAAAATACTTCCCCGTCAGTAAATTTTACTGTTTAGTGATCTGAGTGGGAAGAATTGTATGCAAATTACAGATTTAATTACTGGAATACTGTTAATAATTACAAAGGTCGTTTAAGATACGCTCACCATATGCATGCAAAATGTTTTTCCTGATCTTTGAATGAAGGTTCGGCTTTCTGGAGTGGTGCTGAGTCTTACTATGTTAAAACAAAGCAGATTTTTAACGGCATTTCAACAAGACGGGAATCCACTCAGTTTAACGGAACAAAGATAACATCGAAAACACTGTGATACAACGTATTATGCCGCCTACCTTGCCAACCGAAAAAGCAGCAATACAATAGAAAAGCATTCCAAACTGTAAACAAACGAATTTTCAGTTTCCTGATTGAGCGAACATATTTTAAACTCATCGCGTAGAGGAATAAGCGGAAACGCAGATGACCTCTGCACTGACTCGCACATGTCGCACTGACAGAGAGAGTCACGTATTCGATTTCTGTCATGTGATTTGAGATATAATACAGGAATAAAAACTTGGTGGAAAATTAAAAGAAAAAAAAACTTGCACTACATGGTCACAAAACTTTCTATAAACTGGGGTAATTTTGCAGTGTACGTGCTGTTGTAATTTTACCACTAATTTAATTACAGCTCATGAAATAAAATAAATATTGCATTAAGTTGTGTTCAGAGTGTGTTAGTACCGATAAATGGCGTTGTGTAGTTTTTCCGCTCTTTTGGAGAGGGTTACTGCCTGTGGATTAAGCAGTGATTACCCAGGCCACGTTAAAGGTGTTTCCCTAAAAGAATGCACAAGAGACATCTCGCCGCATCTACTAAGTGCAGATAAAGTGCTTCACAGTAAATTCAAGTTGTTGTTAGCCTGAGCTGGTAATGTAATTGCTTTTTGTTCTGGAGTTACTGTGTTCCATAATTTTGGCCATAGATACGTCATAGCACTCAGCGTCCCTTAATCTAGGTTCTGCAAATCAGGACTTTAAAAGTCGCTACTCCCGTGCCCTCTGGTGGCGGGGGTGGGGGAAGGGGGCTTTTGGCCAATGTTTGGGTGTAGGGGTGACGCTGCAGGTTTGACGCTCTGGCCCTCAGTTAGGACAGAAAAACGAAATGGAATGTCAATCGTACTGACCATACCCGGTTGGGGAAGACGCGCATAAAATAATATACCATGTTTAGGGACAGAGACGAAAAACCATACCCTGTCCAGCAGCACGCCCCAAGTACAGTCCACATAAGGGAGTATCTCTCCCTTCCGGGGAGGGGGGGGGGGCTTAGTCTTAACTCGCTCAACTGTAGCACAATATTTATTGACGAAAGCACAATGTGATTTCAGACGCCCATGCAATCTTTCTTAGCAGCAGTTCGAGCGAGCGAGACACGGAAGCCACGCGGGCCCACGCGAGAACTGGCGGCCATGATACCTTTGCTCGCTTTGCCATTTCAGCTTGCGCTTCTATGGTTTTTGCGTCATGAGGCTTGGAAGCTTAGAGTTCAAAGTATATCTATCTTTGATTATTGGTTATTTAGGCATTTTTTTCAGTAGAAGAGTCCTACCTGTCACCGACGATATGTCCTCGCCGCAGAACGGAGTTCAGTATTCGCTGGAGCCGCTCTAAAGTGAGATGTAGTGTTTCTTCTTTTAACAACCACAGCTAACTAGGTAAACTTACGTGATCCAACTTGTACAAGCTTCCCTGTAGGTTTCAGTAAGAACGCAGATTGAGCGCTTTCCAGTCAGTGATCACCCTTAGCTGTGGCTGTTTTATGTGGGGAGTAGCTTCCGCGTCTCGCTCAAAGAAGATTGCATTGAAGTTCAATTTTCTGTGTCTGAAATAACCTGAGTATCAGGCCTTCTCTGAGGAGGGAAAGGGGAAAAAAGGAAAAAAAGGGGAGGGGGAGGGAAGTGGAGGGGGAGGAGAGAAAGGAGAGGAAGGCTTTTCTCCCCTTTTCCTGCCCTTTATTTTTCCCCTCCTCCCCCCCTGCCCGAAAAGCCTGATACTCAGGTTACGTCTGAAATCACATCGTGGGGTGTGCCGCTGAACAGGGTATGGTTTTTAGTTTCTGCCTCCTAAATATGGTATATAATTTTTATGCACGTCTTCTAGATCTCAACCGGGTATGGTCAGTGTGATCGACATTCCATTTCGTTTTTCTGTGTTAAACAGGGTCAGGGTGTCAAACCCGCTACACCCAAACATTGGCCCAATGTCCGTGTCTCGCTCGCTTGAACTGATGCTAAGGAAGATTGCATCGAAGTTCAATTTTCGGCCTCTGAAATCACATCGTGCTCTCGTCAATAAATATTGTGCTGCAGTTGAGTGAGTTCAGGCTAAGCACCCCCCACCCCGGAAGGGAGATTTACTCCCTTATGTGGACTGTACTGGGGCGTGCTGCTGGACAGGGTATGGTTTTTCGTAAATCAGAAAAGAAGAGACAAAGCTCTGTCGATGCGTGACACCAGTTATAATGAGGAAACGTTAATACGCGAGTTAAACACGTTAAGGTGTCATAGTTTGTTAAAGTACAAACGTTTCGGGCATAGTCCTCCTTCAGTGTGCAGGAATATGCGCATTGCGCCATACAAAAGCCTAACTGAAAAATGGGCATGTAAAGCGCGCACAAGAAATGAACAACCAAAGCGCGTGTTCGTGGAATGAACGTATTTAAATAAAACTGAAATTTATATTAAGTCCGCCCGGCTTGAGCGTGCCAAACTCAAAGATTAATTGCATCCCCCGCTGCTTTCGACTGGTGTTGCTTTCGCGGCATTGCTTGACTCCGCAGACCCTGATGTCATCTATAGTGTGGTTGGCGGAGTTGAAGTGCTCAGCTACAGGGAGCCCAGAAGACTGGTTGCGGATGCTACACAGGTGTTCACTGAAGCGTTCCTGTTGGCGCCTTCCTGTCTCACCGATGTTCATGCTGGTGCAACTGCAGCAAGTGATGCAGTAAACCACATTCTCAGACTGACAGGTGAAGTGATTTTGGATGGTATGTGAGCTCTCGGGCCCATGTAGAACAGTCTGAGACGCAACGTACTGGCATGTCTGACAGCGGGGACGACGGCAGGGAAAAGCGTCAGCATCAAGGGGCCTCTGAGAGCTGCTAGTGGAGTGTACTGGGAAATCCCGGAGATTCTTGTTGCGTCGATATGAGACAAGGGGCGGCTCAGGGAATGTCCCACGTGTCTCAGGATCAGTTGATAGGATGTTGGTTTTTCGTCTCTGTCTCTCATGTTATGCGCGTCTTCCCCAACTGGGTATGGTCAGTACGATTGACATTCCATTTTGTTTTCCTGTCCTAACTGAGGGCCAGGGCGTCAAACCAGCAGCGTCACCCCTACACCCAAACATTGGCCAAAAGCCCCCTTTCCCCCCCCGCCACCGGAGGGCACGGGAGTAGCCACTTGTGAAGTCCTGATCTGCAGAACCTAGATTAAGGGACGCTGAGTGCTATGAAGTATCTCTGGCCAAAATTATGGAACACAGTAACTCCAAAACAAAAAGCAATAACATTACCTGCTCGAGCTAACAACTTCAACGTGGCCTGGGTAATTAGTGCTTAATCCACAGGCAGTAAGCCTCTCCAGAAGAGCGGAAAAACGACAAGACGCCATTTACCAGTACTAACACACTCTGAACGTAACTAACTGCAATATTTATTACCCCACCGTCAGGACGAGGTCTAGTAATACCCTTTTTACCCCGCCGTCAGGACGGGGTCTAGTAATACCCCTTTTTTTCCCTGTTTTTTTTTTTTTTTTGGTGGTGACTTGCCCCAGACCTCCGGTTTTCGTTCGGCCAAAGAAATACTCGTCGTGTCTTTCGCTACACAGCCAAGGACTTCTATCTTGGGTGACCGTAACATATTTTACACCCCGGGAGGGGGGGAGGAGAACAACGGCGGGGTCCAATGCCCCTGGGGCTTTTCTTGTTTTCACTCGGCCAAACAAATACTTGTCGCGTCTTCCGCTACACAGGTTAGGGCTCGTATCTTGAGTGGCTGTAATGTATTTTGCACCCTAAGGGAGGGACAACAACGGCGGGGTCTAATGCCCCTGGGTCTTTTCTTGTTTTATTTCATGAGCTGTAATTAAATTAGTAGTGAAATTACAGCAGCACCTACATTGCGAAATTACCCCACTTTATAGAAAGAGTTGTGACTGTAAAAACTCCTTTGTAGTCCATGTAGTGCAAGTTTTTAATTTTCCACCAAGTTTTTATTCCCGTATTTATATCTCAAATCACGTGACAGAAAGCGAATACGTGCGGGTCAGTGCAGAGGTCATCTGCGTTTCCGCTTATTCCTCTACGCGATGAGTTTAAAATATGTTCACTCAATCAGGAAACTGAAAATTCGTTTGTTTACAGTTTGGAATGTTTTTCTATTGCATTGCTGCTTTTTCGGTAGCATAATACGTTGTATCACAGTGTTTTCGATGTTATCTTGGTTCAGTTAAATGAGTGGATTCCCGTCTTGTCGAAATGCCGTTAAAAATCTGCTTTGGTTTAACATAGTAAGACTCAGCACCACTCCAGTAAGCCGAGCCTTCTTTTAATAATCAGTAAAAACATTGTGCGTGCCTGTGTAACTTATGGTGAGCGTGTCTTAAACGACCTTTGTAATTGTAAGCAGTATTCCACGAATTAAATCTGTAATTTGCATGCAACTCTTCCCACTCAGATCACTAAACGGTAAAATTTACTGAAGGGGAAGTATTTAATTTCCAAAGCTGTAACTTTCCTGGTTAAAAGTACAATAACAGGGCTTTCTTTTTGTGTAGTCTTAATCATTGAATGATACATACCAGATGCCGTTTTAAGCGGCCGAAGTTGGCCTTCATCTTATCTTGTGATAAAAGAGGTTAAGAGCGGCACGATAAGAACGCCGCTTGAAGATGTTCGAAACCAAACATTGGCAAATAAATTACATAGTTTTAAAGTACAAAGGTTAAATAAGGTTCGTGGTTTGTTTCGTTGTAAAAGAATCTTTTTTACGCCCTCACCGGCTTCCTAAAGTTGAGTGACAATTTGACCCGTTTAGAGACCCTAAAACCGCCATTTAATACATTTTTCAAACTTTTTAAATTTTCGTCCGTTAAATAACTCGTTGGAACTTTGGATTAGTTTTTCTTGAATTAGCTTATCCAAAGGGATGTTTTGGCATAATAAAAAAAATCGATTTTTTGGTGAGTGTCTTTCGATTCTCGATATTGTCAGAAAATGGCTCTTAAATGAACTATAATAAAAAAAAAAGCAAAGAAAAAGTCGACAAGCGAATTGGTTTTCCTCCTTCTTCGGGGGATTAAATGAAAATACGGAAAGTCGTTACGATATGTAGTAAGACGGTTACAGTTAGATATCGTTAGATATATGATAAAATTTGTTTGGAATTTTAAATTTAAACAAACCATTGGAGACGAAATAAAATAAAATAAACATGTTAAACGGGTAATATAAACGGATAATAAAAATACTGGTGGGCGGTACCCAGCTCTTACAAGGTCTTCGCTGATTTGCTGAGAAAACAATAGAACAAACAACAAACCAATGGACCCTATCCCAGAAAACAATAGAGCTGGGTGAAACCAAGGTCCAATGAAATTAGGGGCCAACCATTTAACTTCTGAGGGGGGGGGGGTTGGGTGATTTTGAAAAAAAATATCCTGCAAGCGCTTGTGCGTAAGAAAAAATTTCCTACACAAGACTATTGTCCAAAAGAAATTCACGCACGTACAGTGGGCTGGAAAAAAAATTCTGGCAAGATGTTTCCTGGGTTGACACATCGAACTTTATCAGCAGACTGTTAAAAGATTTTTAATTAGCATCTGGACTTGGGTAAGAGGGATTCTTTGCACAATGATGTTTTCCCCTCAGATGGCCTTTTCTTTACATTTATAGCACCTGTGGTTACCAATCTTGATACATGTTTTCTGAACTTCAAGATCACGGCTGGTGTTGTGATTTGAAGACCAATGTGTTCAGTGCACTCTAAATCAAGAATGCCAGAATAACTGTTGGAACATGAAGTAAACTTTATTAACTATCTATTTGACACAAAACTGGAATGAGCTCTCCTGTAACATTTGCCTGAACGCTTGTCAAGTAAACGTGTAGGGATAGGAGGTGTGTCTTTTAATATAGAAAGTGTCGTATGCCTTGCATACTGTATGTATTCCCTCTCTTGTGGAATATTAGTATACAATGCTCGTTACGTCCATAGATGCAAGGATTGTGTTCTCTGGAACTTTAGTCCTGTCAACGAAATTAATGGAGTCAGTTGACTGTATCAGTCTTTGAGATGCGACTTCTGTTGTTGTGCTAACGGCTGGAGTAGTATGGCAACAAATGCTGATAACTTCTCTGTTAGACCTGAAACTCCCAAGGTCTCCCAAGTCGGTTTGTGGATTTTCGTAAGGGTATAAAATACTGGAATTCGAGGCGGGTTTGGTGTTTGACAAAGCCATTTTTCAGTCATTTCGTTAATGTGGTGTTCATTGTGAAGCACTGTAATCAATTGTTGTACTTTACGGGATGTATCTTCAGCCATAGGTACTGCAAGAGGCCTCAGTAGTTTTCCACGTTCGTGCATGTTGTCTAATTGAATTTGCCCCTCGTTTTTGTCCCAAGAAAGTCTGGGATGAAGCCCAAATCAGTAAAGTTTGCAAGTGAGGAAAATGATGAGAAATCATCCAGTTTTGGCATGGATGTGATCTGGGGATATCTGTCATCATTAAAGCTAGGGAATAGTACCCATAAATTTGGTAAGATCAATGACGTATCCAAAACAGTTCTTACTCTACCACATTCAAATGCCGGTGAAGAGAGAGTTGTGCCTCTTATAAGGAAAAACAAAACAGCTATTGGCAGCATCTCTCCAGGTGGACGGTACGTTGGCCTTTTTGCTTACTATCAAAATGGCCTACAAAGAGTCATCTTTTGAACCACCTGCAGATTTGTTGGCTACTGTAAAGAAAGCTACTTGGAACTACAACAAAGAGCATCATCAACGATGTTTTTAAGCGTTATGGCATGTTAATTTGACTTCTGGATAAGTCAGAATGTCAAGATCGAGTTGATATTAGTCCAATTTAAAGAAAAATCTGGGATCTAAACAGTTACTTTCGAAGGGTCACATTTCTTCTCAGAATAAAGGAAAACACGCCTTGGCTACTTTAATTTTTCAAAATTTTCTGGGGGAGCATGCCCCCAGATCCCCCTACAAAGATGACGCCGTCAAAAATCTCACTCTTTGGCAACAAAGCAACTTAAGAGCTCTGTGCAGATTTTTTTCAATTTGGGGCTTTGTAATGTGTACTTCAGCTGCAAGTTGGATTTAACCCTTTCTAGATAGCTCTCTAAAGCAACTTATTGCTGCCAGTTTGATTTAACAAGGAAAGGATGTGGCTCATTATCTTTCCTTAAAATATGTACTGAAGACGCATTCGCACTATGCACTGTACTGTTCTGTAGTTCTATGCACGCACTGTGTACTGTACTGTAGGCGCATTCACCTTGCAAAATGATCAAAGTCCATGGCCAGGAACAGGTCTGACTCCTTTTATCAGTGGGAAGGGGTCACCTCAATGTTTTACATTTGGTGTTAAAGGTATTGTACTGTATTATAAAAGTCACTCAAAAACTCTTAGATAAAAATTAATATATTTGTTCAAAGTTTCTTTCACAGATCCTTGACCTTTTATAATTTGATTTATAATGAAGGCCTACTTTAAACCCCATCCACACACCAAAAAAAATTTCATGCAGAACGTTGGAGGGAGAAAAAAATATCTTGCAAGCACATACCCCGAGAAAAAAAATACACGGGGAATTAAGGGGTTGAAAAAAAAATTCATGCCTATACCAAATCACCCAACCCCCCCCCCCCCCTCAGAAGTTAAATGGTTGGCCCCTTAGAGGTTGTTAAGAGCTGCCTTGTATCCGAAAAATAGAGACGTGTAAAAAAATAATACAAGTTACATTAGTCATCTTCTCGGTTTATACCACATGGTTGCATGGTTTTGGCCTTTGTCTACTATAAAATGTTCACGAGCTCTATTTATGGATGCTCCTTTAGAATTAATAAGTTCGAGTGGAAATAAGTTCGACGTCTGTGAGTTTGTGTCCCTTCTGATTAGAGTGCTGCGGTACTGCATCGGTGGTCTTGTTTTGTATGGCTCCGACGGTGCTCTCCAACTCTGTCACGTAGCGCCCGTTTTGTCTGTCTGATCTATTCGGCTGGAACATTCGGAGTGTTTTTGCATTTTCGGCATTGGAGGGCGCCAAGATGAGGTTTTTCGATGCACATGTGATTATCTACTGGAACGTTTTTAGCAAATAGGGTAGATTTATTTAGTCAAATTGACCCAGGAGCATGAATGAATGAATGAATGATAACTTTATTTATATACACGGTTAAAAATATCAGTCTTACATAGAAAATACATAAAAAAAATAGCACGTGGAGCCCTCCCACCGTGAAAATTGCACGATACTGCCCCTATCCCCGGTTGAAAGACGTTTGTTATGATGACGTAACCATGAAATGGGACGTCCGATCCCATAATAGCGGCGCACCATACTCATAGAAAAAATATCTATCTGTGCGAGTCAATTTTGACAGTCATGGAGTCACGTGACCGTACGACTTCCCTTGCACCATGCCTCATGTAAAATGTGTCTCAACAGTCGCGTCCGTTTACATACCGGCTCCAGTTGTTCAAACGTTGGATAGCGCTATCCACCGGATAAATCTCTATCCAGTGGATAACGCAATTGGTTTCCCTAACACTTATCCACTGGGTAGTGATTTATCCGGTGGATAGCCCTATCCAACTTTTCAGTGAACAACTGGGGCCTGGTGAAAATGGCGGGCTTCCCTCGAACTTGAACGCTAACCACCTTTTTTGAAACTTCAAGTAAAAGGATTTGATTTCATGGACATTTTACCACATTTAGGACGGAGCAATAACCCTTCACTGAACATTGACAAGGAAGAATTCGGATCGCCTGTTATCACAGGAGAAAATTGATCTGAAGTACGTTCGATATTCAATACGATTTTCCATTCTTAGGATGAAGACTTTCCTTTTAATAGCTCAAAACGAAAAGGAAATGACCTGAAGGATTGCTTTAAACTAGACGGCGCATGTAGAAGAAATAGGAGATCTTGAAGGCAAGAAATCCTTGTCCTCCCGGTGTACGGGAGGTCATGGGTTCCATTCCCGTCGGGGACTCAGATTTTTTCTTTGTCCCACGCTTGTGACAAACAGAATATTCCATCTTTCTCATTTCTTTCCGAGCTCAAAATCTAACATCTTTCTTTCTTCATTATCACACACGGTGCTTTAGACATTGTTGATCCTAGCAGTGTGCAGGGCGCTTGTCACAGCAAACTCGGTAAATATGATCTCACTCGCCACGAGTCTCCTAGAAGCTCAATGGCTAGAGCGCCCGACCTAACCGGTATACTGGAGGTCATGGGTTTGATTCCCGTCGGTGACTCAGTTTTTTTTTTCTCTTTGTCCCACGCTCATGACAAACTGAATATTTCATCTTTCTGACAAACGTATTTTTTCAAAGGAGATCTGGAAGGCGACCATCTGCAAAAGACCACTCGATCAGGAGTCTTTCGTTTAGATTTTCAAGGACTTCTCAGTTTACTTCAACGGTAAAGTAAATGACATATTTGATTGTGGATTTTAATTGAGAGAGTTTCATGATTAAGTTAGTTTTCTTGATCGGTTTGAAAAACTTGTAAACATTTGTTCAAAATAGCCGTGAAATTAATTCCCGCCTCGAGCTGAATTGCTTGCTTCTCGAGGCAAAAACAAAATGCTTTTTGGCTTCCCAGGCAAACAATAAATGTTTTTTTTTTCGTTTATGAAGGCTTGCTGCACATTTCTTCTGTATTAAAAAAATATAAACATATTAAACAACCGAAAAAGTCGCTCGGTGAAAGAAACTCTTAGCGTTTAGCTTCACAGCTTGCAATAGGCCAATTTTTATAAGGAAACGACTAAGGAAACTGCGCATTTAGAGCAATTTATTTTTCCTCATGGTGGACCCCAAGAAGGACCGTTAATAAAATGCCGCTAAATTACTCTCATTTCAATGTGTTCTTTATAAATAAAAAACGTGAAGACAGTGCGTAAAAACAAAGTATAAACAAAATGCGGAGCGCCAAGGAAACCGTTTGTTTTGGCTCATTTTCTAAAACACAGTTCTTTTCATCACGATTTTCAACCATTACAGCGGTAGTTTTTCTTTCATGACTGGGCGGCATTCTTTACAAAGTTGAATAAGAGCATTTGTGATCCTTGAGTTTCTCTATTCAACCGCTGTTTCAACTGCAAAGTACGGAATTTCTTTACGCAAGGTCTTCAGAAACTCTACATCTTGTGTGGAAGAAATCACGGAATACGCTTCCCTCTAAAACTTTCAAAATACAAGTTTCCATGTGTCCGTGTTTGATAATTAGAAGTTTAGCCTGAAGTCTATCAATAAGATGAACCGAAATTCTAATGGAGAAAAAGACTAAAAATGCCTGGTGACAAGACTCAACGAAAGTTAATTTTGTCCGCCATTTGAATGGAAAGTCCGTATTTCTCCGCACCCGTCCCAAAATGCCACATCACCTTAAACACAATATAGAGAAGGGCACTGAAAGCGGCAATTCACTTAAAAGAAGCGGGAAATGCTGTACTCAAGAGACCTACCTGTACTGCATGGCGCAATTTAACTACCATCCGTACGATATCAAGGAAAATTTATGTTCATGTACATAAAATAACAGCTCATTCTTCAAGTTCGTTGTGGAGACGTAGTGGCGAGACGCACGAATTCTCCGATTTTGATTTCTTTTCTTTTTAAGATGGCGTGGGTTCAAACCTCACAATTTCACTATTTTGTCTCCAATTTTTTTCTTTTTTCTTTAGTCTTCGTTGTTGTTGCTGTTGTTGTTTAAGGTTGATTTTTGTATCCCCTTTCCATCACCGCGTTCCTTTGTAAGGGTTTTGTTCATTATTCTCACACATCAGACCAAGGAAACACAGAGGTGAAACTTTTACGTTCTTGCTTGTCATGACAAATCTCAAACTGTACTCCGTTCTCATGTTAACGGGTAAAGATCGGGCTTAACTTTCGGTTATACGTGTTTTTCTATTCTTGATACAAGCTATTGTTTAGTGCGATCTTTCTTATTTAAGTTTTCTTTTGTTTTTCAAAGGAGCAATATATAGTATTGATATATTTAGTTATTTAAAAAGAGGGGCTCCTGGTTATTTTTGATGTATATAGTCTTCACCCGCCTCAATTAGCAACGCTAATTTGCCAATAGAACCACAAACGTGTCATGTTTGTAAACAAGTCTCGAGCGTAAAATTGGGGAAATCAGTGAGTTGTGCACTTTGCTCAGCTTTTTATGCGATCAGCAAAATAACATCACGTAGATTTATCTGGACAATTTTCCCAAGATTGTCTGGAATTCTATGTCCCGCCAAAATAAAGGGATAACCAGAACTGTTGCTTCACCGTGGTGTTACGTAAATGTCTTCTAATTCTCGTTTTGTTTGCTTTTTTCGTATTTTGTTTTGCAAGTCCTCTTTTTTTCTTTTTAGGCGCCATTTACATGAGTTATTTCATCCCGGCATGAGTTCCATCCCGGGATGACTTTCATCTCATCCCGGGATGACTTTTAGTCTAGCAGATAGGTGAAACTATTCTGCACTTTATGATAAAAGCATGAAACTTGTCACACTAATACTAGGTATCTGGATAGGATCTGTGGCAGCTGGGAAGGGGGGTGGGGGGATTTTTCAATATGGCCGCCATTCAGACTTTGAAGACTGTTATTGGAAAAATGAAGCAAAATTAACTTGATACAGTGTTGAATTGTCATTTTAGTTATGTCTGCTGGTTTAATTTCCCATCAAAACAAAACATTAACATTTTTCGGACTGATTTAACTGAATTCAGGAGATCGTTTTATTTTAGGTCAAAATTATGCAAATTAGATATCTGATTAATTCAACTACACTGGTCGAATCGTTTAACCACAATTTCGTTTTCTCCTCAATAATTTCGGTGGCCACTTTCAAGCTTACCTGTTTAACTATTTCATGGCAGAACTATGATGCAATAAAAGACCGTAGAAACACATTATTACGCACGCTATTTATTCAGTTATTTGTCCTTTTATTTTCCATTTTCATCAGCTTAAGTCAGCCACAGTAACGACACAAGCACAGTAATTTCCAAAACAGATTTTCATCTGCAAATCTACTCCTTCGTCTATAGCCTTTACAGCTCTCGATTAACTGACTCGTTCTGTTAATTACATCGGAATTTTGTTGGACTGAACAGTTAATTAAAAGAGCACCAGGCCCACAAATAGCCAGCTGGGCATCCTGTCAGTGTCTTAATGAGGGGTTACGGAACGGACTTTTGTGCAGATGAAGTAGTAATCTGTTTTCTAACATCTTCTCTGAAAAACGTCTTTCGTGCATTATTCACCTTGTTATCAGATACTGGAAGTAGCGATGAGCTCTAATTCTTTAAGTCTGCGTGTGCTGCTGTAAATTGCGCACATTGTCTGTGCAAGCACATGCAATGCGGACATACATGTAGCATCAATGAGCATACTCTATAGCGATCTAGCTACGCACCTTCTTCTTTCCGTAAAATACGGCATGGTGCCGCAACGAGTACATGGTGCATGCATTGCACCTGTTAGTGTTTGACACACTGAACTACGCGAGTTACATAAAGTACCGAGTAAACATTCCGTCTACATTCCAGTTTGTTAGCCAATATCGACTTCAAACATCGTCTGGAACCAGTCACCGTCTGCGGTATGAAGTAACACAATCTGTTAAGAGTACAACTCGCTCGATAGTTTGTCAACTTCAAGCATTATTCTCTCATCTAGGTGCAAACCAAGGACACGTGCCTCGTTGCAATTCTAGGATATAAAATTTCATTTTTTTACTTCTTAATTAGAAGTGTCCTCGATGGGTTGATCTAGCTACCCCAGGCGAGAACGTCAAACTCCTTCCGTCTACCAGAAATGTTATTGCAATCGTTATGGTGCGCCCTTAGTATTCGCACAACTCAGCGCAGCTCGGTCTCGCGCTGAGAGAATTTTGTACCTTAGATGCAATGCGTAGAACTATTACATAAAGTACGAGTGCTAACCTGGTGTGCATGGAAGGTTTCCTTGGCATTTAATGCTTTCAGGAATGAATCTGCATATCCGCTTGTAGTATGTTTTCTTATACAAGTACCGGAATCGAATTCGTGAATACAAAATATGTATATTTCCACATGCTTTTTTTTTTGCAGGTGAGTTGTCCATGCAGGTAACACCCACGATGGCCACCCGGGTATCAACCATATCCTCTTCACACAGTGGAATTATTTGCAATAGGTATCTATGGCTCTTTAGTTACTCTTGTGGTTGGTATAGTGGATAAACAATAAATAATTATCCCAAGAAAGGACAATCAGTAGCACTTCCATTTTTTGACTGCGTAAGACCTAATTCAAGACGACTTTTTTTTTCATTTCTGGCCACTTACCAGCCCGCAGGAAAAATAACTCCATAACTCAAGACTTAATTCAAGACGATTGTTTTCATTTCTGGCCATTTATCAGCCCCCAGCAAAAATAATGCAGTGCTGTGCATTCCTTTACCAATTAGAAAACACAATTTATGGTCGTCTCGTGTAAAGCTTGAGACGATAGTAGTGTAAAAATAAACTACAACTATGCAATCATCAAATGAGAATTAATTAAAATTTCTAATTTGCATAATTATGACCTCAGAATTATCTTTTTAATTTTCCTTTCTCAGAAACCTTCTATGCCACTTTTGATAGCATTATTTCAATCTTTTAATTTATGATCAGACTATGTTTTAAACAATTATGCTGTATGTTTCCACACAAAAGAAGTATCTCTGGCGGCGGCCATTTTGAATAATTACCCCCAATACTTTTACCAACCCTCTCCTGGCTGACACGGAGCATATGCCGATTGCCTCTAATCTTGAAAATGTTCCCCATGGTGTCTAGTTTTAACGTGCCAACTTTGATGCTTTTATCATAAAGTGCAGTACTCACCCCTGATTTGACACTTATCTGCTGGACTATTTCATCTCGGTGTCTGGTCATTCACCTTTGAGTTTTTACATGATTTGGAGCAAAAATGTGTTCGCCTCGGGATGATTTCGTCCCGGTCTTCAGCGCAGTGGCATGTCTGGAAACAAGGTTGCCGGGCGCGAAAACTCGGCAAAACAATTTTTCCCACTCAAAAGCGCCGTGTTCACGGGTCGCTACTTAAAAAGTTGAAACTTTCGAATAGTTGTCATTTGAGTGCAATTTAAAGGCTGTGGATACGGCCGCTACAGGCCGTATCCACGGACTTTTCACGAGGTAACGAACAGCAGCTTAAAACACTGGCAGGTCCGTAGAAGGTAATTTTGGAGAAATCGAATCGGATTTAATGGGATTTATCGAGCTTCGAGTACGGACGGTTGGCCGAAGGAATAGTTTCGGGCCGCCAACCTTTAATTAATTAATTCCTCTTTTTATCTGGGCATTGGCTGGAACTAAAGGGAAGGGAATAACAGTTTATCACTTTGTTAATGATACCTTAAACGCGTAAAGTTAAAGACAGAAAATTTCAGCTACATACGCTTACCTTGCTGCAGAGTCCGCCATGTCGATGCAGCGCGAAAAAGACCAGGAATGAATAAATTATAGTAATAATAGTTGGCGGGAAAACGTAAGGCAGGGGGTTGGGATGGGGATAGCGAGGAGAATGGTTTTGGCGTAATAATGTAGCGTGGCTTAACATTAATTGTTCGTTTTTTCAGCGATCTTGTGTATATTAAATCGTCATTTAGAGTGGAAGTATTCCGGCATTCCGGGTTTAAGAATTCTGACGTTCCGGGCTTAAGTATTCCGGTGTTCCGGGTTTAAGTATTCCGGCGATCCGGGTTTAAGTATTCCGGTGTTCCGGGTTTAAGTATTCCGGCATTCCAGCGTTCCGGCGTTCCCGCGTTCCGGCGTTCCGGAGTGAAATAGTTTTGACAACTTGATGATGAAACCCAGAATTATTCTTTTTGATAAATAATGCCAATTTGTTTTCAGATTTGTTTTGAAATTACGGTGCCACTCTTTTTGCTATTTGAATATCTCAAAATCTGGCCTTCTTTCCCAGCATAAATTAATGACAAATCGAACGAGGAACAGCCCCACGATCAAAAAGTCCCTCGAATTTAATTGTTTAAAATCTCCTTTTGGGGAAAACGGTAACCTTCTTTTCCCTACATTTTTGGTAATAAATTTTGATATGAAAACCTGTCTTACGATTTCCCAGATGTAGCCTAACATTCTTCGTTTATGACTTCAAATTGTTTTAATTCTATCATTGGACGATTAACAACAAATTAAGACACTGCAATTATACATAACGCTGAGGGTTTCATTTGGCTTTCCAACGAAAATTGGATTTTATTCATCATATTATTTGTTTATGTTATGATTTGGGGGGGGGGTGGGGTTGTTATTGCTCTCTTATTTTGACCATAATGAGCATTTTGTTATACACAGATTAATGATTAGTTTTCCTCAACTAAGTCAGTATATCTTAAGAATGGCAATTTTTGTTACTGGTACTCCTGTGTGCCATTCACGAGCAAAAATACTCTCCAGATACCTGACAAATCCACCTGTGTCATTGACAAAATGGCCAACTGCAATTAACCCTCCATTTGTGCCATGTTTATGGCTTTCAAATAATGCAATCTTTCTCTCTGTGGAGTCAAAGCATAGAAGCATCGATTTGTGAGGGGGGAACTATCATTATTGCACACATGTTCAGTTCTCTGGTATCTCACAAATTTCCCGCAACTTATTCTTTAAACAGGCACCCGAAAACAAACCAAGATCATAGATAGGCAAATCTGTGGTGGTAGAAGCCATTCCTTTACATTTCCGTGTAATCTCATTTGCAGTGTAGCTTGATATCTCGCTGCTTAGTCTGACTACGATGCCAATCATAATTACCGCCCACTACCGCCAGGATTGTAAGTACATATTCTAGTAGGACACTGTTCGTACTTGGTTTTTTTTTTCGCCTTTTGGTAGTTTGTGGCCATTAACTGCATGTCCATACTGTTTGCAGTGATTTGGTTTTACTGCTGTTGCTGCATGTGCAGGTTGGCTTTCTTGCTATGGCTATTGGGTTTGTTGTTGTCGCTAATCATGCTACCTTATCTGTTATGTTGGTGGTGCGATAGCTGCTAAGGCAGAAATCCGACTAATAATTGCAGCAACATTATACTCAACATCTTTCTTTTGACATTCCGGTATAATATATAGATTTAGCCAAGCCTAAATTAAAGCGGAGCCGCCAAGGAATAAATTGGTGTTCGTTTCTCAAAAAATAGTCCTGAAACTTTTCGGTCTGAAATATATTTCGGGGCTTTTTTTTGGCTCGTTCGCTTCCGAAAAGTGTTTCTCAACATTTTGTTGATTTGTTGACAACTACATTGGACAATCATCATTTGTAAATCATTGGACAAACAGCTTCAACATTTCCAGAACATTGTTGAATGCAACATGTTGAATTTATTTGGCCACAAGTTGAACAATGTTGATTCAACCTTTCTGTGATATCTGGTGTGAACAACAATGTTGAATTTGTTTGGCCACCTTGATCAACATTGTACAACAAATTAAAAGTGTGTTTTTCGGGCATCAAACTAAACACATATTTTACTCACGAGCCGTCTTGCTTGGTTTTTGCAATGTTTCCATACCCTGTCATTAACTGTCAAGGCTTGTCAAATCTCCTTGGATTATTGGCTGTTCGCTTGAATGAACTTCAAACGGCGCTCATTTACAACAGCAAAATTTAAATGGGTTATCTTCATCGCGTTCGGATGCTAACAAATAACATGAACTGCCACTAATAGTCTGGTCAAAACTTTATACAGGCATTTCACCGGCATTTTACTGGGGTTATCTGGAAGAAAGGGTTTTGGGAGCTTCGAAGCACTTGTAATAAACTTATTGAAGAAATGTCAAGTAGGCTTTTATAGCAGCCGAGAAAAAATTCTAGCGCTTTGAAGAACACTCATTACTTACCGGATAAAATAGCTTTAAACTTATAGTTACTTAAGTAACCCTTATATTTCGTTCTCTAATTTGAGACCATCGAGATTGAAAACAGACAAACATTACACGTGCTTAACTCTATGGCATAAGTTTTGCGGCTGCAAATTGTTTGAAATTTGAGCGCTTTTAGAAATGCACAGAATTGTTTTTGGAAGCTTTTCGGATATAATAGGTTTAAACAGACAACTGCTTCGCTTATAGTTTTTTAAATAACTGCTATATTTCGTTCTCTAACTCAGTGGAGATCATCAAGATTCAAAACAAACAAACACCAAACACACTTTAAATTTTGCCGGCATAAGTTTTGCGGATGCGAAGTAAGCCCATATAAAGTTACCCGCTTTGAGGAACGCACAAAACTGTTTTCGGAAGCTTTTGGGATAAAATAGCTTTAAAACTGACAACTGCTTCGGTTAAAAGGTTATTACTATTGAAAACTTCTAGGACAAGAAAATCGACAATTGCACAAAGAGATGTACCCGAAAGTGAAAATTGGCAACAATTATTCGTCGTAATCTCACTGAAGTGATGCTTGTGCAGCTAGTTGTCTTGCAACTGTGCTTAGACCTACTGTTATGAAAAAACAAACACAAAATAATGGACAGAGAAATCGTTTTTGAAAAAAGTTTATTCGAAAACCCGTAAGTTTATACTTAAATGCAATTCGCGCAACACTTCCAAAATCGTGGATCGGTCCAAGCGAGTGAAATCGGCTGAGCATGACAAAATATTTAAGACTACATCTGTCACAAATCTGGGCGCGTTTTCTAATAATTTTTTAAAGTCAAAAGTAAATGGCACATTTCTAATGACATAAATTAAATTCCCATTTCAAAAGGTAATTTCTTTGACCGTAATACTCAAAATCATGTACCTTAGACCCTTTAAAAACTTCACTTACTCGGTTATGTTTCAGAACAGGGCAAGCTCTCCGCCGTGAAGAAAACAAAGCGATGAAGTCCTTTGAAGGCAACTTTTGTAACTTGAACTTTTTCGCCTTTTACCAGTATTCTTTTGAACCTTTTCTTTCCATTTATAGATATTAGATATGTTTTTTTTGTCAAGTACTTCAGCACTCTCGTACAATCGTTTTGCTAAAGAAGCTTAAGCCTCTAAAGAAACCTCTTTTTCAAAGGCGACGGTGGTCAAGATGACATCAAATGCTGCTGCCCAATCATTTTTGATATAAGAGCGAGCTTTAAACGTTCAACTATATGTACATCTTGCATCTGCCTCATTGTTCGTACTGAGTCGTTTTCGCAGTATTCGTGCAGTACAAGTCTATGCCGCTCAAGTTCTGGATTGAAGAAGGTAGCACGAACTAATTGTGGCATTATGGTTGAATATGTGAGGGCCAGTTTGTACATTGAATTGGGACTGCAGATAGTTTGTACACAAGAACTGATGTCAATACCTTCTACGCTGTGATATGTAACAGGGTTACATTTTGGTACTGGCTTAACATTCTTGAAGAATGAGAACTATTGTGCACATACTTTATGGTTAACAGATTTGCTCAGTTTTTGGTCTTTGCTTTCTGTGGATTGAAGTGCAGTCATCAACAATTCACACTATTTGCCACTGATGTTTTATCGCTTCAGAAATGAGCTCATTGACCTTGTCCCCGTTGCCTCCTACCAGCTCTGCGTATAAGGTGGTGATTTTTCGTCTAGAAAACGAATTCCTTGTTTCTCTCTCAGCTTCTAGCCCTTTTTGGTTTAGATTAGACTCTTCTAGAAACAAGGCATGGTCAGTTTGTGACCAGTTACACACCTGGCTAAGTCCATAGCAAAGCTTGTAGATTATGGCTACAGTCCTTTTCGTATTTGAATGTTGCCTTTCACTAGAGTGCCTGGGTCAGTCATTGCCTTAAATATTGAATCAAAAATGGTCCGGGCTCCTGCTGAGTGACACAGATTTTCAAATTATTGGGTCGTATATGGGAGGCCTGTTTCGCACAGTAAATTCTTCATACAGTCGTTCTTTATAAATTCGAATCTCCCCCTGTATAACCCACCTTGAAAAGTGATTAAAACGGGGAGGCAATATTAAGTTAAGAGCGCCTTAAACGATTTTCTTAAAAAATATTCATTAATAAAGAGTGACAAATGTCTCACGCTTTGCAAGCTTCTTCATATTGTCCGCGACATCTTCAAGAAGTCCTGCCGGAAGTAACGTATGGGCCACGTACGAAGAAGATCACCAAAACACGTCTCTTCCACCTTCCAATATGTCAAGTCTAATAGACTACGCGAATGAAGAAATTGGTTCCTGTCAATGGCAACCTGTGCGTCAGTTTGAGTGGCCGTAGATTTCGTAGAGTCCCCTTCAGAAGTCACGCCCTTTGGGAGAGGGAAGCCTTTCTTGGTTGGTCTACCCTTTGGCGGAGCGCTCTCTTTGGCAAGCTACAATAAAATATATTACGTGTTCCTTGTGTGCGTCTGATTGCTTAAGATTGAAAAGCTTCGCATTTTTTTTTTCACCCGATCGTACTTACGTTAAAGAATGTTTTTCCAGTATTACGAAAGTCAAAGACAGCTTTTCTACATCTCTCACATATAAAGTTTTGAATAGATATATGTCTATACTTGAAACAGTCACAGGCGATAATGGCATCAGGGGATGCGACAATATCTGGGTACTGCGCACAGACAAGAGAGGATAAAAGGGTAAGAGAGCTACTCCCGCATATAAGCCCTTTCCCATCTTCATCGCTTTTGTTATTTTTAGTAACAATGGTGGGAATTTCAATTTTCAAATAACTTGTTGATTTTTAAGGCAATTACCCTGGATTTTCGCAGCAAGATAGAACTTGTCATTCTGCAAAATTTCGTGATTTTAATTTTTCTAATTTCGACATTTTTTGCGGGTGAAATGGCGTCACAAAGTTGGCGCCAAATTTTGTTTTCCGTATTATGGGATATCTTATTGCGGTTTCTGAATGACCTTATTACACAGAGCTCAAAACTGAAAAAAATAATAATAAAATATGTTTATCCACTCAAAAGATATAACGTTTTGAAATTGGAATTTTGTTACTAAAAAGAACTTTAGTGGGATTAGAGGTCACGCCCTTTGGGAGAAGGAAGCCTTTCATGGTTGGTCTACCATTTGGCGGAGCGCTCTCTTTAGCAAGCTGCAATAAAATATATAACGTGTTCCTTGTGTGCGTCTTATTGCTTAAGATTAAAAAGCCCGGCATTTCATTCGATCGTACTTACGTTAAAGAATGTTTTTCTAGTTTTACGAAAGTCAGTGACGGCTTTTCTACATCTTTCGCATATCTTTCCAACGGGTAAATCACTGATCCCAAAACACGCTGCGAAATCACCTCTGTACAAATTATCAGAACGTGCATCTTTTTGCCCTTTCGCATTTTTCTTGCAAACGATACACTTGTCGTGAGCGAAAATTACATGAATACCAATTTTCATTTTTTAGCAGAAGAAGGTTGCAGCAGCACCCGAAACGTCCTTCTATAGTTTTAAACAGCCAGTGTCAAGCTTTTTAACTTTTCGATTTTCAATTATGCCTGGCTACGAACCAAAGATTTTTAGTGCCAAGTTACCGCAAACCAATATATTTAGGAATTCATTTTTTGTGATTTTGTTGACATTATTTTATTCAACAATAAGCAATGCAACATACATCATACATTCACAGAAAATATTTCGCAAATATCTTTTCATGTTATAAAAGAGAAGTCTTAAAGTTGCTCAAACGGAGGTAAAGAAGAAAATTAAAGAACAAAATTAAATTAAATTATCACTTTTCCGGCGTTGCAATTTTAGATTGATCACAAACTGCCAACAGCCAGTGTGTGACTCAGTAATTTTACATGTATACAAATATTTTTTCGTGGGTGTAATTTTGAAATAAAAATTGTTCATTTGAGAGATTTATTTGTGTATTATTAAATATAGTGAACGAGTAAGAAATTAATTTTACAGGTGTGTTACGACGAATGGGCGTTTTGACACTGGAAGCAGACTTAAGTTCTTAATATTAGTTACTAAAGTTCTGTGAAATAGTTTAAAGGCAAATTCTCTTAGCTTATTATCGGCGGCAATTCTACAGATTTTTTTAAATAATTTGTTCCAACAATGTGGTAAAACAGGAAGCGCTTTGACCAGGACTTAGCAGCTGTAGGCTCCGTTTTAAAATTTTCGTGAAACACTTGATGGTAGTCCTTCCAACTCATTTCAGTCAAAGAATTGCTCTCTTATCAGTTTGATAAAATTACATATATCGCATTCTCGAAGAATACTTCTATCAGTTACAACATTTTGTTGTAAAAGATGTCGCCTAAAAATAGACTTATTCTCTATTGTTATTTGCTTACCAGTAAACATCATTTGTTTCGATAGGCCCAATGCCTTAACTAACATTGTACGTCCAAACAAAGGTAAATCTCGCGTCTTCCACATATTTAGTTTAGCAACTAACTTGTAAATTTTCACAAATTAATTTAAATTACTGGGTTTGTTTTATAATTAATGTATGACAGATGCGCTCCTAGAGTTTTGATTGGTCCTTGATAAGATTGAAACCCACTGGGAATATTCTTCGTGGGAATATTCTTCCACGCCATCCCATGAAGAAGATTTCTATAAAAGTGTCATGTGCGTGGAGCCACTTAAGTATCCCCACAAGTCGACCTGACCATAATCAATCAAAATATGCCATATATCATGAGAGAGAAGACGTCATCTGGGATGTTTCTCGCCAGGATAGTCTGAAAGCGAATACCAGAGAACAGGGGTCCTGGTACATGTAGAAGAGTAGCACCTTCTTACCAAATTCCAACAACATGGAAAAGATTTCTAAGGGTGAAAAAAGCACCATACAGGAACTGGAAAACAATTCAAAAAAAGCCAAAGCACTTCTTATGCTGCATTCCTTTACAGGTTCCGACCGGCAGCCTCCTTCGTTTCCAGAAGAGGTAACCGGACCGCATGGAATGCCTTTACTCAGATTACCGACGTCTTGGCTGACTTGTCGACATGTATGTGGGAGTGCTTTTATTACCAAATGAATGTAAACTTTTCCATGGTTGGTAAAGAGAAGAGGGAGAGAAGCACAAGAATTCTGCTATGAAGTCATTCACAGTGGCTGTAAGAAAGGGCTCAATGCAAGTTTAACATGCACTGCACTATGTAATTGTGGTGGACATTGTCAAGAGGAAGATTAATAGCTCTGTTCAGTGAGACTGTAAACAACGTGCATTACCCAAACATAACTACTTATCGTTGATTTGACTGCTTTCGTTTGTGTATTTATTGCCAATCACTTTACAATTTACTAGTGACCCAAGCTAAAATTAAGAACAGCCAACAGAAATTTTAATCCAAGACAAGATACAAGTGACTTTGAACAAGTGGGCTTTTCTGTCGACCCGGTGAATTATAATTATCTAGGAGAAAGGCTTGTTTTGAGTTAAAATTCTAATATTAAAGGAGAAGGTCACTCCAGAAGCCGTACATTTTTTGTACTCACTAATAAATAGAACACGCTGAGTTGAATTACTGGCTGTTGTTTGATCTTCCATAGTGCATCCGATCCCAGAGAAATTCCTCTCCAAAGAAGCAAAAAATTCATCATCGGCCGCCGCCATTTTGGATAGCGCTTAGGAGCCTGGCCGCATATTCGTTACGTCATTTTGCCCAACTTGTCAGTTCCAAGACGTTTGTTTGTATTCCGATACAATGGCTGCCCTCAAACCGTGTTGTTTCGAACCAGAACGTGCCGGTAATTCCGAGGACGATGAAAGTGGAGATGATCAAATAAAGGAACGGTTAGAAGGTACATCTTGGTACACTTGTGAAAGATGTGAAGTGATGCCGACTCCGAGAGAATGCGTTTTGCTGTCGAGAAGAAATTTGATTTCTCTTTTACATTGTTTTAAAAATTATAATGTGGCTTAAAGGTGGCTCCCTAGAGTTTCTACAAAAGTGAGTATTCGAACTGGCAAGGGTTAAAAAAGAAACCTTAATTCTGTTGTCTTGCAATCTTTGTTCCTGAGATTTGCCACTAAGGTTACTAACACAATTACCCTTATTTTTCAGTTTTTGCTTCTTAGGCATAGGCCGTTCTCATGGCAACAAAACATCTAAAGAATGACGGATATTCACCGTTAATTCATCTTTATTCTTTAATATTTTGATTTTCCCTCGGTGAATTTTTTTTAAACTTTCCAATCTTGTGAAAATGATTTTTGCTAACATTTTGCAGGGGGAAAAATATGGGGTCGTTCAGACGGTTTCACCGATATCACGTGATTTCTTATTTTTAACCATTAAACTGAATTGCTCTGACACAATTTTTTCAAAAAATAGTATGTGGAAGGTAGCGTTGGTATCTCAACATAGCCAAAATTAAAAAAAATTCACCGAAGGAAACGCGAGAAAATTCACTGTAAACTTTGCTTTTTTTGCGTATGGTGACGTCAAAAAATGTCGAAAACCTAACGATTTCATGTGAACGCGTGCAGATTACTACAGCTCACGACATCAGCGCGCGCGTGGAACCCACTTATATCCTTGAACCCACTTAAAAGTGAGTTCAAGGATATAAGCGGTCTCCCAGTTACTTAAGCTCTTAAGTGGGTTCAAGGATATAAGCGGTTTGGAAATTAATAAACATAAAACTGGAGCGATGTCGCTAGGGTCGTGGAGAAATTGCAAAGAAACGCCTTTTGGTTTCAAGTGGCCACTGGACCCAATTAACGCTCTCGGCGTACACTTTTCGTATGATTCCGAGAAAGCTATTAAGCGCAATTTTACAGACAAAATACGAATATTGGAGCAAACCCTTCAAACCTGGAAAAGACGAAATCCCACACTTATTGGCAAAATAAACATTGTAAAAACATTGGGTCTTGCCAAACTGATTTACAGCACCTCCCTTCTGCCGATCCCAAAGCACCTAATAGACAATATTAACAAAATAATCTTTGACTTTATTTGGGATGGCAAGACGCCTAAAATCAAAAGAAAGACTATCATCGCCGAAAAGAAGTACGGTGGCTTAAAAATGATCGACTTCGAAATCATGGAGCGCTCTCTAAAAATAGCTTGGGTTAAACGCATCATAGACAACGAAGACGTCGCGTGGAAGGTTATCCCAAATTACGCTACTTGCCAATACGGCGGTCTCCAATTTCTTGTTAAATGCGATTATAACATAAAGTCACTCAATCTAGAATATCTTCCGGAGTTCTACCACAAGGTGCTCAGCTACTGGCACGAATCTAAATTACTAATTGATAATAAAGTGAAGTCTGTTAAAAATCAAATCATCTGGAATAATCAAAACATCGCGGTGGATGGAAAGTCAATATTCTTTAGAAACTGGTTTAATAAGGGTATCGTCTACATCAGCGACCTGCTTGATGAGGACTCAAACTTTCACTCTCTAGCAGGTTTAAAAGAAAAATTTCAAATCAATCCTCCGTTTACCGTATATTACGGCCTCTTAAAAGCCATTCCAAAAGAATGGAAAACGGCCTTGCAGAACGAGCCCCATACCGGTAATTCAACACAAATAACCTTCTCAACAAAATCATCGTATTTAAAATTACTTAGACAAAGTTACTTAGCTCCTACAGCTGAACAAAGAATTATAAACCACGGCTTCACCAAGGAAAACGTCTGCAATGTCTATTTGCTGCCTTTCCCAATTTTAAAAGAAGCAAAGCTCATCATATTTCAATACAAAATTATCCATAACATCTTACCTACGCAAGCCAGTTTATTTCGGTCAAATTTAGCAGAAAATGATGTATGTCCTTTATGCAACCATGAAAGACAGACGCTGTCTCACATGCTGTTCTCATGCACTGTGTCCTCGTCTTTGTGGAATCTCTTCACACGCTGGTGGCAAAAAACCTTTGGCCATCACATAACTTTAACAGAAACTATTATTCTTTACGGCTGGCACCAGGAACGTGGCTCTAACATCTGGATAGCCCTCAACCACTCTCTAATAATCGCGAAATATCACATATTCTCCACAAGTGTACGCGGCGGCATTTTAGACTTTGAAAACTTCCTCTTTCGCCTTAAAGATAAAATTTCTACACTTCATGCTATCGCTACCAAAAATAATAAAATAGATAAATTCAAGGAAACGTGGTCCCCTCTGCTGTAATTATTTTGTTGTATTGTTTCTTTCTTTTTGTTTGTGTACTAACCCTGTCCTTATGACTAGTATGGTTCAATGAAATGTAAGATTAACTTGACTGTAAATTGTATAAATAATTGTAATTGTATGTAATTGTAATTGTAATTTATAAGTAACATCTGTATATAGTATATGCAGGTAGATGAATACTGTATTGTAATTAGTGTACGTCTTGTTTTGTAACGGTAAATAAAGATAATTTTCATTAAAAAAATAAATAAATAAATAAATAAATTCGTAAGAGGTTTACACTATAGTCCAGGTAAAGTTCAAGTTAGAGCTATGCCGCTAAAGGTGGATTTATTTGCGGCATGCGCGTACAGCAGGCCCGTAGTAAGGCTGAAATAACTGGGGGGGGGCGAGCAAATTGGCCTAGTCAAAGTCCCCCTCCCCCCCCCCCACCAAGATGTTAACAAATATATAGGTCATAAGGCATACGAAAATTCTTGTCAGATAGATACTTAAACACTGTTCACAATGCCTCAGTTTGATTCGATCTCGTCAAAAAGGACACCTTTATGGGGACATCGTTCATCGAAAATTTGCGAAAACTCTGCTTCCTGTTTGCTTTTTCGCCGACAAAGTTGTTGGCAACACAGTTGGCAACTTCCACCAGATTTATAGTATCAGTTTTAGAAAAGTATCGATAGCTAAGCTATGAGTTTCGGAGCTGTTTTCCCTAACTCTCGTAAACATTTATGTAGCGTTTGTCACTCGATTAGTGAGATAAAATTATAATATAATTTTGTTCCTTAGACTTGTTTTACGACAGTGGGCTTAAAGTGCCTATGAACTAAAATTTTTTTTTTGCACTTTTTGGTAGTTCATTGTGTGTTAATTCCGAAATGGCAAGAGAAATTGGATGGATCGAAACAAAAAATTCGTTTTTTTTTTGCCGTTGAAAGTACCCAAAATGACCAAAATCGTGTCTCCGAAGACTGGGAACGAGTTGGCCGAGGTAGCCGGCCGTATGACGTCACAAATCGCGCAGAATGTTTGTCTCTTGGGTCTTTGTCAAGTGTTTGAGCGATGAAACATACATTTTCCTTGCTAATATTGATATACAATGAAAGCTATCGACGACTGAGGAAAACGCTAAGATTCAGCTCGAAGCGATTTCGAAGATGTGCAGTTTTTGGGTTTGTCGTCCGTGGATAAAGCCTAAACAACGGCAACAACAACAATCTTGCTCGGAGCAAGATGGCGAATTGATTTGTTGGGATTGACTAAGGACTCAGTACTTTTATGTGTTATTAAAGAGAGATTGACGCAGCCTTGACTTTACTTCTTTTATTCAGAACGTCGTTGTATTTATTGCAATTATTTTACTCAAACCGATGCCAGACAAGCTCACGTTTACGGTGTACTTGTTTTACGGTGTACTTCGCGCCAAGAGAAAGATAGACTCAGTTGTTCGGCTCTTTCGCATGAGGACTTTTGAAGAGAGAACACTGATATAAACTTATTGGTTAACAGGAAGTATTTTATACATTGAAGATAAGCATACCCAAAATTTGCTTGAAAAATTACATGCCTAATGTACGAGGCTGAGACATCAATAGTAATTTCTAAAGAGCGTATTCTATGTATCATAATCAGCAGCTGCAAATGATTTTCAAATGGATGTGCAGTGCTTTTATTGTTGTAAATTTCAAGCCATTTATGTTGGAGCATCTCAAAGCAAACAAATAAGAATTTTTGAGTATGGTGCAGGCTCATTTGTGGTCTTTTACTCCATCTGGAGGTGCTATGAGGATGATGACTGTGATAAATAAAGGTGGACATTGTATGATACGCGTGCAAACGCAGATTAGTGTGACTTCAGCTTTGTCTTTGTAATAATCCATCGCTACTGACTACGTGAACTGGTTTGAGTAATTGCCTACACAATACTAGACCTGCTGAGATTTTTGTCCTTCTGTTCAGCAATTTGCTTGAGGATTTGGGTTCATACCAATTTTGTGGAAACACGCCATGGCAGGTGAGAGCTAGTGTGCTGAGCTCTTACTGGATTTATGTGATCACTTATACTTTCATGATTCTGGTCTCGTGTAAACTTAACCATACCTGTCCAGTTATACTGGTCTGAGCTCCCTTTGCATACTAGTCTCATATGACAAATCACAATAACTCCCTTTGGTCACTCTCAACCCTGAGATGCATATGTATTTTGCTCCAGAAGTACATTTAGAAGTGCCATTTTCATTGAAACATACACCCATTCCGATTCCATGAAGTATGGCAGAAACGACACGTAGAAATTGCTCTCTTTGTGTGTGTAGTTTCATTAATTTTTTTGTTATTTTTATTTAAGGGGGGGGATTGGGAGAGGTTAAGGCATCTCTCTTGGATCCATGAACCCTTCGAATTACAGTACCCTCCCAGTACACCGTAAACATTACGCGTGTATTAGCCTTTTTGTTAAGAGATATGCTCTTCAGTAAGAAATGTCCAAGTCTGTGTTCGATCAAGCTCGCATAAACCTTTGAATTCTGCCAACACTCTCGTGTTTTCATCAGGCTTCCGCTACGTAACCATGCATGCTACTCTTGAGGGACATAGATTTGGTGGGACGCGGGACAAAATTTGTGATCAAGGTGGGATACCATGCCATGAGGTGAAACTACCATGATATCGAGAGGCTTCTTCTTGTCAAGCGTTGGAAATATAGAATTATCCACCAGGAGGCAAACATATTTAAAGCAAGTATTGCAAAATATTTTCTGAACCTGGTAAACTTGCACCATGCTGAACCAGGATCAGAATTAAGAGAGAGACTGGTGCGGGATGTTGAGATAACTGAAACAAGTAAATAGTTTTAATTTAATGTTTGAAGATATGTATTTTTACTATCTTGGGCACTTATTTAGTAACATAACCCCCCTTTGTTACCAGTATTTTTACACTGATGGGGCTATCCTGTGTATATATGATTATTATTATTACAGCAGTACAAGACGTTTATATGCTACAGTGTATGTCCCTAAATAGCATGCGTAGGGCGCGAACGTAGCCTATGAAGCTAATCTTCGGAAAAATTATTATTATTGTTATTATTATTATCATTATTATTATTATTATTATTATTATTATTATTATTATTATTATTATTGGGGCAACAAATTAAAGGTGGCGAACTAGATCGAAAAGGCCCATTTTGAAACCTCATTTTCTGTTAACTAATTAGGTGGCTTGTGTGGTAGCTTTCTTGGGTAGAGGGAATGAGTCAAGAAGAGACCGAGGCAATTCAGTGTGTGAGGAATTTCCAGGTCACATATTTTCATTGCCCTTCAGTAATAAAAACGAGTGAACAACTTATGCCATAGATTCAAATTAAACCTACATCACCAAGACTGTGCTGCAAAAGGGTCAATTATGCGGGGTTACGTGTGGTATGTGAAATTTCATATTATGTGGTCCTCTTGAGATAACAGAAGGAGGGTCAACAAGAAAAGAAGCACAAATCTGCTTGAAATGTGTGGTGTTTTTTACTTACAAGAGGACCACATAAATAAAATGCAGTGGAAGCAGAGTGACTTGCAATAAAAAATATCAATGCTGAGCTGAACTGCTTCCTTTCATTTTGACGAAACATGTACACGAGGGATTTATAAATATTCCTATAGCCAGGAGTACCCAACGACACGTTTCTCAGAATTGAAGTATTTTTGGCCAAAACGCTTTTTTAGTGTCCACAAACATGTTTTGGGTTAATGTTTAACTTCCGTAGGAAAAAAATATCCGCTCCTCAGTGCCAGATGCAGCAAGCTGCAAATTTAACACTTAAAGATGCCAGCCAGAATTCGTGTTCCCCATCGTTTTTTCCAGCCAGAAAGAGGTTTAGGACGAGATTTTCCCAGCAATTTTTCTTGTGATATGATTTTTGCCAGCCAGGGGGATTGTTCCCTACTCACGAACAAAACATAACTGGACCGATGGCGAGATAGTGCAGTACGGACTTTAAAGTATATATTTTTGTTAAATAAGTATTTTCCCGTTAACATTTATTAAATTAGTATTACTATACATTTTACTTACCTCTATACTTTAACACGCTGAACTCTCCACGGAAAAGGTCTATTTCCACTTCGCATGTGCGGATGTAGCATAAAATCATTGTCTTTCGTTAAACATGTCTCTGGGTAGTGCACATTTGAGTTTATGGTATTAAAGGACCGCAACTCATTTTTTTCCAGCTGTTAATATCGAGTATATGATTTAAAGCTACATCTTTCTAAAAATACAATATTGTTTGTTGTAAAAGCTATTCTTTGAAATAGCGAGGCCACTTCTGAAATTTTTGAATACTTACACTGTTTTTTACACCAAAACTAAATTAATTCAGGCAAATTTACAAAATAATATTTTAACGCCACTACAAACGAAAACATTTTTTAGAGCCCCTTCTTTTCTGCTTAAAAAGCCTATAATATATCACCAGGAAATATAGATATGGCGTTCAAAATGTTATGAATTGCCCCGAGTTTGTTGATGAGCTCACACCTGATGTGCTCGTTGGCAATGTGAAACAGGGCTAGATAGCTTAGATAGCTTTATTAAGAAGTAAAATCATTGCAGCCCCCGGGCAGGCTGAAATGTGACCTACTTTACAATGTAAATATTAAAAATATATATGAATTTATGATAACTACTATGAAAAAGGTAAAATATAACCTATAATATAATACAAAAAGGGAAACATCAATACTGATAATACTAATAATTAAAAATTACTACTAATAATTAAAACTGTTTTCTATAATAAAAGTATTTTTAAACCTATTTGTCTTACATGTCTTTGGCTAACATGAGTTCAACAAGAACAAGATTATTTGAAAATTTGTATATTGCAGCCCTGAATATTAAGTTCTCCGACAATAGCCAAAGAGAAAGCATCGCAACTTCTTCTCGACGAACAAAACTGAATAACAAAAACTGCAAAACTGTGTTTCTTGCTAGAACGTGGTCACCAACACCGGTTGCAAGCAGGACTCATATGAGTTGGCGTCGCCAACCAAGGCAACAAGGACAAAATAATTAGGTTATTTGTATATTGCAGTCCTGAATGTCATGTTCTCCGACAAAAGCCAAAAAAAAACGCATCTTGACTTATTCCCGGCAACAAGGACATAATAATTAGGCCAACCGAAAATATACCTCGAGCAATTTATTTGCCGGTAAAACTGATAAAAGCAAATCGCAATTAATGTGCTGTCATCGCACAATGAGTCACCAACACCAACGCAAGCTCGTCAGAGGTCACAGCGGTAGTCAGCGACCATGGCAACAAGGACACAATAATTAGGCAGTTTGCTTATCAGAGTTCTAAGTGATACCTACTTCCAAACTGGCGAACCGAAAATACATTTCGAGCAATTTATTTGCCGGTAAAACTGATACAAGCAAATTGCAGTTATTGTGCTGTCATCGCACAATGAGTCACCAACTCCAACCCAAGCTCGTCAGCGGTCACAGCGGTAGTCAGCGACCATGGCAACAAGGACACAATAATTAGGCAGTTTGCTTATTAGATGAGTTCTAACCGATACCTTCTTCGAAACTGGTGAACCGAAAATACATCTCGACCAATTTATTTGCCGGTCAAACTGATAAAAGAAAATTGCAATTATTGTGCTGTCATCACACTGAGTCACCAACACCAATGCAAGTTCGTCAGAGGTCACAGCGGTAGTCAACAACCATGGCAACAAGGACACAATAATTAGGCAGTTTGCTTATCAGAGTTCTAAGCGATACCTACTTCGAAACTGGTGAACCGAAAATACATCTCGACCAATTTATTTGCTGGTAAAACTGATAAAAGAAAATTGCAATTATTGTGTGTCATCGCACTGTGAGTCACCAACACCAATGCAAGTTCGTCAGAGGTCACAGCGGTAGTCAACAACCATGGCAACAAGGACACAATAATTAGGCATTTTGCTTATCAGAGTTCTAAGCGATACCTACTTCGAAACTGGTGAACCGAAAATACACCTTGAGCAATTTATTTACCGGTAAAACTGATAAAAGCAGCTTGCAATTATTGGCTGTCATCGTCAGAGGTCACAGCGGTAGTCAGCAACCATGGCAACAAGGACACAATAATTAAACAGTTTGCTTATCAGAGTTCTAAGCGATACCTACTTCGAAACTGGCGAACCGACAATACACCTTGAGCAATTTATTTGCCGTTAAAACTGATAAAAGCAAATTGCAATTATTGTGCTGTCATCGCACTATAAGTCACCAACACCAACGCAAGCTCCTCAGAGATCACAGCGGTGGTCAGCAACCATGGCAACAAGGACACAATAATTATAAGCATTTTGTTTTTTACAGTTCGGAATGATACCTACTTCGAGGCTGGCGAACCGAAAATACCTCTTAAGCAATTTATTTGCCGGTGAAACGGATAAAAGCAAATTGCTTTCCGCGCCAAAGTTAATTTTGTCTTACCTTAATCGCGCGACAAACGCGCGAGATGTTACCAAGGGTCACCGAATTCGCGCGCGCTCATTGACTACAGATGTACGGTTACTGGCCGGTTATATTTCAGAGCGGTAGTGGGCAATTCTTAGCGATTTGAACGGGGGCATGAAAACGGAAATCAAAATTATTTAATTGCTTGAAAGCCAGAGAATTCAAATACACAATGACACGGGTGGATCTGTTACTTGGCGTTGAAATTCATCTGAAATTCAGCGGTCTGATCTGTGAATTGGCGGTTGAATATGTAACAGTTCTTATTTTAGAAACTGGATTACATTAACGGATCTCAGTACTGTCCAGATTACGCTGTCAAATAACAACATTTACTTTCAAGTAAAAAAGGACCCTACTTTCGATTCTGAAGACTTCAAAGGATACCACTCCTGAAATACTGCTGCAGATTTTGTTTGAGAAATCACTGAGAAATGCCGGCTGCGAACTTCCCAACGGGCTGGATCAACAAGATTTCAAAAACATCGAATTGATTTCTTGAAAGCTCCTGAATGGAAAACTACACAATCACCCATCTAATCTGAGACCTTAGCCACTTCTCTCTCTAAAACAGCAGAAACATGCAAAGCCGACCATGTTTTTCAATCCCGGGGGGGGGGGGGGGTGGGTAGCCCCGTCAATTTAGTAAAGGTGTGTGCCGCCAAGGTTCTCAGACCCTGCCCCTATTTAAGGGTAGAAAATCGAGAATTGATACCCTTTTGGGTATCAAATAGGGTTTCCCTTAAATAGGGTGCCAAGAAATGGCACCCTATTTAAGGGAAACAAGATAACTTATAATTGTGTAACTGATAGGTCGTTTTATTTCTTTTCCGCTGTACACGGACGTTTAAAATCGCTTTGTTAAACTTTATAACGTGTATTCGGGCGTGTAGTACCGTTTTCACAGACCATATCTTTTTCGTTTTGCGCGTTGAGGTGGGTACTGCAATTTAGTGACCCTATCTAAGGGACATCTAAGGATCACAATACCAAAACATACCAAAAAGGATACCCTGTTTAAGGACTGAGCACCTCAAAAACCCTACCCTACCGGGCGGCACATACCTATATAGCTTATATAAGGGAGTACCAGCCCCCGGGTTTCCAATTCTGTGGCCAGTAATTCGTGGAGTTACAAAGGTCAACCTCCCAAAACTGCTCAAACTGTAACAATTGATCGGCGTCTGTTTTGCATCTTTAAGTTGACAGCGAAACAAACGTTTAACCAGAAAAAGACTAAATATTTCACTAGTTAATAAAAAAACAAGCACACGCGGCGTGACATCCTGTCGTTTGCCAGCCACAGTAAGTGACAATTTGGCACGCCAGCCGGAAGAGTTCAATTTTTTTCAGCCAGGGCGTAAGATGGGGCACAGATCCCAGCAAGCTTTCGCTAACATTAAATTCCCAGCAAGATTTGCTATGCCAGTAAAAAAATTTGCCAGCCAGCTCAAGAATAGCCTGAAGAGCGGATATTTTGGGGAGCGGTTCCGTTGGGTACTCCTGTATAGCTATCTCTGATTAACTAAATCGTCTTGTCTCGTCAATCAAGACATTTCCGTTCATTGTTATCCTTTCAAACTCTATGGTGAACATCCAGTTTGAGAAACGTATTGCATGTGGTTTCCAAAAAAACGGAAATGTAAACAAAACTTTATAACACAGTTATGCGTTGTAGATCTTTTAGGTAAATTATAAAGGACAGATGCATATAGCAATAGTTTTGAGGACCAAATATTGAAAACCTTCTTTATCGCGATCTTTAATCTTGAATTGCGATAATTGCTTCTAGTAGAACTAATCCAACAGTGGCAGAAGTTACATATATTAACGCGACATTCAAATGCTGCAGCTTTTCCGAGAAGCAGCTCTGTGATACGGGTCGAATCGATTTCTTACCGAGTCGAACACGGTTCAAATGAGTCCGCTTCTCTCCTTAATTCGTTTCCTTTTGAGAAACGACGCACAGATGCTCTCATTGTGCGAATCCTGCCCTTGTAGCTTACAATCCTGGGCCCACGAGCCACTCCAAAGTAATTTCTCTTCTGAAAACCCTCTTGTCAGCCATAACACTCTTGTCTTCTGCGCGATTTGTGACGTCGCAGCCTTGTAATGCGATCGTTTTGGCCGAGCGCAAAATGGAGACACTTTTCGGGTGCCAAATTCGAACTTTGCGGCTGGAAAAATATCCCATGCAAAGGGTACTTCTCAGCAAAACTTACATATTTAGACTGAGGGAGTCATAAACTATCATATTTAGGAGAAAAAAATTTTAGTTCATAGGCACTTTAAAGCTTGCAGCAAATGCACAGCAGTCGCTTAGCTATTAAAGGTATTTTAATACCTTAAAAGGTCCTTCACAGTCTTAAGTTATACTGCCAGTGTCAAGGAGATATAGGTGAAGGAAGACATTGGTAAGGAACCTAGTGGACTGAAAGGTGCGGTGGGCTAGTAGATTTTTGGAGCCCCCTTACCCGGTGGCTAGTGACTCAACAGGTGATTATAAAAGGCACTTTTAGCATCAGCATTCAAGACTGATTGTTGCACATTAATTTGTTTTAATTATACTGTATATTTTCTGGCACATTAATTGTAATGTTTTTTAACTTCCAAAAATTCTGGGGTGGGGTTCAAGCCTCCCCTGCCCCAGCCCCTGCTACGGGCCTGTACAGTTGTCCGGCATTTGCCCTTGCAAAGTGCCAATTGTTTTTAAGTTTAACAATGAAATAACATATAGGTATTCTGCATGGGCAGATGCGACAACTAAAACTGTACATGTATTTTTCAAATAAATCCACCCTAAGTGTGTCGTAAGGGGGTCTTAATGGGGGATGATACATAATGTAGTTAAAAGTTAAATTTTAGGTATTTTAACAGTTGAGGGTTATTGAGAGAAATTCCTACGACGACTAACACATAAATTTTAGTACTGTGTTTTAGGGGTTGTTGTGTTTTCACAGGTTACCCTTAAAACAAATAAAATTTAGCTTGACACTCTTAAACGTTATGCGATAGTGGTCAACTTAAACTTCAAATATTGTGATATCGCGCAACTACGATTGTATAGTGGAGCAAAGTTGCAATTCATTACCGCGGCCAGTACATCGAAATCATACTCAGGGTCGAGTATGGCTAACAGTCGGTTTACAGTAATCGTCATCATCATCATTATAATAATAATAATAATAATAATAATAATAATAATAATAATAGTAATAATAATTCAGTGTTGAATTCCCGTAGAGCAACATAGGTTACGCTATGCACCCTATGTGGCTAATTTTTTATGCATTTATACGTTGTACACTGCAGATAATGAGTTTATTTCTATAGCGCACACATCTTACGCTCATGGCGCTTTACAAAATCCGTGGTTCTAACACCCAGCTGTCTCAGTGTTAATGTACACGATGAGTCTGTCAGCCGCGTAAAACATTGAAATGCGAACCGCGTGAAACATTGAACCATGGCATAACTCCATCATGCCTTTGAAGTAAAAACAAAGTCTACGTTGTAAATTCAGACGTTTTTCTTCCCTCAATCATGAACGGCACTCCCGATGCAAATAGTTCGTGCTGACTGGGATGAAATGGTGACCTGGGGTGGACAAATTTGATCAATTTAGCTCGCCTACTTTTCATTCTGGCTCGAAGGGGGGGCGGGACTCCAGATCTGAAGGTCGACGGTTCTAGGCCCAGTTCCTGGCATCGACAACAAACCTTACCCCACATAAGTCTCTCTCCATCCAGGTGTATAAAGTGGATGCCGGCGACATACTGCTGGGGGTAGCATCGATGGACTAGCATCCCATCCAGGGAGGAGTAGCAATACTCTCAGTTGT
Source organism: Siderastrea siderea (assembly GCA_964030785.1). Taxonomy (NCBI): domain Eukaryota; kingdom Metazoa; phylum Cnidaria; class Anthozoa; order Scleractinia; family Rhizangiidae; genus Siderastrea; species Siderastrea siderea. The sequence goes on along the minus strand of OZ034968.1, from coordinate 19,710,468 downwards.
TTCATGTTCCAGAAACCGGGTTAAGCTCCGGCCGTGTGGGCCTCCTTAGCTCGCGTGCGACTTTACCTACCTACCTACCTACCTACCTACCTACCTACCTACCTACCTACCTACCTACCTACCTGCCTACTTAACTACCTACCCACCTACCTACCTACCTACCTAACTACCTGCTTTTCTCGAGGAGAAAATAATCCAGCTGCACAGTTTCACAATCTACGTGCGAAGAATTTTTACAGCTCTTCTGATTAAGGCTAACAGTTGCACATTACCGAAAATACTGTCCGTCTCCCTTCTCAGCCCTCGTGTCGCCGCAGCACTGAGGTCAACGTTCTTGCGTCAAGGCCTTAGTTGATGACCGTTTCGGCCGTCGCGCGGCAAATGGGGCCACTTTTTAGCAGGACAAGCCGAAACTTTGAGGGTAGAAAACAACACTTTGCGTCGTTTCAAACGATTGAAACCCTTTAGTTTGATATCACACTTGATCAAAACGTTCCATAGATAAAAAGAAAATCATTTCTGTATCATAAGGACTAAACCACTTGCCCCAGTGAGCTCAACATTTTTCTACATTTTTAAATTCCTCGATTGAGAGATTTTTTTTAACATAGCTTTTGATTTATTGTGTACTAGAACAATAGGCCATAAATAATACTTTACAACTTGGAACTGACTTAAAGCTAATAGCAGCATCAAGACTCTTGGCTAGCCGAGAATTCATAGTTAAATCCAATTCTTCTACTATACCTGCAATCTAACTCGAAAGGTAACGCAAACCTTTCGAAACTCATCCAGTCCGAGTTCCTTTTGTCAATATTAATAATAGTTTTGATTACGAGGCATTGAGTTAGAAACTCGGGTGAGTTTCGAACGCTTTGTGTTAACTTTCGATTCTCATCATTGGTAGCAGAATTCTTTTTAGCAAAATATTAATATTCTTCATGCTGCTATTATCTCTGACTACTAGCAGGACTGTCTTATCTCGTTTCGACGCCTGTTGTTCGAACGCCGGCCAAGGCTAACCTGGGATTAAAATTTAACCGAGGTTACCGTTTCTCTCAAAAGAGTTTTCACAGCAAATTCCAACTGGCGGTTGAAAAGCAACCAAAGTCAAAATAAAGGCCAAAAATTATGTACTGCTTAATCCTGCTTTGAACAACCGGCCCTGGTCTGTCCTACTGTGTAAACGTTCACGCCAGTTCAGATGAAAATAGTTGTATCTGTGTTCGGCTTACTCCTGACCGAGGAAATTTGAAAATCCCCAAGCCTTACTTGACATCAGTAGGACATACCTTCCAAAAAAGAGGCTGGTTAAAAAATATAATGATGCAAGCTGTTTTGTTGAACTTTGGCAAGTTTTATCTTGTATTGGCTTACAAGTTGACTGTGTATCTCATAGGATTGAGAGATTGTTTATATACTTTGGTATACTTCTTTAAACGTTCTTAGAAAACAGAAACCGGAAGTGAGACAACGAGATCACGAATGGAAACTTACTTCCCCTTTTAACAACCCTCCAAGCTGCGACCATGAACAAAAAAGCGGTTATTCGGTTCTTGCGAGCAATTGGAGCATTGTACCAACCTTTAAGGTGTTTCGATACAGTTTTTTTGGGACCATACCTCACTTTTTGAATCGGCTCTTAGACAGTCTTCCCCTTGTCAGATCAACGTGAAATTTGCAATACTTGTTGGTTTTGGATTGAACTTTAGCGTGGTTTACATTTTGTAAAAATCGATATTTCCATGACAACGATAAACAAAAATCCTCGAAAACAGTAAACTTGAAATTTTGCGCTATCCAAATTTTACTTTGAAAAGCAAATGCCAACATCTTAAACTGTGGTGTATGGCAAACAAAACATACAAGAACAAAAGAATTCTGTATGTTTGTTTTGAAGTAAATCGCAAAAACATTTTCAACCTTAGTTTTTGCATAGTAATGGTAAATGCACCGAAAAATAATGAATGTTTTGATGAAATGGCTAGAAAATACTATTAAAATGTGTCTTTAACTTACTATTTTACGCCTAGAAAGTTTTGTTGAAACTGGTGTTCGCGATCCGGAGAACGAATTGTTTTTCTAAGATCATTGGCGTAATAATTTTGTGGTAATTTTGAATTTGAGCGCTTTTGCGAAAATCTTAAGAACGGCTCGATAGATTTTTTTGAAACATTAAACACACATGCTTGACGATGTGACCTATCTCAGTATTGAGTCTTATTAACATTGATTCACTGGAACACTTTTAAATTTAATGTTAAAGAGGACGTATGAACCGATGGAAAAGCTTGCGTTACATATGCCAGGTATAAAACAGGGGCATTGAATGGTCCCTAAGGCCAAAACTTCGCTGTTGTATCAAGGGTCGAGGGACTGAAAATCACGAATTTGCGGTTTTAATCATTATTCTCGGCGTTTTTTCGGTTTTGAGCGATTTTTCTTCCGGTTTTTCGGTTTTGGTGAAAATTTTGGCCGGTTTTTCGGTTTCTGATAGGCCCCAATGCCCCCCTCAGTAATGGTAGAGTATTTTAGTGAACTGTAATTGCCAGCAACACAGGGTCCCAAGTTTCAATAAGACGAATTTAAATTGTCATTTGACTTCGTAAAAATTGTTGAAAAATTATTGGAATTTAGGATTTCTGCTTAAAATGCACAAAAGATACAAGTCATCATTTTCTATTTGCCACTGATAGAAAACGGGAGGGCTACTTAATTGAGTCTAATACTGTATTAGTTCTTCGCAGTTGTGACTATCAATAAATTTCTTGTATAATGAATGAGTTTAAAAACATTGTTTTGGCTGAATGGCTGCATTTTTTACACCCAAATTAATTATTAACCAATTTTATCAATGATAAATTTTGAATATAATAATAATTAATATATTTTGGCGCCTAAAAAAATTCCTTTGCGAGTAAACCCAAAGCGTTGGTCGCCAATTGGCCACTGAAGAGAAAATTTAACTTGGAGCGTTGCCTTTATGTAAAACTATAACTGAGCCTTTCATCAGAAGGGCGCCGGCCTCGCTTTTGAGCAAAGACGTTAAGCCGTTCACTTTGTCTCCTTCACCTTGTCATTCTCGCTGCTAAAGGACGTTCAGTAATATTTTTCACTGCTCGGAGCCGCTCGGAGAATGTATAAGGAATTTATATTAATCCACATAATGTTATGATCGTATAGAGGTATTACGGTTACTTACCGACAGAAATGACTGTGCATAACACTGCAACAAATGCAACAAGTAGATGCTTCATAGTTGTAACTCCGAGATATAACTTACGATGATTAACCGCCAACTTTTCTTGACAATAATGTAGACCGACGAATGCGTATGACTCTAGTGCATGAACACCCTACGCTTAATGATGTCATCCTCAAAATAGCCAATTAGGATCAGTAGTGGCGGCGAAAAGCAGCTGTCAATATTGTATTTGTCGTTTTGGTTGCTAATAAACATCTGACTTGTGTTTAAAGTTTCGGTTGCAAAAACGTCAGTTGCCAAGGTTTTATATATTCCATTTGTGTATTAAATCCACTAATCAGTAAACCTTAAGGCATTAAGACACCATCTTTGTTTACCATTTACAGGGGAAAACTGGTTTGTCTACGGTTTGTGAAAATGGTAAGCAAAACGTCCCGAATGGGAAATTCCGTTCGAGATTAGCATGTCAGTGCCATTTGTGCAATTCACTCTAATTTATAGAGAGTCTAGAACTAGTTTGACCACTGGCGTAGGACCTGGAACGGGTAGATTCCCAGGGTAATTTCTCAAAACTCAAATTTGGCCGGGGAATGCGGTGGGGAACACCGTATGTCTATTGCCGTTGTCAAATTTACAATGAGTGAGAAAATTAACCATACAAAAACGTTAAAAAAGATTCCGACAACAAAACATTAGTTGAAAGTACGCGTACTCAAGAGTGACATCTATATCATACCACTATCGGCAAAAATTTGAATTTAAATATAATCAGGGCATTATGAAACATGTAAGAAGGTCTTTCAGATTTCGTTTCTCTTTGTCTAAAATTGTTTTTTGGTGACGTTTATTGCCTATGTGTATATTTTTGAAACAACAATCATCACAGGGTGAAATAAGGCGTTTCCGTAATTCGGAAAATTGACGGAAACCTGACATTTGATAGACGAAAGTCAGGATATATATCCAATGTTGTATGTTACAATATGTTATTTGATATCGTTATGCTGCAAGGCGAAGAAAGGATGGAATCATCATCATTGTCAGTAGCAGCACCATCAACTGAGGGTAGACGGTAAAGGTGTTGTTTTTGCATACGTTGTTATTGTTGTTATTATTGCTATTATAGTTGTCGTCATTGTTGTTATTATTATTGATATTATTGTTGTTGTTGTTGTTGTTGTTGTTGTTGTTGTTATAATTACAGTAACTGTTAATAGTTCGTACCATACGTGTGTCTCCTTTGCAGGATGCGTTCTTATTATTGTTGTTATTGTCATTGTTATTATTATTATCATTATTATTATTGTTGTTGTTGTTGTTGTTGTTATAGTTGTCGTCACTAAATGTCATTAATCCGCCATTACAGGGTGTGTCGCCTTCACTGACGCAGCAAGAGACAGCGCATTCTAGCATTTTATCAAACAGGTCCTGACTTTCGTCACAGGCTTTCTTGCTGTGTTCGCATTTGTTCATCGACATGCATCCTCCTCTTATACCCTCTTTTCCATCCTTTCTCGTAAAATGTATCTCCCAGCAAGTTTTGTTAGCAGGGCAGTCGATCTCTGTCTGTTCGTTTCGGCACTGTTCCTTGGTGAACGCTGTTTGCCGTATCAACTGGTCAGCACTGATAGCAATTGAAGGAATTGACTGAAAATTCAAACACAAGTCAACCCAAATTGATGTTTCCTTTGATTTTCATGCAAGAAATATTACCCAAGTTATAAGATTTAATTGCAATCGAAACAAAAACTTAGGAGACGTGGTTGTCATGTTTGCTTAGAAAAGATGTAAAAAGCAGAAAAATTAAAGTTACCCGACAACTTGCCACAGAAGGTGGATCAATATGCAGCTTTCAGTTAAACTGTATATAAATTAACGTTTTATATCGACTTGAACAGATTTTCACGTGAAACGAATAATAATTTCCGTACTTTAAAAAGAGCTCAATGTCGAAATCCTGAGGTACGATTACATGTCACGACCTTTGATTGCTCTTATAACGGCCTTCTTTACAACTCACATGCTATGGCATTTTGAATGTACATATCAGATGTGGTCGCTTAAAGCAAAAGAAAATAAATAGCAACCTAACGATATGAAATAAAGTCTTGACAGCATGATGATGGGATACTGTTTTTCTAATTCTTACTCGTAGATCAAATGCCACAAAGGTCACTAGAATTTTGCAATATCTTCCTCTGCATTGAAATCGCCTATTCATCGTTTTAGTTTGTCGGCTCTATTCGCCATAAATGTCTCTCTATGCATGACAACCTACTTCGGATAATACATGAAAGTACTTAAACACGAATTGTCTCAGATTTTACTACACGATAAACCCTTAGGACATTTAATTATAAAGGAAACTGCTCTCAGAATCACTCGCTATTGTCAAAATAATTATATTTTCCTCTTTTTGAGAGAAAGGAAACCTGTGCATCACTTACCAACGCATCATCAGAGATGCAACAAGAAAGTTCTTCATGGTTTTGAAGTGTTAGCTGATACCTGCTGACCAATACAACTCACCAGTCAGTGTTTCTGTGATAGTGATGAGCGAATTAATGAATGTGAGCATTTATTTGATGGAGACCTGGGGATGAGTGTGTCGTATATAGAGATATGACTTTGTTGAATGAAATGTAAAAGAAAGATCAAGGCCACGGTATCGTTGGCAACCTGACAAAATTGGAAGGTGTTTGGATAAAAAATAAATTGTGTTTCCAGAAAAGAGTCTGTATTTTTATCTGCCTTATTTTTAGTCTTAATCTTGTACAGTTTTACTACTTGAAATTTGCATTGGTCTACCACATTTGTTTAATAGGGAGCCGCACCTAACACCTGCTAGAAGCCGTTAAAGGCGTATTATCGTAAGTCTCACAGGCACGCCATTTCGATCTCAGTTTGAAAAAGTTTCAAGTTTGACTTGGCAAATTCAAAATGGCGTCCACAAGTAAGATGGCCACCTCGACAATTCGCGCAAAAGAAAAAAATTCTGGCCGTGAGAAAAAAATGGTTGCAAACAGTAGGTTTTCGGAAAAGCATGAGACATACAAAAACATAAGAAAAGCTTTGGGAACATCTATAGACGTGTTAGTCATGAAATTCCCTCCACATCGATTGCAAAAACATTGGAACGGAAGAATCTTTGGCCTACAAGCTAACGAAGAGGGGAGGGGGTTGTACTGAAGACCAAACCATCGCCAGCGTTGGTTGCTCTTTTTTTTTAAATTATAAGTAGGCTTTCGTCAGCTCCTAAGTTTTGTCTCCTTTTTAGTTGGTCAATACTCATAAGTTGGTTTCAGGCCTTCTGCTAAGGCCGTGCCGAACTACCTTTTTACGCCTGCTTAGCAGGGAGGGGTAGGGGGAGGGATAGGGAGGAGGCGGAAAAAAGGAGGAACCTCATTTTCCTACCCCCCCCCCCCCCCCTCCCAGTTTGCGCCTGCTATGCAGGCTAAGTACTGGTAGAGAAGTCACGCAGGTCTTTACCATAATACAAATTTTAATAATCAACACTTTTTAAATCACTTATATTAATGACAGCTAGTTAGGGGGTGAGAATAAGTTGCCAGGCATGTAAAGTAAGAGGGAGGGGAGGGGAGGGGTTCTAAGTCATAAGTCGTGAGTCGAAAGTCGCAAGTGCTTAAGTCGTAAGTGCTAAGTGGACAAGACGCAAGTTTTAGGTGGCAAACCGTTAATTCGTAAGTCACAAGTTGTAAATCGTATGTCGTCAATTCAAAATTAGTATGTAGTAAGTTGTAACTGAAATTGCTACTTACGACTTTTCAGTTGCGAGTTACCATGGCCACCCCCGTCGGCGGTATAAGATAAATAGTAGCGAAAATAGTTACACTTGCCTTTAGTGTTGTTTTCTTGTTTCCTCGTTAAGTTCCTGAGATCCTTTTGCATCCCGTCGAGTTGCCTTTTTATTCCCAAAATAATATCCTCCAGCTTCTTGTTAGGTCCAGCGTAGAAACTGTTGTAATTATTTATGTTGCATGGCGTCGTCTTTGAACCTAACTGATTCTGTTTTTGTGTTGCAACAGAATACGCCGTTTGTAATAGCAAGATGACGCACAAAAGAAAATTAAGCATCATGATGATCAGCCTATGCAACTCTTTCATACGATCGTGACTAAAGGAAAATAAACCATTTAGTAAGGAGAAACTGGTTTTATCTACAATCTCACACTATCACGTCAGCAGATGCTGCATTCCGATAGTATCGTGTTAGATTCTGTTGGCCAATTAACGGTAAAATCGGTACAAACAGAATGACGTAAGACACGACTTTCTTTGCGCATTCTTGCCTACAGTCATCAAATACGTGCTTCTAATTTCGTTAGAACCTGAAAGATGTCATGATAATTCTACGTCACGGGAATGTCGCCAAAATAATTACTTAAAAGCTTCACGACCTTAAATCATAGTAGTGACCAGTCAGAAATATAACAATTATTCAAGAAAGGCAGGTTAACAACTGCTTTAGTATATGTTCCGCAACTGAATAGCCAACCTCCAAAAAGTTGTTTTGTTTTCTGATGAATCGGATTAGCTTTTAAAAGGGCAAAAACCCTCACAAGATCGAAATCGACCTTGCTTTACTCGGACATGAATAGCAAATGCTTTTTCGAGTGTGAGTAGCCAATCAGAGCGAGGGGAAAACACTCTTCGGCTCATCTGATATTTTCTAATAAATTATAAACGATTAGTTTCTATAGAAACCGTGTTGCTGCCTCGCCGTCGATGGGGGAGTGAAACACTTTAATTTGTTATCAAGTAAGCTGATAACCCAATATCAATCCATGGTTATCAAATTGAAGTAAGGATAGAGGGGTTAGTTTCTAAAGAAACTATGGTGCTGCGTCGATGGGGAAGTTAAACACAAAAATTTGGATTTATCAACTGATTTGATAAGGAAAATTGGCAATCGTTAGGAAATTGAAAGCTGACGCTTTGTGGGGCCTTATGCGCCAAATGGCGTAAAGAGACCTAAGTAAACAAGTTTCGACAATTAGCCCTCCCTCAGGGAGGAAGGTTGATAACCATCAAACATTCCTACTCAAAGTTGCACTTAACACGCTGGGAGATGTTGAATTTGTTTGACCGAGGCCTAAAGCTTCAACCTCTTTTTATTCTTGTGTAAGCACACAAAATTGCAGGATTAAAAATCGCATACAAAAAATATCATCTCAATCCTGATGCAGTTAATTATAAAAAGACAGAAATTATCTACTGTCTCAAAATATTTTATTAAGCCTTATGAATGCAATAACATACGAAATTAAAAAAAGTAACATAAAGCACCTAGCCGTTACATATTATGTCTTATGGTATGTACTGTATCATTGAACGGTAATAATTGTTTGATTCAATCTCGGTATTCATATTGCACTCCACACATAACTCTTCATGTATGAGGCACAAAATGAAACTTCTGTTCACTAACTCCAAGATTTTTATAGCTCTAGCCGGGGAGAATCAGCTAACTTCTCCTAGTTAATTCTCTTGACCTGCACGCCTGATTTGGTATCTAATTCATTTTTAGGGGAATTTATATGTTAATCATTGTTCAATTGGCTAAAAGAACTATTGTTATCGCTAGATTTGTCCCTCTTTAAAAAGGAATTACGAAAAATGTGGCTAATCCAATCATAAACTTATATTCAACGAAGACAAGACAGAAGGAAACGAAACTAGATTTTGTATGGCTGTTGTTTGACGACTTTCCAAGACTTAAATTCTCACATCGCCTGGATGAAAGGCGGATGATTCTATTTTGTTGAGCAATCAACATCAGACAAAGGATTAATCAAAGGACGGTGTTCAGGCGTATATGCTGTATTTTACCCGACAGGCTAGGTGGCCATTCACACTTCACTCAAGCAACACAAACTTGGAACAACAGCTAGCTTCACACTGCCACTTATTCTTGCCTCCAAGAAAATAAGTTCTGGTTATTCTCACCTACAAATGGTAGAACTAAGATGAAGTCTTCTGTTACCTAGCTCATTTGTCATTGTCGGGAATCCAGCTAATCCGGTTTGAACAGTTCAGTCATTGCTACCACCATTTTCAGCGATAAATCGAACTTTTGATCAAATGTGGCTAGCAAAAATACCTGCAGTCTCCACATTCTTTGAATAAACCCTGTTAGTTTTATTGTAAATTAATCCATTTTACCATTACGCTTGTTTAGCAATCTTTCCCAAAATTAAACGGGCCTATAATCCCCAGCTGCTCAATCCTCGTTGATGTCCAGTGAAAGGTCTCACGTAGTGTCGTCGAGCGTCAAGCGTTTGAGCGCACTGACAATCCCTTGTTACTTTTTTCGTACAAAAAGTTCAGACTTTAAAACTAGCGAGTATGTGCCCATGTATTTTGGGTTATGAAATTGTCGCTCTAACAGTTTATTGAAACGATTCATAAACGAATCCGTCCAATTATGACGGGTAACAATTTTTAGACATTCTTTGGCTCTTAGGAAAATGGAAGCTTAAGGCTCTCAGCATTCCTATACCTGCTCTAGTTAAGCTGTTTCATGGATCACTCTTACATACGATTCCTGACGGACATTAAACGAGTCAAACTAGTGGATGATCCTTTACTACAAAGCGCGTTTTTCTTCAGCAAAATCTGGGATAAAAACTCCCTGATCTGAGATAAACTGGCCATTTTCTGCCAGGCCTCGCGCTATCGCGTTCGGTTCCAAGTCTCCCTCAGTCACTTGATATGGCATCAAGGCCTGGGGACGAGGCTGAGACCTTGGAGTGAGTGCGTCATATTTAAAGACATGACTTTGTTGAATATAATGCAAAAGAAAGGTCAAGGTCACCGTACTTTGTCTATTTTTAGCAAGCCGACAAAAGTTTGAGATTGTTTGTATCCAAAACAATTTGTCTTTCTAGATCTAGAAAAAGAGACTGCCTGTTAAGAGGGGATGTCCACTAACATCGAGCGAGTGGCGGCACATGATGAAAAATAAAATTCCCTCATAAATTTTCCACGGATACCCTATAGCAATCTAAGAAACGTGGTGGAATTTTTTTCTTGAAATTCTTTTTTTAAGCCCGAAAAAAAAATTTAACATGTTTACGCCACACGTGTCCTGTAAACACGCGAAATAAACGTGTATCATACCTTCTCGTAAACTTCGCTCTGTTTGATTTGCACCCCAGAAAACCCCCATTTGAAGCATGGAAGTTTGCTTATAAAGTGTGTAGGAAGTAATTGAGTCCTGTTTTAGATCTGTGAATTAATTTTCAAGGTCATGGCGAGCCGCTGAAAATCACTAAAATTCGCTTGCTTTGAATTCTCAATTTGGCACAGTTTTTCAAGAGAAAGTTTTCCTCCCCGGTAAAACACCAAATCACTTGAAATTCAGAATTCTTGAAAGACGAAATACCATTCTAAAATCAGGTTTAAAAATTAGTTTCGGGCTTTTTATCAGCGCCGAGTACAAACGCTCTCAAAATCCTGATAATCACAACTTACATTAACCTGTCAACCAGTACAAACAATAGGCGCGTGCCTCCGACCGAATAGCCGAAAACTTGGAATTTTTTCCTTGGGTCCTTTGGTATTTGGATGAAAAGTACAGGATAAAGGTCATATCTAGCTTACCTTGAATAAGATTTTGTCTAAATGTCAGGTTTTGTCAAGTTTTAGGTGTACTGTCCAAGGGCCATCTTGACGCGTGGAATCGACCGTTATCTCCTGGTATCTCCAGATTGACTTTCAACTAATGAATAAAGACTCCGCCAACACATTCGCATCCCTTAACGAATGGCAAATGAATTTTTAAAATCTCCCAGTGTTAATTCCCTCAAGAAACTAAATAACTTTGCAGTGATCTCAACATTCATCTCAGAAACCTCACTGTTATTATGGTCTGATTTAACTAAATTTGTCTGTCACGCAACGGGTTCTGGTCAAGTCACAGGATAGGTTTTGGTGATGGATTGCAAAAATGGGAAAAAAATCGAAAGATTAGGACGTCTGAAATAACTTAAGCTATGAAAAAAATTACACAAGATAGAAGGCGATGTAAATAGTGATGGCGTTTGTTTCAGCAACTCGACCGGAATGATCCTTTCCCGTTTTCATCCCAGATGCCGGACTGCCTCAATGTAAAAACAAACCGCAGAGATAGCTGAATTTTTTTCCAGGATTTAAACTAAAGCATATCGAAGGTTAACAAAGAAGGCATCCATTTGTTTTTTACAAGTTTCCTGAAAATTTGAAGTTCACTTTTCTCTATAATCGTAAGTTTTCAATGCGTAGCACTTGGCTACAACTGTGTTTGTTTACTTACATTCCGTCCTCCTGTTTGGTGTCATGTTACACCGCCGAAGTTATGCCTGAAATATCTTTCGAATAGTAAAATAGAGTGATACTACATATGACGGGACTATTCACTACGCAATTCTGACCTGTGAAAAGGAAGTTGCCGATTACATAGATGTACATTTTGTGACGCTCTGGCGAGAGGAAAAAATTGTCACGTGTTCACTAGAAGCAGAAAGTATTAGCTTCCAATAGTCTAAAATAGCAAATTTCAAGAGTTCGACTTTTCAAGTCTAATTAATTTCACGGTGAAGGATTTCAATATTACTTGCAAGCCACCAGTGTTGCGTCGAAGAAGGCGCCTCGAGAAGCTGCCATTTGCTGAAATAATTTTCTTGTTGGAAATCAGGCGTGTGAGAATTTCAGGTGCGGCATTATTGGAAACTAGGCAAAATGTCTTAAGTGCGGATCGGCTTTGAGTAAATGTTCAAAAACTGATAATTTTCGTAAAAAAAAAAAGAAAAAAAAGGAAAACGCCAGATTTAACACGCAGCAGTTGTAGAGCGCTTCCTCTATATCGCACCATTGTAAAAGGATAGGTTCTTTGGAGTTCTCGCAGAAAGGATCCCTGTCACCGAGTACAATAGCCAATCAAACCATTATCTCCCTTGGCTGCGAATAGAGGTCACTTATTCTTTTCAGAAACTAGCTGCAGGCGTTTGCGCCTCTTACAAGCGATATGAACAAGCAGTTGCTGTTCCAGTTGGAAAAAAGACTTTTCGGGTCACACTTGCAGTGTTGCAATCAGCGATATCCACTCAGAAGTTGAGCTTCGTTGATTTTCTTTTATCACGCGCAAAAGTATTTTTAATTAGTATTCTTAACATGGACCATTTGCCCAGCCCATCGCTCTTGTCTGGGAATAGCGCAGAGGGAACTAATCAACGTTGGTCATGTTGAGTTCTACCAGGGCTGTCTAAGTATGCCTCGAACGGGAAAGTGAGAAAAGCAGACCGTGGAAATGGCAAGTCGGAGTCCAAAGCTATTTTGCAACACATCGGTGTCTTCCGTCCAGTGGGCTCTGGTAAGTACACTTTTTTCTCATACCCACTTTTGTGCATTCCTCGCTGTGATGGCAGAGGTCATTAAGCAGATTAACACTACCATACCAGCCCTGAAGACAGTCAGCTTCCGGCAAGACAGCGCTGGCTGCTACCACTGTAGGGCCTGCAGGGCTACCATAGTTTGCGCAGGAGTACTAGGAGCAGAGCTGGGCGTGGTGTTCAAACTCTTGGCTCCCTTCCCTCCCCATGGAAGGAAGGGAGCTTGCGACCGCAACGCTGGTGGAGACTAAGTCGGATACATTTGTCCTCCTAAACTCCGGACACGATATCAAGATCCCGGTGGAGAACCATCCTTAAGTGTCATCCGGTGCGCGTCCATTGCAAGCCGTTTAGTTACCACTTGGAAGATCGATGGTGTGAATATACAGTTTTCTAAAGAAAGAATCCGTCCGTGTATGAAGGGCATATGGCGTGGGACCTATAAGACCAATAACTGCGCTGAAATCTAAGGCCCTGTCATCTGATAGTCTACCGTCCATAGCAGTGCTCTAAGCGAAACCGAGCTCGTTCTCCTCAGCCGTGAGAAGACGCAGAAAAATCGCACAACCAACTGTCTCTTGACAAAAAAGGGGGTTAGTTTCTAGAGAAACTGTGGTGCTGCATCGGTGGGGAAGCGAAACACAAAACTTTGTATTTATCAACTGAGTTGATAAGGTAAATTGAGCCACCGTGAAGAGATTGAAAGCTGACGTTTCGAGCGTTAGCCATTCGTCACAAGGATGGTTCTCCACCTTCGTCACCCGCACTGCTCAGAAGATCAGGTGGAAAGCGACAAAGACCCCTAAACATTAGGACTCCTTGTCATGATGAGTCTCAACATGAGTTGAGTTTCAAACTCAACTTAATTTTGATTTTCATGTATAAAATTGTAATCCGCTAGGTTTGCCATAAAATGGTTTCATAAGCTTATAAAGAACGAAAAGGACGGTTACGGCACCCCTAGCCACACCCCCTGGTCTTGAGTAAACTCAACATACATTTTTACTTCTTACTCCTGTCTTGAACAATTTTTGAAGACCAATGCATAGAGACCTAATAACAATTTCTTTTTCAAAGCCCTAGCAACAGGCAAGGTTTTGGCAAGGCTTCACTGCCTCTAATGATACTGATAAATACATAAATACCGTTAACTGCCACTTATAAGCCCAACCTCCCAGTTATAGGCCCATCTACCTGTAAACAAAAAAATACATCCGGTATAAGCTCCACCGGATATAAGTCGCCCTCTAGTTTTCCCTGTTTCCTTAATATTAAGCACTCTCACAGAACACTGCGAAGATGAACTCTGAGCTTCTGTTTTGTTGCGTTCCGGTTACGTTCGTGTTGTTACAGTTTTGATTTTGTTGTTAAATTAAAATTGAAACGAATTCGATTTATTGTGACGTTTCAAAGGTTAATTGAAAACTGGTAAATTAAAAACGTATTTCGATCAACACTGCTGTGGCTCATTTCGAAACTTAGAAGCCCCCCCCAGATATAAGCCCCTCCGTTTATAAGCCCACCCAAAACCCTTACAAAGTTGTATAAGCCCAGGGCTTATAAGCGGCAGTTGACCGTAATCGGTCCTTGGGTCCACAGGTTTTCAAAGTTCTCATTGCTTTGTCTTTGTTTGTTTGTTTTTTGCTTGCTTGCTTGTTGTTTTTTTTGTTTTGTTTTGTTTCCTGTGCATTTCCCCCTCCAAGTCAAACCCGACGTCAGGTAAAATAAAGTGCGTGACATTTTGTTGCGTGACTCAAACTAAACAGGCTTGTAAGCTTTCGGCAAGGAATTATCGTTTCGAAATTTTACAACGAATACAGATCAAGAAAAGACGTCTTCTAGGAGAAAACTCTTTTGAAGTTCAAATAAGGCAAAATCATTTTATTCCTGAAGGTTCTTCATTTTAACAAAAGGAGGCGGGATGGAAATAAGTCATTTGGGTTGATTGCCAATACGCGATGCTTCAGTGATGTTGTTGACCCCGGACGCCAAGATGGTTATTATGAAAGAGTACGCACAGAACCTGATATTTAGACAATACCATATTCAGGTGAGCTAGACATTACCTTTCTGCTGTGGATTACAACCGAATACCGACCAAAATAGAAGAAATGTCCACATTTTCGGTTATTTGGTCGTAGGTATGTGCCAATCGTTGACGTGTTAATGTTGTAATTATCGGGATTTTGAGAGCGTTTGTACTCGGCGCTGATAAAGAGCCCGAAACTAATTTTTAAACCTGGTTTAAGAACGGCATTTCCTCTTTCAAGAATTCTGAATTTCAAGTGATTCGGTGTTTTACCGGGGAGGGAAACTTTCTCTTGAAAAACTGTGCCAAATTGAGAATTCAAAGCAAGCGAATTTTAGTGGTTTTCAGCAGCCTGCCATGACCTTGAAAATTGATCCACAAAAGAATAATTTGACTCAAATTACTTGTAAACTCTTCAACAGCAAATTTATAAGCTCAAAACAGGATTGTTCCATGACGCGAATTAAACAGAGCGAAGTTTACGAGAAGGTATGATTTGCGTTTATTCGGGGTGTTTGTAGAGACACGTAGTGTGGTAACGGTTTTTAAATTTTTTGGAGGTTTAAAAATAGTTTCTCAACAAAAAATGCCACCACGTTTCTAGAGCTACCATAAGGTATCTCTGGGCGAAAAACGGAGAATTTTGATTTTTCATCATGTGCCACATATTTTCGATTTCGCTCGGTCTTAGTGGACATTGCCTCTTAATTTGCCTTTTAATCTTAATCTTTATACAGTTTTATATTCCTGCTTGAAATTTGCATAGGCGCGTAGATTCCCAGACTAATGTGGCACTTAGGTCCCTTCAGTGCAACACATAATAAACAGACTCGAGTATGCTTATCTCTTCGATGATAGCATTTGGTGTAGCATTTGGCGGCAGTCAACACCCGCTTGAAGCCGTTAAGGGCGTATTATCATGAGACTCAGCCACGCCGGCCACTTCGATCTGAGCTTGAAAAAGTCGGGCAGACGTTTTCAAGTTTGACTTGGCAAATTCAAAATGGCGTCCACAAGTGAAGATGGCAACTTCGGCAAAAGAAAAAAATTGGCCGTAAGAAGACGTTCGCGAACAGTTGATTTTCGGAAAAGACACAAGCATGTGACATACAAAGACAACTAAACTGAAATCTGAACATATGAAAAACTTTGGGAATGTCTATAGACGTGTTAAGCGGCCTTCACATGTCAAACTAATGTTGGCCAACGCGTGTTGGCAAATTCAAATTGGTGTGTGAACGACACCACAACATGATGGCAAGCTGTTGGCGAAAAGTTGGCGAGAATATAGACAAGCTCTATTTTTCACCAACAATTTGCCAACATGTTGTTGTGTCGTTCAGACACACCAATTTGAATTTGCCAACACGAGTTTGCCAACTATAGTTTGGCGTATGAAGGCCGCATTAGTCATAACATTTGCTCTCATCGATTGCAAAAATCGTCGGAAAGCACAAATCTTTAAGGCCTACAAACTTAGAACGAAGAGGCAAGGGTTGTACTGAAAACCAAAACATCGCCGGCTTTTTCTGTTTTTTTTTTCTTTTTTTAATTATAAATAGGCTATCGTCAGCACCTAAAACCCATACAATGGTTTTGTCTCATTTGTAGTTGGCTTCAGACTTTTTGCTACTGCCGTACCGGAATACCCGTTTAAGCCTGCGTAGCAGAAAGGGGGTGGGGGGAGGGATAGGGAGGAGGCGGGAAAAAGGAGGGACCCCCAGTTTTTTCCCACTTTCTCGCTCTCCCCTACCACCTCCCAGTTTACACCTGCTACGGGTATATAGAGAAGTCACGCAAGTCTTAACGATAATACAAATTTTAATAATTAACACTTTTTAAATCACTTATATTAATGACAGCTAGTTAGGGAGTGAGAGTTGCCATTGCATTTCAGGGCCCAAAGCTACCTTCTTTGTGTTCCGCAATTACGAGCCATTCTGAACAACACCTTATTGAACTTATCTTTTCTACAATGAATTGTCTTAACTTACTTACAATAGCTTAGGTTAAATTAGCTTTGCTACCAAACCAGAGCGTATAGTTGGTATGTTCGTAGCTCAACCTTGCTAAGCTTATCGTCTCTCATCGTTTCTTTCTTATCCTTTCTCCCTCTATATTAAATGTTTACATAATAAAAAAAGCCTTAAAAGGTGTCTGGTCTGATCTTCATCTCAGCTCTCTTAGCAGAGTACTTATTTCCTTTCCATGCTCCCCAGTTGACACCATCAGCGTTTGATGAGTGCTGGCCATGGTGATAGAAACCGTTCAGATTGGATGAAAGACAGTCTTTGTACCACCAGGCTCCTTTGAACGTCACAGCACAGTTACGTGAGTCGCTGTCATTATCCCGATCTTTGGTTGAAAAGAGCTGACTACGATGTCATGAAAGAGAATCACCAGCAGTTCCTGAGGTGAGGTGGTGGAGTGGGCCAAAAAGGTAGTGAGAGATTTAAACTTGGCCGCTTTTATGAAGCTGCAAATGTGGCTCGATAGAAAACTGTTATTGAATGATCTAAAAAATAACAGTTGCAACAAGAAAATTGTTTTAAAAGAGAATGAAAAGATTTTCTACATACTGAAAATTTTGCCCGTCAAAATATGGTTACCCGGTAATTTCAAATTCCGTGAGCAATGACATGTCTGTGCCAAATAGTTACGATTAATATACTAAATTTTAGGAAATGAAAAGTCTCAAAATTTGGTAGTTTTTGATTGTACATTAAAACCGTTATAAGCATTCAATGTCTGTGCAGATAGTCCCACCAGGACTGGACAAGGTAGCATTTATAAAACGAACTACCCGAGTTATCAGAGAGGCTTATAATGAGCGTGAACTCGATGCGGCAGGTAAGCTTAGCGGTCCAGCAATTCTTTCACATTGTTTTTAAATAGTTTTGGTTCTGTTCGGAACGAAAATGAAAATTGCCAAATGAATATAATTTAGAATAAATGGAATTCTTGTGCGAGTTCCACCGATGTACAGCGAGACTTATATCTTCCTTTGTTGTCATTGTGAGCAAGATAAAAGGAAAATGAAACCAATTCAGAGAATGCTCACCAGAGTAGATTCCAAGACTTAGCTGGTACTTAGTCTTCTCGCTCGTTACAGCAAACATGTCATGTTCAGCATAGGCTGTGTTTCCCTGGATGTCTTCAAGATCCACACGAAGCTTGTATGGGTCAATGTTGGTCAGCCGGTGAATCTTGTCCAGTCCAAGCCAAAACACGCCATTCAGGTTACCGAAGCCAAGTTTGTAATCGTTCCAGCCGCGATAGAAATCAACCGAGCAGTCCAGGCCTTTTTGAGACACTGTCCATCCCCCACCGTCTGTTGCTTGGTCACAGAACACATCAAAGGCACCTGAACCATCGGGGTCGATTGTATAAACAACGTTCATCCTGTCACCAGATTTATACAACTCAGCACAATTTTTTTGGTAGTGCAAATCTAAAGATGAATCTTAAGTAAAAGGAATGCGAAAATTAACATGGGGAGGCATGGTTTTCACAGTTATTCAAAGTTCAGATCCTCTCTTGTTCTTTACTCATTAAAAACTCACCTTTGCGGCAGGTTACCAAATTCTAAAGAAAGTACACTTGCACGTGCAGTTGTTGTTTCGAACATCTATCACTTCCAACCAGCACCTTTTCCAATCGATTTTTAGGCGTCCTTCCTATTCTTTTTTCAGCGGTTTTGGTTGTTTAATCTATTGTATTCCAGTAGTATCGCATTCCGATAGCCAATTATCAGTAAAATCGAGACATTAACATGAATTAACCTTAAACAGGAAATTCAATTATACTCTATTGTCCATGCGGACGTTTCGAGCGTTAGCCCTTCCTCAGGGAGGAAGGTTGTTTACCATCAAACTTTCCTACTCAAAGCTGCATTCAACAGTGTTGGGTGTTGTTGAATTTGTTTGCCCCACGCCTAAAGCTTGAACCTCTTTTTGTCCTTGTCTAAGCACACAAACTTCCGAACTCCTTTACAGTGGTAAGAATCGCATACAGAAATGTCATCCTAATCATGCAGATAATTATAAAAAGACAGAAATTATTTATCTCAAAATATTTTGTTAAGCCTTATGAATGCAATAACATACAAAATTAAAAAAGGTAACAGAAAGCGCCTTGCAGTTATGTCTTCTGGTATCTACTGTACATTGAACGGAAATTTGTTTGATTCATCCTCGGTATTCATCTTACACTCCATATATTAACTCCTACAGGCACAAAATGTATATTCTGTTCACTAACTTCAAGACTCTTTATATAGCTCTAGCTGAAGAATCTTGGTTAAAAATTCAGCTAACTTATGCTAGTTAATTGTCATGATCTGCACGGCTGATTTGGTATCTTATAACATAGCGGGCAATATTACTGAACGATTGGTTGAGATATAGGGCGTTTTTTCTTAACTTGTTTTCTTTTTGACGAGGGCAAAATTACTGACTCCTGATTGGCCAAGGCCAAAAGTACCTGCATTTGATTGGGTGAGGGCGAGAGCGCGCCATTTGCATTTTGTAGGCGTCTTGAAACGAAAAACGGATTTTGAGTCATCCAACACAAGGCCGACTGCTTCAAAGTTTGACTTTTAACCTCAGGATTTTAACCGGGGTTGTTGATATAAAAGATGGTATGGAAATCGGGTGTTAGCTTGAAGAGAAATTCCAAAAGGTGAACCTGAATGGGATACGGGAAACAGCAAATGGTTATTTGTTTTAGAACTTTCAGAACTTTGGAGTGAGAGGAAGCTTCGCAACTCAGGTGGATAAAATTTACTTAGTCTGAGTGCGTGTTTTGTCAATGAACTAGAATAGTATTTATCTCTTAAGATGTACATAATGTTCAGTCTTTCTTGTTCTGTACGCTGAGCAACATTTAAACTGCTTGACTGTGGTGAATTGTTTACGAGAGGGTACTTTTATTCTGAGGGCCAGCAGATTGTGTTTCGACGTGTATGGAAAGTTTTCCGAGAATTTTTCCCTCTGTGTTAAGTAATCGCATTGAGTCCTCGTAGAATTAAGGATAAATTTTGACTTGTATTTTCAAAGTTTTCACAAATTGCCCTCGTCGCTGCGCCACTCGTGCGCAGGCAATTTTCTGAAAACTTTGGAAATACTCGTGAAAATTTATCCTTAATTCTACTCGGCCTCGTGATTACATGCACTAATTCATTTTTAGTGGAAGTTATATGTATGCACCATCGAGCGCGCAGTTGTAGTTAGATTTATCCCTCTTTTCAAAAGGAATTACGTAAAATATGGCTAATCCAATTATAAACTTATATTCAACGATGGGGAGACAGAAAGAAACGAAACTAGATTTGGCATGGCTTGCACTGTTGTTTTACGACTTTCCAAGACTTAAATTCCCATATGGCCAGGAATAAAAGCGGATAGTTCTATTTTGTTGAGCAATAAAAAAAGTCTCGGCGACAACTTGCCACAGAAGGTGGACCAATATACAGCTTTCAGTTAACCTGTATATTATATAACAGTTTTATATCGACTTGAACAGATTTTCACTTGAAACGAATAAGAATTTCTGTGTTTTAAAAATAGCTTTACGTCGAAATTTGGAAAGTGAATCCTGATGTACGATTACGTGACACGACCCTTGATTGCTCTTAATGGCCTTCTTTACAACTCACATGCTATGGAATTTTCTTGATCTTAGAATGTACATATCAGATGTAGTCGCTTAGAGCAAAAGAAACTAAACAGCAACCTAACAATATGAATTCAAGTCTTGACGGCACGATGGTAGCATTACTGTATTTCTATTTCTTACTCGTAGATCAAATGGTCAGAAAGGTCGCCAGAATTTTGCAATAGTCTTCAACAACATTGAAGTCGCCTATTCGTCCTATTAGTTTGTCGGCTCTATTCGCCATAATGTCTCTCTGTGCATGACAAACGACTACAGATTGAACATAAAGGTACTTAAACACAAATTGTCTCAGATTTTACGGCACGATAAACCCTTAAGACTTGGGAACTGTTCTCAGAATCACTCGCTATCGTCAAAAGTATATTTTCCTCTTTTTGAGAGAAAGGAGATCTGTGCCTCACTGACCTACGCTGATTGCTGTGCACATCACTAGAGATGAAACAAGAAAATTCTTCATGGTTCAAACGCTAACACCTGCTGACCAATACAATTCACCAGTATTACTGTGATGGTGATGAGCGAATGTGAATATGAGCATTAATAGAAACCTGGGATTAGTGTGTCAAATTTAAAGATATGACTGTTAAATGAAATGCAAAAGAAAGATCAAGGTAACCTTGTTTTTAGTATTCCGCAAAGTTTGAGAGTGTTTGGATACAAAACAACTTATCTTTTCAGAAAAGAGTCTGTCTGATCATCTGCCTTTTAGGAGGGTGCTAATGGGGTTCAACTGACCATAAAATTAGTAGTTAACTGATATTTGGCCAAAACATTAGCAGTTAACTGATAAATGAAACGTTAACAGTTAACTGACATTTTATTTTAAAATTGTATTGAATACGTTTGTTGATGTTTTAAACGCTGCATGACCTGGTAACGGTATTCACTGTTATTTGAGTCACTTCCGATGCAAAAGTGTCAGCCACGAGGGAGCGTTCATCGAACCTTGATCTCCGTGATGGCTTTGAGTGGCATGGTCAAAGTAGCCTGCGTGGCAGGCGCGGAAAGGGGAGGGAAAAGGGGACAAATTATTCGCGAGGGCGGAGGAAGCGAGAGGAAGGGAGAGGAAGGAAGTCATGCAGACCTACCAGCCCTATTTTATAACTATGTTGAATGTACTTGACAAACACGAATTTCGAGTACTTTAATGATACAAATTTTAATTGTGTCCAATCAGAGCGTTCGATTGGGCCCTTGATTGATATGTAATTAATTCTGACCAATCACGATTTTTGAGATGCCTGGCGAAAGTAAAATACGGCTGAAATACGCTCGTTGCTCGTGCTTGCGAATAATTTCTTCTATTTTCCCTCCCCTTTCTGCGCCTGCCACACAGGCTATGGTCAAAGCTATTCTAAGTTTTTATCGAGATGATGACAGAGGATCGGCATTCGAACGACGCGCGCGCCGTTTGACTTGGCAAAACACAATTCAATGGACATAGTTTGTAAACATTTGAGAGATGTATGGGAATTAAACAACAAGCGGTAAAGTTTGGACTTGGTGCGTTTGACTTGAAGTTGGTTCGATTAGGTAATTAATTGTCCAGCAAGCGAACGTGGTTTGACCATGTTTGGCCTGACTTATATCACGTCAATAATTGATTACAAGTCGACAGTACACAAGCCCTTTCGTAATAAGCAAGATTTCTGATTAATCTTGATTTAATTGTGTTTTTTTTATAATTATTTTCACGTCCAGAAGCTGTAGTTTATTTCTTGATTTGAGTAAGGTACTCCCCCAAGGATGGTTGACGTAAGAAAAATTCGGGCTATGACGCAATAATTTTCGCTGTAAAAAGGAAAGGTAATAGTTAACTACAATTAGTAGTTAACTGACACTTGGCCAAAAAATAGTGGTTAACTGATATTTGGACGAAAAATTAGTAGTTTACTGACAATTGGGTACCCCCATTAGCACCCTCTTTTAGTCGTAATCTTTATACCGTTTTATACCCTGCTTGAAATTTGCATTTGACATTTGTTTATAGGCAGCTGGACATATATGCCCTACGGATGTTTCCTTTGCTCTCAGAAAACTTTTCCACACACAAGACAGACAATGTCGCGGAGAAAAATCTCCTAGCATACTGTTGTGCCAAATTCTAATTATTGGTTATATTGTCCACAAAATATCCTAGTGCTGGAAGCCTGCGTAGCAGGCGTAACGGAAAGAGGTAGGGGAGGAGGTACGGGGGAAGAAAAAATGAGGAGAGGCGTAAATGGGAGGGGGTAGGGGGTGTAGTAAGGAAGCGGGAAAAGGGGTGAAAAACGGGGGTCCCTCATCTTTCTTCCCGCTTTCTCCCCCCCCCCCCCGCCTCCCAGCTTACACCTGCTGTGCAGGCTAAGTACTGGTAGAGAAGTCACGCAAATATATGGAGGAAAACAATTCCTCTTAACGATAATACAAATTTTTAATATTTAAAACTTTTTGAATCACTTATATTAATGACAGCTAGTTAGGGGATGGGAATAAATTCCCACTGCATGTTAAGCCCCAAAACTGTGGTCTTTATATATTCCGCAATTACAAGCGATTCTGAACAGCATCGCATTGAACTCATCTTATCTACGGGTTCAGTATCTTAACTTACGTGCAATAGCTTAGGTTAAATTAGCTTTGCTAAGATAACAGCTTCGCCGGCTTAGCCTAGCTAAACAGAGCTCAGTTAGCACATCATCAAAAAACGTGGATTTCCTAATGTTTAGACCATGCACTATTGTTTCTAATGCGTAAAGACCTTCTAGACAGAAAAGTTAAGAAGTCCGTGAAGGTGTGTTAGCAGGGTCAATACGCTTTCTTTATGTAGTCATTACGAGTGCATAAAATAGTGGAGAAGGAGGAGGAGGAGGAGGGAAATAAAAGTTGTGGAGGAGCAGGGAAATAAAATTGTAGAGGAGCAGGGAAATAAAATTGTTGAGGAGCGAAATATTATTGTGGAGGGTGAGGAGGCAAAAGAAAATTGTGGAGGTAGAGGGAAAATAAAATTTTGGATGTTCACTCGAGCGCATTAAGCAAGCACTCTTTTCTACGAGAATAATGACTGCTTTTAAAACTTTATTAAAGTAATTCGCTTCAGTGGGTATGCATATTATGAAAACGCTGTTTAGCTAAGCTAGGCTCAGTTTGTCGAATTCGAGCGCAACAAGAATATATAACGCAAAGCAAAGTATAGCTTTTGTAAGGTGATAGAGCAGCAGCTCGCTTTGTAGATAACGTTAAACAGTTGAGAGCTGTTCAGGCGGTCAGAAAAAAAGGATTTGATGCCCCGTGTTTTCTGAAATATAATCTTGAGGTTGACGTAAGAGTAAAAGTTGTATACACAGGATTTTTTGCGTACGCATCCCAACCAGGGAGTTATAATTGTTCTCCTTGTCGCTTCGTGCTACATGTACAGAAACTGGACTTACCTGTCGACACTTTTGGACACAAATTACCTCAAACTATAAGCAGTTACTCTTTTCACTCAGAGATAATTGTAAAAGAGTAAATAGCATTGTACTTGCACTTGAAAGAAATACTATTGAATGATATAACGAATCTTGTTTGGCTTAATCCTTGATAGAAAAGGGAGATTTCTTGTGGCCTAATAAGGTATGGGACTCCAGGAAGCTCAGGGAACAGGGAATAAGAATGCTGTGTGGCTCCAACTGGATTTAATTAGGCCAATCTTTAAAAGATCAAAAGTCCAGGAAAGACTAAAAGCTTGAAGTTGATTGATTTGGAAATCTTAATAATAACGGTATCCCTTCAGCCCCAGCCATTAACTCATTTCAGTTATTATTATATTATGTGAGGTCAAAACCAGAAGGTCACCAAATGTCCTCTGGTAGTTAACTTCCCAAATGTTGGGCATACAACAAGATAAATAAATGGAAGGTCCGGAACACAATGCATGTTTCAGTTATCTTAGTTGTTACATTCTGGCTAAAACTATAAAAATACTACGAAATTTTAAATTATTGATTAATCCAGTGTAAGAGAATAAGAGGTTCTCTTGTACAATGATAGTTCGTAAACTTTGAAAATAAAAATTACACTTTGAAAATTACACTTTGAAAATAAAAATTATTTAAATACAGGAAGATGAGAAAAATGCAGTGTAATTCAGTCACAACTTATAATAAACATATCGTGCTGCAATTTGTGAAAATAAAATGTCTCAAAGATCTAGAGCCAATTTATCCGACCGCTTGTAAAGTCAATCAAAAACATCCGATACCCACGAAGTATTAACGGTCTAACCTGCGTCTAAACAATTTCAAATGAATCCCCATCTTTGATCGAGCGGGTAATCATTATGAGCAACAAGCACCTGGATCGCCGATAAAAGCATACGAATGCGTAATCTAGTATAATTTTCTGTGCAGTTAGTTCATAGTCATAAAACCGGTACAAGCAAGTTACAAACATCACCACTTCTTCTTGCAAGCAGCTATAGAGAATCCGATGGAACTTGTGTAAACTTTAGCGAGTCAAAACCGCTTTCTCTGTCATTGAAACTCTCGACAGAGTCATCCCTAATTAAAGCCTTCGCTATGTATCATCTTCCTGTGGTTAAACAGAAGTTAAACAACGATTTCAGGGAAGGATTCTGCAACAAAAATATCCATCTACACCAGTTTTGCGCTGTTGTTTACTTCGCTTCTTCTTCTTTTTCTTCTTCTTTTACTTCCGTTTTAAGTTTTGTTTCGATGGTTTACCATGTTTATTACCACTGTTTGTGTTTTATTTTTACCGGTAATCAAACTAAGGTGGGCTAAGAAGAAGAGTTTATATGATGCGATAATACAATTTTTTTCATTTTAAAACTTTTCAACTCAATTATTTTAATGACAGCTTCTTAGGGTGTGGGAATAAGTTGCCACTGCATTCTGTGCATTTCAAGCTAAAAAAAAAAACGGTCTTTGTAATTCACATTTACAAGCGATTCTGATCAACACCTTATTGAACTTTTTTTTTTAAATAGCTGAACTTACTTGCTTAGGTGAAATTAGCTTTGCTAACTGAAGATAACCTTAGCTTCGCTTAGCCTCGCTATAAAGCAGAGCTTTGTAGTTGGTATGTTCCTAGATATGTTCGTAGCTCAACCTTGCTAAGCTTAGCTTATCGTCTCTCATCCCTTCTTTCTTATCCTTTCTCACGCTATGCTAAATGTTAACATGATAAAAACAGGCTTATATTAATATATAGATTTAGCCAAGCCTAAAAGCGGAGCCCCCCCCTTTTTGTTTTGTCTGTTTTTTGTTTTGTTTTCTTTTTTTGTTTTTTTGTTTTTTTGCTTTTTTTTTTTTTGTTTTGTTTTTGCTGGCAGTTATTAATTTGTGAAAATACTCTCATTCAAGTCGTTAAATTTAAAAAAAAAAAACAAAGAAAAAAAAGAAAAGAAGTACCTGCTCCCGCTGAGTGTCGAACCCGGCTCGTCGGCGTGAGATGCCGGTGACTAGTCCACTAGACCATGGGCGTTTGACGTCATTTTACAACTTAATTTTAATACTTATTTCTTTCTTCGTGACAAGCTGCCTATCAGCATGAAAATGCTGGTGTTTTTCCTGGCAAAATGTGTTCGAAACGCCGTAAAAACCATGGTTGTGGCCAGAAAAAACCAAAAACCACTAGCTCTGCTATATTTGGCGCCGAAACCGCTGCGAAAAGCTGCAAACTCAAGCGGTGTGCCGACCGAGTTTGAACAGAACCGACGAGGCAAATTTGAACTTTTTCCCTGAACTTTATCACCTAATTTTTTTCGCCTAAATTGAACTTTTCCCCTTCCACCAAAAAGACAACTGAGTGTTCTTTTGAACTTTTTTTTCCATCAACAAATTTGTTTTTGACTTTTGTTGTCTTTGCTTGTTTTGCTACAACGCGGGTCAACATGCCATTTCGCGCCAAAAACACACGGGATTCAGCACAGGCTCGAATCCAGTGTAGGAAGTGTATTGGTAACCCTGTGGTGCGGACGGACGGACGGTCACGTGACTATTACATCACTACCAAAATTTTTTGGCTAGATAGGTTACCAAATTTCCTTAGCAATGGAGCTCCGCTGACGCGCTAGCGCGCTGGCTCCGCTAAAAAGTGTCTAGTCGGATTTTCATCTCAGCTCTCTTAGCGGAGTAGTTGTGTCCTTTCCATGCTCCCCAGTTGACACCATCAGCGCTTGATGAGTGCTGCCCATGGTGGTAGAAACCGTTCAGATTGGAAAAGTGACAGGCACGGTACCACCAGGCTCCTTTGAACGTAACAGCACAGTTACGTGACGAGTCGCCGTCGTTATCCTGATCTTTGGTTGAAAAGGCGTATCCACGGTGGTGAGAAAGGGAATCACCAGCAGTTCCTGAGAGGAAAAATAGGCAGTGAGAGATTAACTTTGCCACTTTATCGAGCCACAAATGTGGAAAGAAAAATGTTAAAACAAGAAAGCTGTTTATCTAAAAAAGCAGGACAATTCAAAAGTTCAAAATTCTACACATTTTGCCCAACAAAAAGTGTAAATATGGTTGCCACATTGACATCAAATTCGTCGGACCAAATGGTTACGACATAAATTTCAGAACAAGGTTCAAAGAATTTGCACTGGTAGCTTTTGCTAAAACACTAAAAATGTTATGCAGACGTCCAAAGTCCGGCTGCACAGGCAGATCCCTCCAGGACTGGATAGAGTTATTAATAATGTAACTAGCCGAGTTATCAGGAAAATGAAACATAAGGAAAATGAAACCAATTCAGTGAATGCTCACCAGAGTAGGTTCCAAGACTCAGCTGGTACTTTGTCCTATCGCTTGTTACAGCAAACATGTCATACTCAGCATACGCTGTATTTCCTTGGATGTCTTCAAGATCCACACGAAGCTTGTATCGTCCAGTGTTGGTCAGTCGGTGAATCTTGTCCAGTCCAAGCCAAAACTCGCCATTTAGGTTACCGAAGCCAAGTTTGTAATCGTTCCAGCCGCGATAAAAATCAACCGAGCCGTCCAGGCGTTTTTGAAACACTGTCCACCCCCCACGGGATGTTGTTTGGTCACAGAACACATCAAAGGCACCTGAACCATCGGGGTCGATGGTATAAACACCACTGATCCGTTCGCCAGATTTGTACACCTCAGCACAGTTTTTGTGGTAGTGCAAATCTAAAGACAAATGTTAAGGAATGCGAAAAGGAATGCGAAAATTAACATGGGGAGACATTGTTTTCCTGACAGTCATTTATATATAATATTCGTACCCTTTCTTACTCTTACTTAATGAAAATTCACCTTTTCGGGACGCTACCTCATTCTAAAGCAGGTACACATGTACGTAACGTTGCTGTTTCGATCATCTCTTCTAAGTAGCCGGATTGCATCTTTTCCGATCAATTTCAGGCGTCCTTTCTATATTTTTTCCAGTGGTTGTCGGTTGTGTACTCTATATCTGCTTTCCTTTATTTATTAAGACGTTTATTAAGACGTTGAAACTAGTATTAAACATTCATTTGACAGAGCTGTCAATTCTTTATACGATTTTTTAAATCAGGTTTCGGAATGACAAGGAAGTTTAACTGACGTTTCTAAAAGCTATTAATTCGTCTCCTAAATCCGATTGACCGACCAGTGACATTTTTTTCTACCATTCTTCAAAAGTAGCACACTACCTTCTACACGCTCATTCCTGTCCATTTAAATTACGTTTTCTAGAAAAGGTCACATAAATAGTAGCGAAGATAGTCGTACTTGCCTTCAGTGTTGTTTTTTCCTTTCCTCGTTAAGTTCCTGAGGTCCTTTTGCATCTCGTCGAGTTGCTTTTTTATTCCCAAAATAATATCCTCCAGTTTCTTCTTCGGTCCAGCGTAGAAACTGTTGTAATTATTTATGTTACATGGCGTGGTCTTTGAACCTAACTGATTCTGTTTTTGTGATGCAACAGAACACGCCTTTTGCGATAGCAAGATGACGCAGAAAAGAAACGAAAGAATCATGATGATCAGTGCAACTCTTCATACGATCGCCATTTGAATAAACTATTTAGTAAAGAGAAACTGGTTTTATCTGCATGCTTTAACACTATCATGTCACTTAAGCAGATGCTGCATTCCAACAATAGTATCGTTTAACATTCTGTTAGCCAATTATCGGCAAAATAGAGACATTAACATGCATTAACCTTGACCAAAGAATGACATAAGACACGGCTTTCTTTGCGTATTCGTGCCTGCAGACATCAAATACGTGCCTCTAATTCCGTTAGAACCTGAAAGATGTCATGATAATTCTACGTTACGGCAATGTCGCCATAATAATCACTCCAAAGCTTTACTACTTTAAATCATAGTACTGACCAGTCAGAATTATAACAATTATTCAAGAAAGGGAGGTGAACAACTGTTTTAGTATATATTACGCAAGTGAATAGCCAACCTCCAAAAAGTTGTTTTGTTTTCTGATGAATCGGATTAGTTTTTAAATGGGCAAAAACCCTCGCAAGATCGAAGACGACCTCCGCTTTACTCGGATATGAATAGCAAATGCTTTTTCGAGTGTGAGTAGCCAATCAGAGCGAGGGGAAACTCTCTTCGGCTCATCTGATATTTTCGAATAAATCATAAACCATTAGTTTCTATAGAAACCGTGTTGCTGCCTCGCCGTCGATGGGGGAGTGAAACACTTCAATTTGTTATCAAGTAAGCTGATAACCTAATATCAATCCGTGGTTATCAAATTGAAGTAAGGATAGAGGGGTCAGTTTCTAAAGAAACTATGGTGCTGCGTCGATGGGGAAGTGAAACACAAAAATTTGGATTTATCAACTGATTTGATAAGGTAAATTAGCAATCGTAAGGAAATTGAAAGCTCACGTTTCGTGGGGCCTTATGCGCCAAATGGCGTAAAGAGACCTAAGTAAGTAAATAAGTTTCGAGCATCAGCCCTTCCTCAGGGAGGAAGATTGATAACCGTCAAACATTCCTACTCAAAGTTGCATTTAACATGCTGGGAGATGTTGAATTTGTTTGACCGAGGCCTAAAGCTTCAACCTCTTTTCATTCTTGTGTAAGCACACAAAATTCTGAACTCCTTTGCAGGATTAAAAATCCCCTACAAAAATATCATCTCAATCCTGATGCAGTTAATTATAAAAAGACAGAAATTATCTATCTCAAAATATTTTATTAAGCCTTATGAATGCAATAACATACAAAATTAACGTAAAACGTAACATAAAGTACCTAGTCGTTACATGTTGTCTTATGATGTACTGTACATTGAACGGAAATTTGTTTAATTAATCCTCGGTATTCATCTTGTACTCCATACGTTAACTCTTATGAGGCACAAAACGAACATTCTGTTCACCAACTCCAAGATTGTTATAGCTCTAGCTGGGAGAATCTTGGTATAATTTTCAGCTAACTTCTAGTTAATTCTCTTGACCTGCACGCCTGACTTGGTATCTAATTCATTTTTAGGAGAATTTAAATGTTAATCATTGTTCCCCACGAATTGGCTAAAAGAACTTTTGAGCAGTTATCGCTAGATTTATCCCTCTTTAAAAAGGAATTACGAAAAATGTGGCTAATCCAATCATAAACTTGTATTCAAAGATGACGAGACAGAAGGAAACGAAACTAGATTTGGCATTGCTGTTGTTTGACTACTTTCCAAGTCTTAAATTCTCACATCGCCGGGAATAAAAGCGGATAATTCTATTTTGTTGAGCAATCAACATCAAACAAACGATTAATCAAAGGACGGTGTTCATGGGCATATGCTGTATTTTACCAGACATGTGGCTTTTTACACTTCCCTCAGGTGAACACAAACTTGGACAAATAGCTAGCATCAAACTGCCACTGACCTTTTCTTGCCTCCAAGGAAATAAGTTCTGGTTATTCTCACCTACAAATGTTAGAACTAAGATGAAGCCTTCTGTTACCTACTGTAGCTCATTTGCCATTGTCATCAGCTAATCCGGTTTGAACAGTTCAGTTATCGCTTCCACTATTTTCAGAGATAAATCGAACTTTTGTTCAAATGTGGCAAGCAAAAATGATACCGGCAGTCTCCACATTCTTTGAATAAACCCTCAGTTAGTTTTACTGTAAATTAAATTAATCCATTTTATCATTACGCTTGTTTAGCAATCTTTCCCGACATAAAACGGGCCTATAATCCCCAGCTGCTCAATCCTCGTTGATGTCCAGTGAAAGCTCTCACTTAGCGTCGTCGAGCGTCAAGTGTTTGAGCGCACTGACAATCCCTTGTTACTTTTTTCGTACAAAAAGTTCAGTCTTTAAAACTAACGAGTATGTGCCCATGTATTTTGGGTTATGAAATTGTCGCTGTAACAGTTTATTGAAACGATTCATAAAAGAATCCGTCCAATTATGACGGTTAACAAGTTTTAGAGATTCTCTGGCTCTTAGGAAAATGGAAGCTTAAGGCTCGCAGCCTTCCTATACCTGCTTTAGTTGACGGACATTAAACGGGTCAAACTAGTTAAAAAAATCACTCGACATGCTACTATAGCTTCCGTAACTATCTACACTGGCTCGGTCGCTGCCCCCACGGTATCCTGGGTAAGGAGGATGTGACGACATCCGAGGTCTTTGAACAAGTAGTCGAACTTCTGAAGGACAGTTACGAAGGATGGAAAGGACCTCCTGCGTTGAAAAAAAGAAATTCGGAAAACGTTCATCATTAAAAGAACTTAAAAACGCCCTTCGTTGATGTTGCTGTAGTTGTGGTTGTAGTTGTAGTTGTAGTTGTAGTTGTAGTACTGTTGTAGTTGTAGTTGTAGCTGTAGTTGTAGTTGTAGTTGTAGTTGTAGTTGTTGAAGGTTATAGCAGACAAGAATGAACGTACTTTTGTGAATTCAAATTAATTGTGGTAGGAAAATAAAATAATAATATCAAATGAAAAGTGTGGACCTGGAGTTGCACGTCAAAACTTTCCGTCAATGAGAAAGTAATAGCTGAAAGACATATTAAGTCAAGGTTCGAGGGACCCATGTTTGAAAATAAATTACTTTTATTATAGAAAACCTAGCACAAAGAGTGTTTTATTGATTATGTCAGTCAAGTTTTTCACGCCAAAATACGTACAGTTAAGTAAAAAGAAAACGCAGATACTTAAGCAAAGGTTCTATAGCGTCTTACTCTGTAGGTCATTTGATCCACACTCTTGTTGTTCACTTGAAGAATTATGTCGTTCACTTGAAGCTGTCCTGACAGAAGTGCAGATCCTCCAGGAACCAACTTCTTTATGCAGATTGGAGCTGAGTTAGAAATAATATTAATAAGCAGGTTATATAGGATATTTAATTATTTAATGACAAAAACAAAAGCCTCCGTCTACAAAGAACTTAGGATAGCTAATACCACAGCCAAGTACCTAGGCGTTCTCTTGCATCGTTGTTCGCGCGAAGTCTGAAGAATGGTTTCGTCGCGCGAAAGGGAATCCAGGCCTAAAGGAGCGCGAATCTCATAGGGGCCAGGCTGCTAAAATTCCTAAGTGCTTTTGTTTCGCAATCTCAGATATTATGGTAATAAACCGTTATTTTCGTTCATTTAGTGTTACTTTATTTCAAAAATTGTCAGATGTGGATGCTTATATCTCATCTGGTTGGCTATTGACTGGGCGGGTTGATAAACGGAATTTTACGGTGCCCTAACATAAAAGTTGAAATTATCGAAATAAACAAAAATGTTCAACCAAAAATTCAAGAATGTGCATGCCGGTGGAGGAGCTTTGGTTTCCTTCCTTGTCAAAAAAATAGGAGCTATGTATACCTCCATTATCCCCTCCTGTCAGACTCATGCCCAGTCCACTCTGGCCTTTGGCTAGATAAACTTCAAAAGGCAGATCATCCATGCCGTAGTCTGTAAAAGCACAATATTAACAGATAGCTAAAAGACTACAATACTTCAAATGAAAAGTAACCCTTAAAGCAACAGACCCCAAAAAGGACCTTTTTCCATATTGTGAAACCAACGTTTCCTGAGGCAGCTCGTGACTGCAATGTAACACCCTGCACCTGTGTGACTGTAAAACTGGCTACGATATTGCGCAGCATGGTATCTTATCACCGTAATAACTGACTGTGTGACCGTAAAACTAGTTCCAATATCGCACAGTCCCGTAACTTGACTCAAGCCTGGGATTTTTCTTACCATTATAGCTGTCTGTCTGACCGTTGTAGCTGTCTGTCTGACCGTAATACTGGTTGTAATTTACAGCTCCGTATCTTGATTCTTGAGGCGTCGGTGGCCCGCTACTGTTGGTCATGTGATCTTCAGCTGTGCATTTTTCTACGACTAGCTGAGCGATCATTGGAGAGTTTCGAAGAGCATCGACTGCCTAAGATAAACACATTTTCATGAGTGACGGTGAAGGGGAGAAGTAGGAACATGAGGAGGAGGTTCGAATAAAGTCACAACGTAAGACCCAAAAAAGGACCCATGGGTCATAACTAAACCAGTAACCATACCTTTTCTCATATCTATACAATTACCAGTTTAAATTTATGTGCATTTTTACCTACTCAGTTGTATGTTGAATTAAATTAAGTAGAACTTTCATCAAAGCACACATCCCGTGGCGGATTCCTCCCTTTAGTTTTTTTTCTGCCCGCACACGAATCTACACCTTTCCTAACAGGACACTTGAATGTGTTTTGAAGAATGTGGGTTAAACCACGTTTAATAAATAAAACTTTCAGATCAGGGATGCTTTTATGTTGTTTAAAAAGTCTCTTTGAGAAAAACTGAAAGTAAGATCAATAGAATTTCAGCGAAGGCATAAAATAACGTCCAAGAAGAAAAATAGCTGACTCTTGGTCATTGCATACCTCTTGTCTTGTAGCCCTTGTTAAATTGACGCCATTCACAGCCACTATTCTGTCACTTATTCCTATTCTGCCGTCCATGGCCGCCGCTCCATTTGGATTTATAGTTTTCACGAAAATCCCTCCAAAATCTGGACCACCCTGATAAAACAATTGACATTTACAAAGGATTAGCATTACATATTTTGCTTAATTTGCATTCACTTATACTCAGTGTGTCACTGTTTTCTCACTACATCCAAGTGTTTACAATTCTCTATTTTATAACTGAGTACTCAGTGCCCTGGTTTTTGAGTGGAAACGAGGCTGAAACGAGACTTTGTTACAAAACCTTCGGCTTTTTATAATTATGACCGTGAATGACCATGATATGAAGATTTTACCTTGTAAAAGAAAGCCTCAGAAAAATTAAAGGGAATCACATCGATGACCCTCGATTTCTCGTGCAGTAGTCTATCAACTGTGCCATCAAGGCAACTGGGGGCTTGTCATTATGCGAGTTTATGATATACCGGTGGAAGACGGATAGAAGGAAGTAAAATATAGTAAATTTCATCAGTTTGAACTGCGGATAAAAGATGATATTTAATTTCCAGATATCAAACTTGTTAGCATAAAAGCAATATGATATGAATATAAAAAGCAGAAAGGTTTATATCAAAAACCAAGTCAACTTTAACCTCACTTCTACACAGAGGCCAGGGCGCTAAGCCGATATATTTTGCGTTTGTGTCTAGCCAACTTCTACGTTTATGTCAGAATGGTGGGAGGTATCAGGCTAGTATGAAAAGATCAGATCAGAATATGAAAATCAAAATCACTCACCACAACACTGAATCCAAACGAATGGTTCATCTTCTGAAGCTCCACAAAGATGCAATTGGGCTAAAAACAAAAGTAGGTTATCATTGTCAGGTCTTTCTGGAATATAAGGAAGGAAACGAAATTTTCCATTCGGCCTGTTCTCCCTAATTTTAATTTCTGGCAGGCAACAAACCTCGTCTCAGGCTAATTTGTCAATGATAATAATAATAATCAGAAGTACTCAAGTCTCAAGCTGAGACCGCACTGAGACGGCGTGGTCATACAGATTGGCCTTAGATGAGTTTTGTTAGATGAGTCTTGTAACGTAACATCTTGTTACCGATGTTCTTAGAAGATCATCCACATCTTCCAGTTGAGGAGGACCTTCAGGTTCCGGTTGTCTGAAGCGCTCTATAACCAGGGTGGCAGTGGCTGCGGAACGCCTTAATAGTTCAACTGCCTGTGAAGGGAACAGGTTTGACAATGTGAACAGAAACGATAGGCAACGACACTCCCCTGAACACAGCAGATTTTAGTCACTATAACATAAACATAACATCACACTTTATTTAACGTGGAAACATACGCTTAGCTATATGATTTAGTTAAAGAAAAACTGCACCAGCTACTTTACAGGTATGCCACGATAAAACTAAATAAATAAAATGAGAGAAAAAATGTTGATCATACAATAAGAGTCAGCTTAAAAATCTATATATACAACTATTTACAATTAAAAATAAAACCATCACAGAATGAAGACTATTTACAAGATGAGAGAGCAATTAATGCAATTCACTGTGAAGAATACACTCATTTTACTACATTCATTTTAGTGGAAGTGGAGTAGTTCGCCCTCGTGACCCCTGAGGAGGCGCTAAACATCGATCTAGTCACAACCGATAAACTCCTCAACAAGTATTTAGAAACTTAAGTACATAAAGCTCATGGAAATGACAGTCAGACAGCCAGTACTTTTATGCTAAAATATGAGACTTTTACACAGAGCTGCTCTTTAGAGCTTTTCAAATAATTATTCATTAAAAAGGCAAGTGCTCTATTTCAATTAAAAATTACCGTTTTCAGCCAAAATGGATTTTAATTTTTTTCAATTAATTTCCTTCCATGTAAAACTCATTTCCGATGTGTTGTAAGTGACATTTCTGGAATCGTTAGCTCAAAGGTCAAAAGGATTATCACTAAATTGCAAGGCTGTTAGTTCATACCTGTTTGCGATTTAAGCCCTCCATTGCTACTCCATTTATTTCCACTATTCTGTCACCTGAAGGAGAAAAAATTCATTTTAAAGGACGTTTTATTTGTTATTTCGGTGGTGGTTGTAAACTGCGGTAGCTGAAATGACAAGGAAGTGTGTTACCTTTTATCTCACGATGTACAAAATAAAGGACACGATCAACTTCCCTAGTGACAATATCGTGAGACAAGTAATGCTTTTCCATGATCATTATGTCCTTCATCAATACTTTTTTCTTTCTCCTAATGAAGAGGAGTGTTCTATGCGATTGATACTAAAGGAAAACACCCAGCTACTATAAAGATGAAACGAGACGTTTCTGCTTTGTATGTATTTATTTTTCATGTGCACAATATCTAGAGCTAGCACCTTGCGTAGTACAAAGCGACGTGGAACTTTCCAGATTTCTGGTTAATGAAGAGTTCTTACGATAATGCGGGACATTCAGTAATATCACTACCTCACAATAGTACACCTGCCGTAACTACTCCTGTCTCTATTCAGCTAATCATAACTGATAACGTTATTTACTTAAACCTTCTAGATTAAACGTTTGGCTTACTTTCTGAAGTAAATCCAAGATGAAATTGTTGTCGATTAAATTAAGTCGTCAATGTAAGAAGCCCGCGAGATTCCCTAAAATAACAAGTGTCCCAGTTGTAGAACCTGGTGGTCAGGAATCGTGAGGAATTTCAGAATTTCCTGTCTCAGTAAGAGCTTCGTTGAATGAATTGAATGAATGAATTGAAGTTGAATGAATTGTTCCGCCAAATTGCTTCCGAGAAGTGCAGATCCATTTCCGTCACCGAGGTGGCAAAAATGCACTGCCAAACTTGGATATCATGTTTTTTACTATCCAGTACTAATTCTCCTTTTCGGGCGTTTTAATCAATGTTGTCCATGCGACAACACTACTTGAACGGCTACTTGGAAAATATCTCATAAAAAAGTGTTCTAAGAAATTGGAGGTAGATCGATCAGTGCATTGTCCTCATTCCTATCGCCTGTCTTCTAGATAATAATAATCAGTAATTTAATAGTTTATATAGTGCTATTTACATATCCTGATCAATAGCGCTTTGCAAGAATAATGAAAATAAAATTTTAAAAATATGCTATATTACATATGTACAAAAATACCTAACTAAAAAACTAAATAAGAAAAATATATTAAAATTATTAATAAATAGAAAATACATTGCAAAGGTATTTTTTTCAATGTACATGCAAAGGTATATATAAAATATGTGCAAAGGTATATACAAAATACATGCAAAGGTATTTTAAGGAGAATTGAAATGTTAATCAATGTAAATATCACAGCCATAAGCCACGTCTTGTTTTCAATTTCGTTGACTTCCCGTGAAAAATCATTACGATCGCAAAAAGAAAAATATGAAATCATCCATTCATTAATTTATTTTATTCTACATCTGTACGACTTGTTTGTCGCATAAATGGTACAGCCAAAATAGAAAGGTAGTTAAAAAATTAGACAACCTTTTCAAGAAATAAAAGATCACAAGATCAACAGAGTAACTGATAGGATTGGTTGAAATCATATGGACCAATCAATGGCAACTAAATATAATAGAGGCGGGAACGTGATTGGCTGTTTTTTCGAGTATAAGGTGATTGAATAAATAACGAAACCCGCCTTGCATTCTCAGCACATCCAATCAGATTCCTTGAATGAGAAGATAAGGAACAACCTGCGAATACATTTTCCACTGTTGAAGTTAAGTTGTTCGCGTTCCTTACCCACGAAACAGAAAAGTGAAAAAATTTAAAGCTGATGTGATAAAACCCACGCAAACTTTTTCACGTCTTTCACAATAAAAGAGGACATAAGGTATGTTAATTTTTTTTTTCATTTTATTACATTGCACTTTCCTCACGAACTTAATTAATTTTATTTTCAACGTGTTGTTATTATTTGAAAGCAAGCATTTGTCTTGTCATTGATCAAGTTAGACGAGAAAACATAGGTACCTACCATTTCGAAGTTTCCCCGAAGCCTCGGCCGCTCCACCGGGTAGTAAAGACTTGACGTAAATTCCATCGAGTTCGGGCCCACCCTAAGGAGAAAAATAACAAGGATATAGACAACAAGCAACAAAAAAACGTAAAGATAATCAGCTACATGTTTCAAGTCGGGAAAAAAAAAGAAGTGGAAATTGCCTCAAAATTTGGACGTACGTATGTCGATGATACTAAGTCAAAAATGTTGTAAAAAATCACATCATATCGATGACTTAAATTCAGTCAGACTGTAAAACTTAAGAAAGAAGATTCTGGAAAAGACACTAAGATGTTTGTAAACCAACTCTTTCGTAATTTTAAATACATTGTTACGGACAGAGCTCAAGAGATTTTGTTTTTATGTCTCGAATTATGATTTATTTATACTGTGCAAAAACGAATTGAAACTAAGAGGTATGAGTGGACCCCTGCCGATGAAAGAAAAACTCTGGCGTGCCCAAATTACACTTTCTTAGAAAAACAAGAATCCATTTAAATATTATCGTCGTTCTCCGAATGTGTATCTTAAGTGTTAAAATATTTTAGGGAAAAATACACTTTCAATTTTGGCCAAATTATGAGATAAAGCGACTGTTTACATGTGGACCTCTTAATTTCCTCTGGTAATCTGGTTTCTTTGCATGTGTGTGATTTTGTGCACGCCGGAAATCTAAATTAAAGTTCTTGTCGTTTTTATTAAATTCAAAACACGTAATCTGAATTATTCAAAACTTAGATGCGACACACTAACACCTGTACCTTGAATCACGGATTAATTTTCCAGAGCGTGCTGGAATTTCCGAGGGAGAAAAAGATATTTGAGAGAGGGAAGACTTTTTCAAGGAATTAGTATTGAACCACACTTCTGTTGCCGCAACTTCACGGATTGTTATCTTGAAATTGACTAATGTATTCGGTCAGGATAAACATGCTTGTAGACCACATTTTCAATTATTGTCCCGTTTGTTATGTTTTTCTTTTCAGGACCATAGAAGCTGGGAATAATGGATCTAAGAATATTCCGAGGTCCCAGAAAAGTAATACCACTGAATTTACAACCAACATGATGTGTGGCACGAAATGTCATTTCCAATATGTTTTAAAATAGTTTTCATATATAGTTATTATATATAAGTGCTATAGTTTCAAAAGACGTTATTCTGTAAAAACGACAGGTATTACGCATTGAAAATATTCTTCACAACGGGCAGTTCTTATTTTATATAGATATATTTACGTCAGCTGAGATAAGAGAACTTTCAGACGTTTCTTAAGAGACTGTGATAAATTAAACATCACAAGGAATTTAATTGGGAAAATTAAGGCAACTTTCCTGAATTACTGAACTCATCTGTAGGAAAATTCACATCTTTAACAGCGACATAAATTTCAGGAGAAGACGTTTTAGGTAATAATGTGCGGAATTATTTTTTCCTTTTGTCCTTGACAATCGTCATATTTAATATTTTTCTAAGGCCGCAGAAATCCCTTAATTAAAGTCATCAAATGGGGAAATCATTTTTGCTTGAAAAAGCCGATTTTTATCGGTAATAAAACACAGAAAGCGAACCGAAACGTTTAATTGAAAACCACGAGACGTCATGAATATCTCAAAAAAGAACTGTTCAGATTTGACGAATATCTTACCGTAACGTTTAGACCGAAACTTCCGTTGAGTTTAGGAATTTCAATAGGGATGTAGTCCTGAAAGAAACATCATAATTAAATGATTTTATTCTTAACACTGGAAACTCGGTCCTGCTATATTTTATATAGCAGGACCACTATAGTCACCCAAACTCTTGTATACGTGCATTGTGTAGCCTACACCAAGATTTCTTAAGTAGTAACATTTGTTAAAATGTCAACGTTCTGTCTCGCAAAGCCATGCACCCTTCCATCCTGTGAACCATGTTTATCACCCAATCTGTCCCGGTAGGTTTGAAAGCTGACAACTTATAACATAGCCTGACTGCATATTTAAAATTTTATTTCCTTTGTTCTTGTAATTCAACAAGTATTTTGAATAAAAATTGAAATAATCTAAGCATGTGCTACTTTCACGACTTTTTCTTATTTATTGTCCAGTGTTGAAAACATCCTGAAACATTATATTCAATCAGTTAACATGTGCCAAGGGGTTTAATAAACTTGAAGATCAATTTGAACTCTGCTTTATGCGCCGATAGACCAAGTGAGTTAAGCTGACTGTAATCCGAGTTTGTAGGAAATCAGAGAGGAAACTTCAAATTTGTCCATTTAATTGTTGAATCGTCACTGCCTCAATGGAATGTGCATGTTTTAGACTTAGCTAAGCACGTTGTTGGGTCTTTTGTTCAGTTAGCAAGATAGTTTATCTCCAAAGTGGAAAGTCTTATGACTTGGTCTTGAGAAACGTACCGAGTTAGAAACACCATATATGAGAGACAGTATTTATTCCTGATACAAGTAGTTTATTTCGTTATTTCTAAGGTATGATTACGTCAAGTGATAGCCCAGTTTTTGAAATTCCTAAAAATTGACTTCGTAAAGGTATCACTGATATACACTACAGCATATT
Source organism: Siderastrea siderea (assembly GCA_964030785.1). Lineage (NCBI taxonomy): Eukaryota > Metazoa > Cnidaria > Anthozoa > Scleractinia > Rhizangiidae > Siderastrea > Siderastrea siderea. The sequence goes on along the minus strand of OZ034968.1, from coordinate 19,670,709 downwards.
AAGAGAACGATTAAGCTTTCCGATCTTAGGCCAACGAATTCCAAAAACTGGGCTTTTATGCACACTTTTCATTTATTAGACTGAATATAACAGATGAGTATTTTACTGGATATGAGACAGTTAAACAGTATATTGTAAAATCTACATGGAAACTCAGAAGGATATCAATAAAATAAATGCCTCCCCAACTTATCTTGTCATTACGTTGCGTACTATCGTAAATGTACTAACTTGATAGTTATGTCGCAAATAACCACATAATACTTTTGGTTCTGTGTATACCATACAAGTCTAATACTACACACATTTGCTCTATTTGTATTAACAGACCGGTCAGCGTAAAGGTCTTCCGCTCTATCGAATGTATTCGTGTGACAGACGATTGGCGCAAAGTCGTTACTGTCTCTTTCTCCCTCTTTTGCTTCATCTTACTTAGATAAAATCTTGAATTCTGAAGGCCATTATTCCATTAATTAAAGGTTGTGATAAAGATCACTGCGAAATCAATTAACATATTAAATTGATTAATGAACCCTGGTTAAGTCCACCCGTCTTCTCCACTTTTCAGGTTAAACCGTCACCTTAAATATTTCCTCATCTCCATTACAATAAAAGTGTCTTCTACATCACTTCAAACAGTAGTTTCTTTCGGAATTTTTACAACGCTTTTTGTTTTGTAGATCAGAGTTTCACTTTCATCAAAATCTCTGATACTTCCATGTTTATCGTCACTAACAGCTTTTGCAGAATTGCTTGTTCCGCCATTTCCTCCATTTAATTGACATTTATTCTCCTGATTTGCTAAACCTTGTTTTCGATCCTCAATGTCTTCAACCCGTGTACCTGCACCTTCTTCACCAAGTTTTCTGATCTCACTTTCCAGTTTATTGGAGTTAGTAGTACCTTCTACCTCTTTCTTTAAATTGCCTTTGTTATCTAATTCCCTGGCGTTTTTGATATCATTTGCAACATCTTTGATTTGCTTCATTTCGATTATGTGCTTGTTCTCAGCGTCAGCAACCCTAGTGTCTTGAAGGGACATAGCTTGCGAGGCATCACGAGGTTCTCGGAAAAATGACTTGTCACGCCCACCGGGATCTGGGGTCGGAGGATCGCTTAGTAACAAATTATCAAGTTCATCCCGTATGGCTTCGATTTCTGCCACATTAAAAGACCCTGACGTCATCTCACTGAACTCAGAATCGAAATCACTTTCACAGCAAGACGATTCCGAGTCATCGGACCGTTTCGGCCTTATCGGACTGGGAGAAAATAGGAACGATTGAATCTTTTTGAAAAACCCAACCACGTTAGAATCCTGGCTTTGAGTTGTACTCTCCTTTGGGAAATTCAACAATTGGGAGTTTTCGTCTAACAAGGAGTCTTCTTCCTGGGTTATCCCCTGGGGAATACTACTGTTTACTTGGCTATTCTCCCACGAAGTTTTATGTTGTTCTATGACGTTCTCTGCCTTCTGCTTTGAGAAATTTAACAAATGCGAGTTTTCACCTACCGAGAGGTCTTCTTCCTGGGATAATCCCTGGGGAACAGTATTCTCTTCCTGGTTATTCTCCCATGAAGCCTGTTGTCTTTCTATAACGTTAACTGAAAAATGTTGTTCGCTCTTGAAAGTTTTACCCTCCCCGGCTAAAGTATCAATATGTTCCTCCTTAGGTAGCCCCCCTTGGGAAGTATTGTCTTTCACCATTGCGTTCTTTTTCATTGCCCTTTCCCTAATCTTAGCAGATACAACAGCAGTGTTGATAGCTAAAGGTCGACCGAAGGTCGATTCCGGTTTCGCTTTGACTATGCTTAAAGTACTCACTGCAACTACGTCTTCAATCTGGTGACTTTGACTTGGTACAAACTGCTGGTGCATGGAGGAATATTGCGATTCTAGTGACGGCTGCCGTTGCATCATGGGCTGCATCTGCTGTTGTTTATTGGGCTGATAGAAGGCGGATGCAGACTGGGACCCAGGCATTGCTGGCTTCCCATTCGGAGTGGCAGGGGCGGCTACACAGCTCTCGATCAACAAGGTGCAAACGTGGGGCGCTGTCCGTAAAATGTTAACAGCCTACCAAAGTGAAAAAATCGGCTTAGGTTTTGGCTAAGAAGATGCATCACCTCCAAGCAGACTGGCTTACGGGCAGGGAAAGTTACAAACGGTTTAGTATGTGCTATAACTTTAGTGTGCGTTGAAGGCTTACAGGTAAGACGGTTTGGAAAAGTACTGGTAAAAAATCGAGTGAATTTATTAGGTTTCTTGCCCTTGAAAGATTTCCCTGAACGCGTATAAATGCAATCTAAATCTAAACAACCAACTCAATGAAACATTGATTTACGTCTGAATTCATAACAGAAAACATATTCTTAAATTTGTTACCTCTTGTCTTGATAAACCCTCCAAGCTGTAGCCATTTATTTCAAGGATTCTGTCACCTAAAATCATGTAATTGGTCAGTGCAAAAACATCAGTTCATTTTGGCATGAAAGTGGACTTTGTTTGCTCTTTAGTCTACACGTCATCCTTGAATGAATCATTACATTTGTTAGGTGGCTCTTTGGCTGAAAATTAAAATGATACAGGCACTCTTGTGCCTTTCATAGCATATTCTAGGCTGTTTAAAGCGAAAAACATAAAGTTCGGTCTGCAGAGGGTTAATTTTGCTTCACGAAGTGATGTGACCGTGCTTCTAGTATCTGTGTACATTACAGCAAGCTTCACTGAATGCTTATTACAGCATTATCTAAGTGATGGGCTCCACTGGCTAGATGATATAAACTTTGCATTTTCAGTAAAGGATAAAATTATAGCTAGTTTAATAACCTTTACAGGGCAAAAATTTGTATCGGTGACCAATTTGCTTAAGTTGCCGTTTCCATCTGATACTGAATGAAAACCTGGGTGAAGTGAAACTTACCGATGTTGATTTTGCCACTGAGGGATGCTGGTCCTTCCGGGGCCATCGTCTTCACGTAAATACCGCCCAACTCAATACCACCCTGTGTGATGAAACGTTATAGGTAAAATCAAATACATATGAGATGCCAGCGAGTTATATACTTTGGGATTATCACTGACTGAGCAACTACATTTCAGAATGATATGTTTCAGAGGAAGAAGCGTCGTTGGATTAAAATACTACATTTGTGCCGTCCGAAGGAGTTTCCACCCGTCTGTAAATTGACCTACGCTGTTATTCGCAAGATAAAACATTAATCTTCATGGAGCTGCAGGTTGGTGACACCCGAAGGCAGCACAATTAAACTCACTAGAGTTCAGTGTAGTGATGAGGAGGGCTCATATATACCAGAAGCCTGCTTATATAACTTATAAGTGACTGATATGTTCCGCCCAAAAAGAAATAAAAGAAACAGGGTATTTTATCTGTTAAACCCTGTGGAATGTACTACCTCGGGGTGCGGAATAGACCGATAGCTGTCTTTTATCTCTGTTGTAATGGTAATGTGACAATATATAAGGATGGTTAGGGTAACATCCACGATGATTCTTTAATCGAAGTTTTAAACTTTCCAGTTGTGCAAATAGAAAGGTGTATTCTGTGGCTATTTCAAAGCCTGTTTCATCGAATTACAGCTGTACTTACAATTATATTAAGACCCAGACTGCCTTCGACCTTTTGAAGTTGAACAGGGTGAACGCTGACCTGTCACATAAGAGAAAAATACCGGTTAATTAATCATTCAATCAAACTAACATGCTAATGGCATACTCAGGCTGAGATTTAGCTACAACACCTTTATTTTCCATGTTTTAGATGATCTCTTAATGAACGTTGAAATAAAAATAACGTAATATTCTGGCATGAGTAAATGTACACTTCAGTTTAGTCCCGAATTCCAGAATTCGTATAGTAACACTGTACCTTCTCCATTTGTGTTTCATTTAGGTTTTCAAATCGTGGAGAAAAAACAAGTTACTTCCCATGCTCAGCCTCAGCGCACAAATTAGACGTTCTTATAAAAAGAAAAAGTGTAATTAAGTCGTGTTTATCAGTAGAGGGTACGGTTCAAACTGTAGGCTATGTTTGTTGTGCCAATGTTAAACAATTTTACTGATTACACAGCCTTGATTTTAAGGTTGATCTCTCATTGCACAGACCTGCACTGGTTGATCTTCTTGCACTGGGCACGCTGACCCATTCAGATGTATCGCGGGACCTATTCCGGGCGGCTGTATGACTGACGACTCGTGCTCAGGTTTAGCTGCACCAGCTGCTGGCGTGTCCCCTACCACAGAGTCGGTCTCGTCTGTTTTAACAACACCATTCATCCTCACGACTGAAAGATTTCATACGACTTGGAGTTACTTAAAATATTGTACCAATAGGCAGACCGTTTTCAGGCCAATCGACAATGATTTTCTCATCAACATGTGAGTGCTTTAAATGCACCTAGTCCAGAATGAAAAAATGTATCTAAAACTAGAAAAACGTTGTCCATATTTTTTATGGTAGTTTTGCATGGGAATTATTTTGTTAACGCTCCTCTTGGCCCATAGATACACTACACCTATTGAAACTTTGCAAATAAAAATAAAGCCCTTTTAATTGAACGTTTTTCTGACAGCGTTTTTCGTCTAAACACTAATTCGGCCTAAGCAAGAGGATATGGTTATTATGCTTGAGGAGTCCTTTACCATGCAGTTTTATTTAAATAGAGTTGACATCTAGAAGAAAATTTTTACTCGGCGCCTGTAGAGGCGGCGAGCGATCAGTTGTTTTGATTCTCAAAGCAAGTGCGATTAGAGACCTAAAGTTATTGTGAAAAACAATGAGGAGAAAACAACAAAAACATTTCAAAGGGGAAAGATATCGTGGATTATTCGATCGTCATGTTCACACCGATCGTTACATTACCTAGTAATTAAGATAAATAAAACTTTGTCCCATCTAGTGGCTTTAAGAAGGCTTATAGGAAGACAAGTACGAAATAACTAGATTTGCATACGATTATGTAAAGTAAAAGTAATGTTGTGTTTGTGTTACATGTAATTGTATGCAATGATAAACGCAACTCGGGATTGCCTCTCTCTTCGATAAAAATTCCTTAAAAAAATTTTACCATTAAGAAGACATTCGAGTCGACAGTTTGAGTAATTTTTCTGCAGTTACGTTATAAACATATTGTGTAGGAATAAAGAAATAAAATAACAATTAGCAAGTGACATATTTGCAGGGTACACACAATGGCATTAAAACATTTCACCTCCGTCTCTGGGATATTCCTTGAGGCTGGATAACTTCATTCCCATCATCATTTGGAACTTGTAGAAAGATGTGCACATTTTTAACAAATATCTTGACCTTTTAAAGGAGAAAATTACAAACATAAGAAGAACTATGATATGTGTGCAGAATATCCCGGAACGTAAATTACTTGACAATTGTCCAGATGGCATGCACTGAGCCTAAACTTTTCTTTGACAAACGTGTTTGTGAACTTGTTGAATGCATTGACAATGTGAATCACCTCACCAAATGATGAAGCATATTAGTAGAAGAAATACTTCCCTTCCTGCCAAAATCATCAAGGCTGTACCGGAGAGTCCTTGCCGCTCAAGATAACAATAAGGTATTCGTTTCCCAGGGCACTATTTGGTTCTTGGAAACATTTTGTTTATGTTATTGAAAATTTTAACAAAAATTGTAAAAAATTAGCGTGCGTAAGTATTGCTTGAGGCTAGCTTCTCGTGCCGACATGCGAACTTCTCTGGCTTGGTATGAAAAGAAATGGTCCAGAACTGGAACATGGGTCGCCATCTTTTCAGTAAATCATAACCCTCGCTGTTACACCTATGTTACGCCTATATGTAACAACTAAGGCAAAAACTAACACGATTTGAAGCAGAGTAACGTTGACCCGAAATGTAGCAACTTTTGACACAAAATGTAACGTGAAACGTAACAAATTGAAAACACAAAATGTAACACTTCTTAAAAACAAACTGTAACAACGGAAAATGTAACAATTCTGTTCTGGAAACATAGACAAGAAAATTGTTACATCTTGCATCAATATGTTACGTTTTTATGTTTGTTTTTGCATTTTGCATCAGAAGGTGCTACATCTTCCGTTAGTTGTCACATTTTGCGGCGTAAAACGTACTCCTGGTCATTAACTTCCGCTTCGGATCGATACCCTGTTCAGAATGCCCCGAGAGGTGGCACAAAAACCATGTACCCAACCGATAAATGACGAATCACTTTGGCACAAGAAAGACGCCAGAATCAGCGTCTTATTTCTGAACAAAAGACTTGATATGGTTTCCGTAGCCATTGAATTTACCAATTCATCAATTTCATTAAGTTATCAATTGATAAAGTTACTCAGGAGCCCATGGAATTCTGGTTTACTTTACTACAGTATTACAGTTGAAATTATGAATATATGAAATTCATATATTTGAACTGCGGAATGAAGAAATAAATGTAAAGAAGATCCTCGCAGTTATTAACGCAACTTACGCAGTTGCGAAAAGAAAGCCTGAAAAAGCGCTGAAGAATCCCGGCAAGCCTGATTTTTTCAGGCGTTCTTTTCGCAACTACATAAGTTGCGTTAATAACTGCGAGGATCTTCTTTACATACAGTATTACAGTTGTTACTAATATTTTTTACCAATTTAGCTCATTGTATTTTATCAAAAGAATAAAGACTTATCATTATTATTTCAGGTAGTTTTAAGGCAACACCATTTTGAGACAACGTAGGCAATAGTGTTTGCAATTATCTTCACCTAATCTTTGGGATATGTGCTTTTTTTATCAAAATGACCAAAAGCAAGGATACCCATTAGGACTGTACATAATATGTTACGAATGTACGTAAACTTTGTTCCATCTAAACTTACTTCTTGTAGCTATTCGTGTACAGCACCATCTTAGATGTCTCCGGGTCACCGTGAGCCTCGATATAAAACCGTCTCCGCTGAAGACAAGTGGAATTTGTTTGATTATTAAACAATCATCTCATACCGTACTTTCATGGCTTTAACTGCTTGGGGAAAATCCAAAAACCGAAACTGGAATGTTTTTATGATTTTACTCGTGACGTATTGATAGCAAAAAGAGAGCTTATCTCGGATTTCTGAAGCAAAAAACGACAAGGAATGTTCTGCAATCTGAACTGCCATGTTTCTCCAACACATCACGCAGAAAACTAAGAACCAGACAGGTACTGTGTATTTTGTGGAAGGCCAAAAGGCAAGGATATACTGGCAATACCCGAAACTACCATTTCCAGTCCCATGATTATTCTGTAAAGAATTGGTAAGCAATACAGCAAAACAACAAGGTAAATTCAGAAGTTCTGTTTCAGCCCCAAAATGCCAAATTAGCCCCTGAGGCCCCTGGAGCTGATCAGCCCACTGTGGGGCTATTTCAGCCACAGCTGGGACAAAACTAACCCCATTGAAGGCCGTAACAGCCCACAGTGGGACCCATTTGGTCCTTTGGTGCCGGCCCAGCCCCTGTAAATAGGGCCATTGTGGCCTTAGAATAGAGAGCCAAGTTAGCCCCAAAAATGGCACTGTATTTTACTCACCGAAACGGCCCCATTTTGGGGGCCAAAACAGAACTTCTGAATTTACAGTGAACAATTGCTTTCCCCTTTTTATTAATATATTTCCCCTTATTTTAGACCGTCTCGATTCTCAACTGAATATCAAAGGAAGTAATCAGTTAAAGGTTTCAAAGTGTCCTGGATGATGTAAGGAAGTTGAATCATTACTTCATACTTTAAACAGCTCTGTACAGACATCGTTATAAATTCGATGTTTTACACTTACGTGAAAAGCCATTCTTTTAATGTTTTGCCAGGGATGACGAAAGATTGGACTTTTGACAATTCCTCGTTCCTTGAACAAAAAAAATTTGTCCGTGAATATAAAAAAGAGATAAGCAATGTGAGGTGCAAACATTCTCGTTATTTAGGGAAGCGTTCTACAGCAGAATTTTTTTTCTCATATTTTTTTTCTTTCTTTTTTAAGTGCTGTGAACATTTACCCGGAGGTTTTCAAAGGTGACTCCCGGGCTGTGATTCGCGCGTTATGATTTGCCCATAACATGAGTTGATTTGCTCATAAAATGAGTTAATAGAGGAAATCTAATTTCTCGAGTTATTAATATATCATAAAGAAGCAAAACATCTTTTAATTTTTTTCACAGCTTTGTGACTACGGGCGAGTCGTGACAGGCGAAACAAAGCCCGGCCTTAAAGAGATAAATTGAACCTCTGATAGAGTTTGAGATAAAGTTTGGATGAAGTCTTTGCTTAGCTAGTTTGGTTTGGGTCACTCAAAGTAAATGAATGACCAAGAACATGGAAACACCTACCTCATAAACAATGAGACCTCTCACGCTGATGCCTAAACTGAATCCACCTCTTTTGTCCTTCTTATACTGCAAAAAATAGCACAGAGGAAAGTGTAATCTTTGTATATGTCATCATCACAATTTGGGGCTGATCTGTCCCTAGCATTATCTCTCAAATTATGGGAGAACCACAATTCAACTACCAAATTTACTTCTATATATTGCCCACAAGTGAACCCGAAAATTTTAATCCCTTACACTGCCTCAAAACTCAACGTCTGGAAACCCTTGACCTAGCACAGGTATCGAGGCATGTTTTTGGCAAATTAGCAAAAGCCGGCATGAAAATCTTCCGTGGCAACTTTGCCATCGCGAATCCATTGGAATACACATTTTTTTGGACTTCGATATCTTTGCTAGGTCAAGGTTCTCTGAACCATTTTTAAACCATTTTTAACCCAAGGTTAACCCATTTTTAATCCAAGGTTTTCTAAACCATTTTTTTAAACCAAGGTTTTGTAAACCATTTTTAAACCATGAATACAAGTATGTCCAAGATTGGGGCCTTCAATTAAATTAAGTAACACCTATCACATTACAGTTGTTACTAAATTTAATTGAAATCCACAGTCTTGGACGTACTTGTATTAATGGTTTAAAATTGGTGGGAATTAACTATACAACACATGTTATTACTGATTAGGAGGATATTTGTTGGATTACCTTAGACACTTTGTTGAATATAATTCCGTACTCTTGCAGTTTCTGTGCTTCCTGAGGAGAGAGTTTGAAAAAATCTATAATCTTTATAACTGCGTATAAGGCATTTATGAGTGATACAACAAGACTTTGAATAAGGCGTAAACGGGAATGGAATGTTTTTAGGTTTGTTTTGGGATCTCTGTATTAAATACCTGTTCAGGGTTTCCAAGTAGAAACGTAAATACTATCAAATCTCGGTACAAATACCGTCCTGCCTATCCCTTGAAAACAGTTAGGATCCGTAAGAAGCATAAGTCTGTTCCGGGTTTTCCCATTATCAAGGAGGATGAGTATGTATTCTAACCTTCAAATACTCTATCTCTGCCTGAGCATCACTGAGACCAGTGTGAGTCTTGTGCATCGACGGAAGTTGCTTCTTGATGGACGAAGCTGTTAGTTTGGCGATCGCCTTGGAATTGAAACAACAGTAACGTTTAGTCTTATTGCATCACGTTGGTTAGTTGAAACAATTCATTTCTCGTGACCAGCCGTACCATTTCCCTTCTTGCATAAATAAGCTAAGAGAAAACCTGGTCTTGTATTTTCTTACTACCCCAAGCAGAAGGTGTTAAACCTGCTAATCATACTCAATTCTTCATCTGTACCACTGTCTGGCCTCCCGTAAAGGTATCCTCTTATGGGAAGTCAGTGTTTATGTCTTGATGAGGCCACGATGGAGTGTCCCCTTTGGAAAACTGTCCACCTTAAAGGGAGGGTCGATTGTACCCCATTCAGTTGGAAATGTTCGAGTTGAAACAGTCGATGCATTTAAGGTGATTCCATAGAAAAAGAAGTTGTAATGAGAGTTTGTTAAAACTTTGCACAGTTATTAATTACACCTAGTACATCGCAAAAATAAAATAAAAAGAAGGGGTGTCCGTGTCTGATTTCAGGCTACAGGGCTGTAGTATATAGGTACCTACACAGCTAGCTATCAACAGCAATATTAAAAAGCCTTTCCTTGTACCAGAGAACCCACTACTTTAAGAAAGTTATCACTAGCAATAAAATATAAGCATTATTCTTGTGATAGCAAAACAATGTTACAGTAAAAGGCGGTAAAATTGCCTCAAAAATAAAAGTAATGAAATAAAAAGCAAATCGAGCACATGCACGCTTCCAGTGAAATGCCTAAAATCAGTTTGTAATAATGAATTAATCAGAATATTTGAAAATTGAATAAAGAAAAATTCTTAAAATTTGAATATATCATGCAGAGTCGTGTTTTCTTCAAATAAATGGAATAAAAAAGAGGGGTCATCGAGTTCGTTTTGGAGAAAACGACAACTCATTTCTTTCAACAGCTCAGTTTTCATAGAAAACCTACCAAGTTTCGAACGCGCACGCGCTCGTGCGCGCGCTAATCACGCAAAAATTGATGCGCAGAAAGGATGCACAATGCAATTGAATGGAATCACCTTAAACTACAGACTTATTTCGATTTTCCTTCACTGTACCACATGTACAAGGCTACATACCCTCTGCGGAAGATAGTGCTCAGGAACAAAGTAGTCTGATCCATGCAGAGTCTGATTGTAGTCTCCTACTTCCGCTTGCAGAGCATAGGAAGCTAGAAGCATGGCGGTCTCCTCGTGGACGTAGATTCCTCCTTCCAAGACATCCTTTCGTAACTGCAGGTAGTACAAGTGCCGCGTAGCTTGTTGCCTGCGGCGAAACAAATCGCACATTAGAGAGCGCACGTATAAACATACAAATGACACAAAAACAATCCCGGAAACTTACTGAAGAAGACAAATGTTCTCCACATAATATTTGACGCGGAAGAAGATCGTGAAAACTAGTGACGAATTGCAAGAAACCTGAAAAAAAATGAAAACTATTGTTAAGTAGTGTACATCACCAGTTACTGCAGGAATCAGTTCCGTCAAAAATACACATCACAGACTACATCTGAGTTAAAAATTGTGATTGACGAGGTGTGACTAGAATGTTCGTAAGACATTTTATGAACGGTTTACCACAAATACAATACATTCCCGTAACTTGCGTACCAAACAAGGATTTTTGGAGTAGGTGGCCCTCATCGAATTTGCCGAGTCTCATGCTTTAACTCAAAAACTGTGCCATAATTCGAAAACAAAATAAATTAATGTTCCACTGTTACGAATGTTTGAGGTGACATCTCCACAAAAAAATTCTAGTTTTTAGTTGCAATTAGATTCAAATATCTTAAGTGAATTAACCCTTTCACTCCCAAGAGTGCCTAAATCAGAATTCAACACAAATCTTAAATTTAATTTTGAAAAAAAACTTAAATGTAAATAGTATCATGTGAAAGTAAAGTGCTGCTGACGAGGTTTCATTTGAATGGTGACACCATGGGATTTGTTCCACAGACCCAAAAGTTAGAATCACCTTAATCTCTCCATAACTGACTCTGGGAGTGAAAGCGTTAAGCTTTCCGAACGGAAATTTTGACCAAAACGAATCGTTGGTTGCCCCTGATAATTTTTCAGTTTGCCTGAGAAAAAAAAATTGAAAACGCCCGTTTCTGGTCATTTTTCGAAACATAAAAGAAACAACATCATGACTTACGTCGTCCTTCCACAGATGAGGTGCAAACTTAGCAAGTTTGGACAGCTTTTCATTGAAGTCCAGGAACTCGTGTTCTCCATCTGAAACAATTCATTAAGTAGCGGTCTGTAATTAAGTGCGTTTTCTAAGGCGTTTCAGTCCTTGCCGCTTTGAAAGTACACGTTAATGTATGCCTGTTTAATGTATGCATGTCAGGAACACATGCTCGGTATAAGCGAAACTCATTACAATAAAAATTAACAGTCCTCAACATGCGAAGGTTGATCATTGGTCCTTCGAGCCGGATTTGAACCAGCAGCCTAAGGATTTAGAGTCTTTTCACGCATTGTTCGGCACAGTACAGTTTAAAAGTATGGAGATCAAAATTTGAGAGAAATAATTAGCGAACTGCCCGATATGTATTAATATATTTCTGTGAAACCGACTGAAGTTAAAGTTAACTATAATAAGGAGCTGTTTGCACTGTAGTTATGCAAGGAATAATAGCGTAGTTTTATAAATAAGATCAATATCTTGTACCTTTTATGATCATGAGACCAAAGAAAGTGGTCTCTGTAAGTCCGAGATGGTCCGTGATGATGTTGTACAAGTCCTGTCCAGTGGCAGAAGCCTAAAAATAATAACAAGAAGTCCGTTCGTTCTCGTTGCCACGCATTACCTTAAAATCGTCTGTACTATTAGAACCAATCTTTTTCGGTTGGTTAGACTGCTTGGATTTTCGTGTTCAGTGATAAAAAAAGCATTTTCGGTTGCTTTGGTTACTTAACGTTTATAACTGCCACTAAACTCACTGATTTGAAACGAAGGAACATATTTTAAGATACTGTTTAAACCATTTTCAACCAGGAACGGTGTTATCAGTCAAGAGCGTTCTACTGCGACACTGGGCCCAATCAACCTAAACCGGTTGAGGTTGACAAGGTTGGTTCCGAAAGAAGACCACACTAGTTTGCTAGTGTGTGTTAACCTGCTTCTGCAGTCTATTGCTAGCCCTTCCCACTACTGCTATCCATAGCTTAAAACTAGGCCCGATGATGATGTTTAAGGACCGAAAGAAGCATACCTGAACTCTAACATTGAGCCTCTCTCCATTTAGCAAAACGACGTTGATCAACTTGTCACCCTCGCCGATCTAATTAGAAATGAAGATTGTGTTTACTAAACTTCAAAGTCTCTCACTTCAAACATGTGCAGTTACATGTAACGATTGCTTGTGGTCAAAAGTGTAACCAAACCGCAATGTAACGGATCACACTTCCACACACACGAAACAAGACACTGCAGCAAAATCAAATAAGGAAAAAAATAAAGATGTAAATTTGACCATAACTTTTGGAACATCAAACAAAATAAACGCTCTGCCGGGATTCCAAATGAAAAGCAAACGTAGACTGCAAGAAAACTAACGTTAAAAACAGCATTTCGCAAAATACAAACCCACCAAACTGGAACAAAAAAGAAAATGTTCGCGCCGAGACACTTTTTACGAACACGATGACGCACATTGCTAGCTACTCACACCCTCAGTGCACACATGTCAATGACCTCCAGTGAGATCAATTGTTAAGTTATCGAGTGCTATAACTGTACTTTAGTGCACGTGATGGCAAAGTGTTTTAAATGATGTTACGAGTCACGTGATTGGTTGTGCAGATGCACGTTTTACATTTGTAAACAGTCACGTGTTGTGCCGCGTGAAGAATAAGCGAAAGTCCTCTTTCATACTAACAAAGTCCCGGTGTAAAGTGTTTGAGAGGATAAACGCATGAGAGAAGATGACGCAAGACGTTGATTACGTCGTGAAGTGAGTAAAAGAAAGAACAGGAAGTAGAACAAAAAAAAGGACAAGAAATGATGAAAGGAAAGTACCAAAACGCCTGCATCCTCGGCCTTGTCGTCTGCTCTTCTTCCCGCCTGAGAGTAATCAGCCAGAGTTACAGAAGAAAAATTACATATTATGCAATGTTTAGAGATGTTAACATGAAGTATAAAAAGTTGTTATGAACCTGAAAGGTTCTTAATTAAAAAGCCATGCAAAATGATGTCCTTTTAAAGAGACGCATGCCTTATGACTTGAAATAAACTAGAAAAGAACAATAAGTAGACAGAACCATGCAAATGGTACTACAAACATCAAATGAACTGAAGTAGATGACAATATGAACATTAAATAAAGAACAGCAAAGGCTAGGAGGAGGAGGATAAACATGCGTTAGAATTAAACATAAAGAAGATCATGCAGGTTTCAATTTAAAGCGCCATGCATGCAAACATGAAAGTTAGAGGAGTAGGAACTTGGTATCAAGACCAAGGAAGAACTTCCTCAAACGTCCACACAGATTGAGGTTTCTTGATAAAGAGGCAACGTTTTAAAACTGTTGTGGACAAAGAAGTTCATTGCTACTAAAAGGGCTAACAAATAATGATACAAACACCAGATAAAGAAGTATTTAGTTTTTTTTTTTAAGTCCCTGATTAAAGGACATGCAGAATTCTAAATCTCCCTGAGGAGACGAGTATACGTTGAAAAGGTATTTTATGTCAACTAGATTCACTACTGCTTAAAAGAGTGATGCAAAGTAATTTTATGTTCCCCGAAGAGATGAAGCATTGCGTTTAATATCTGTAAGTGAAAGACACGGCCACATAGTTACACAATAAAATTACATACTACCAATGAATAATAAGCTAAGAATAAAAGAAAAAAAAATTTATGATGAAAGTAATTATATACTTACTTCATGACCTGAATAAGCTATGCAAGTAATTATACAAACATAAACTAACAAAAGCATGCAAAACGATAAGTCTTGCCGAACAGAAATTTGGTAAATCATTTCTCTCTCAACTTGTCACTGGACGTGGTATTACTATTCAGTTCGCAATGGAAATTACCCTTCCAGGTTAACACGCATCTTTCGTGCTCAAGAGAAGATGTATATCACGATTTCGCACATTTGCTTCAACTAATATAAGGGAACGATCTTCTAAAACGTTAAAAATGGCTTTTAAATAAAACTTGATCTCAGGAAAATTTGTTCGGCGAGTTCAAAGCTTTTCAATCGTCATAAAGTCTGTTGTGAAGAGCCGAGAGATACGGAGAAAGCCAAAACAACCTGAAGCCAGGAGCTTTTTAGCCCTTTCTTACTTTCTTAGCTAAGAATGAGCTCTACAATGTAAATAAAATATTTATACAATGATAAACTTTTGTCAGTTTTACAACTGCAAAAATGAAGGGCTACAATAATTTATATAATGTTTTGATCATACAACGGGGTCGCACGCTGATTGCTTGTACTGAGCCGTTTGAGAAAAGGGGCTTTGAAAAACGGATAAAACCTCTCTTTCCAATTCCTTACCTGCTTTTTGCTCACAAAACTTTCTGCAAACACTGGAAGAGGTTTGGCAGAAAACTCTTAAGTACTTATGTATCCCCTCGCCTGCCGCTTTAGTTCAGTCATACAAACGTTCAACCCCTTTTTGAAACAACCACCCAAGTTCTTTCACAATTTTAATCATCTTCGTCCATGAGACGATTTTTCAGTATTCTAATATGTAATTACACCGCTTCCTACTTGACAGCTAGTTTGGATGTTTCAAAACATCAGAATCGCCGAAAAAAGATCCATCCAGTCGGTATAAGTAGCCAACAATTATGACGTAGCCTTATTAGGCTTTGTCGCTGGAGATTTGTCGTAACTTCGTTAACAGCATGGCTTAGTAAACTGTATCTTGCTCATACACGAAAAGCTCGTGAAACAACAAGGGCGGGTACAAGTGCATTCTCCAAGCAAAGACTTGTCAGTTGTTAAAGCTTGAAAAAGCTTGAAGGGGCATTTTGCTAACAGATACCTAGCGATCAAGTACCATGGTCAAGCATTTTACTAGTTAACGGAAGCTGTATCAATTCAGATTGTATGAAATCAGGGACCCAGTTCTGCTCTTAGCGGTACACTTGATTAATTAGAGGCAGTATGACTTGATGGAATGTGAAAATTTCAAAAGTTTGGCAAGTGCTCTTTATTTTTTCGATCCAAAAGGGGGTCGACAAGGCTTGAATCAGAATGACACTTATAGATACTATTCCAGTCAACAGTTCGTCGAGATGCAATTAACGAATGGAGATTATTTTTAACGCAAAATGGTACTTCAAGGGAGGGGAAATAACCTGAACCACGAACACTTTTATGCAGAAAATTAGGTCCTGGTCACTTGTAGTAATACTAATAAGGGAATAGAACCGTCTTTCGAAAATGGTGCGTCTCAGAAATTATTAACCGATCCTCCAATTCTCGGACTTTCGAATTAGAGGCTCGGAATCTCGAGTTCGCTAGACTGATTAGGACTGTCTCGAAGTCTCGGATTTTGATAATTTGAATATCGGAGTCTTACAGATTGTACCCGATGCTGTCATACTTTGAAACATACCTATGGTTTCAAAGCGTTATCCACACAAGCCTCAGACACCGGTGCATTCGGACAAATGTTCGTTGTATCAAAGTAGGATAAGAAAAGATGAATGGTCTAAAAAATATATATATATATCTAACTTGAGATATTTTAAGATGTGCCAATTTAAGCACACCTCGTCAGCTGACGGTATTTTAGTCCAAAATCAGGCACATTTTGTTTTCAGACGTTCAGGCTTCTAACCAGCAATAATGCATGATCATGACTTCATTACTGTATGGATATTCTTAGGACGTTTTTAGTACAGAGTTTGTAATTAACGGACATTAGTCCGAAAAAAATGGCAAAACTTAACGCGGTGAACCCAGGAGTGAACAATTCATTGCCTTTGAAGAGTAAAGACTATTTGAGAAACCAAACCTGCATCTTTGTCTACCGCATTAATTACCACCGAGCATTAAAATGAAAAAGGAAAAATTCACGAGATATTGCTTCACCAAGAACGTAGCACCTAACAGGAATGTCTGCATGATCACTTTAACGAATTACTTACGTATTACGGGCCGGATTTTAATTTACGACGAAAAAAAATTGAAGAAAAATCGTACATTTATGTAAAAATGCCATGTCAGTTTTAATGAGAAGCCTGAAGACAGAAAAATGAAATGACTAAAATAATGAAAGCAATGTAATTTTGAATAGACAATCAGTTCACAGCTAGAATGCAAAGAGAAAACTATTACAGTCTGAGATGCAATGTGCTAGCAGCAAAAATAAGGGGTTGGAATCAACTTATATGCAACAATGGAATGAGAAAGGTAAATTGAATAGCTGCGTTGATGACTTGGAAAAAATTGACCATCCGCGCCAGGTTTTTGCAGACCAGTTGATTATCAACAGGAAGCACATTAAAAGTGTTCTGAATCAGGAAAAAAACAATGGTTTGGCTGTACTTTCAATTAAAATACGTCGCAAAAAAGAATCGCAAGCTGTTAATATATAGCTTGGAAAAGGGAAATTGTGAGAAAAAACGCTAACCGAAAAATGAGCACGTAAAAATATGACATGTTTGAAGCCTTTGATACATATTAGCTGCAGACAGATGAATTCAGCGCAAATGAATTTGGGGAGTAAACATTAGATTTGACCATGCGATATTCATGCGGACAATCGCCGCAGGAAGTGCTTCAGAATGAGATTAGAAGCAAATATCGCATTCAATTCCTACAGTTTTAGGAAGACGTGTCATGGCGTTTCGCTATAAGCGGTAAAATGCGCTTGAATAGACAGGAAAATAGCGGCTAATTCGCTGAGAAGATTTGCTCACAGCATGAATCTGACAGAATGCTACGTCTACGTTCAAAAGAGAACATTTCTCCTGAAAGGTAAATCATGAACGAAATGGTCTGATTCAGGAGAACATTTCATTTAAAGAAAATTCAGTAACAAACCGAAATTTATTAGCGCTTCCTAGGAGAAATGCGTTTTTTTTTTTCACCGTGCTGCTCATTCTGCAATTAAACTGCGGACATCTATAGATTGACGTATAAATTTGTACCCAAAATACGATGAATATTTTGTCGCTACTGTCAAAGATAAAACCGTATCTCTCGTATCTCTAGCTCGTTTTGTTTTATATGAAAAAGAATAGCCTCCATTTTTTCAGAGAAAATCAAGTCTCTCTGTCCAGAACATTAAGAGATTATGTATAACAGAGATCAACAAAGAACCAGTTTAGGCGTCTTTTCAGCCGATGAGAGATCTTTTTTTCATTATGAAGCGTTGTCTACTACTTGAATTTTTAAATACCGAAGACAAAACCATGTCTTCTGACATTTGCACATAAATAAAAGCAGAAAATTATTTTGTATATATTTTTCAGTGTGTCGTGCGACAACGTTCGTTGCGCAGTATATTTCTTCTTAAATAAAAGGCGCTAATAGTTTCTTTCTAAGTAACATTAACTAAACTAATCAGGTTTTGAATGTTGACTAGTAATATTTCTTTTAATTTCCAAAGACCAGTAACATGCAGAAATTATCGATAACTCAAAAGGTTTACAGCCTTCTAAATAAAGGCAGAATCGGACTTGACTACAGAGTTCCTAGGCACAAAGTAGTAGCAGAGCTTATAATTCTTACCACAGAAGTAGCATTAATACCAAACACTACTCACTTTTTGATACTTGCATAAGTATAATCCATGTACCCATTTACAACTTAGTAAGAGTTCTGAATTGACAGCTCAAACAACGAACTGAAATTTACTCATTTTCAAGGATTCCTTGAGATCGATGGTAAGGGGAAGTGTGGCTGAAATGGCATTGTTATCGTAAGCTCAGCAATAATCAGTATAATAGCAATAAAATCTTTTATACTTACAACTGTAGCCGCAGAGTTCATGAGAGAAATGGCAGCGTTTTGATATTACCAGTGTAGTACAACCTTCCGCTTTGTTTTCATGTCGTAAATTGGTGTTTTGCGTAAAGTGACAACTGGTGTTTGCTAAAACCAGTGTTCAACTCTTGCTTACATTTCCGGACGTCAGCCAGGCTTACGTAGGCGAACCTTAAAGATCTAAATAAGGAGAATATTCACAAGTTAACGTAAGTGCAATGTACATATATACAATCGTCTGTTTGAAGAACTATTCTTTGGCAATATTTTTTATCTTGTTTAGGGAGAATTTTCTATTTTGTTGAATTCAGCATAAACAGGTTTGCTTTTGTTTTGGTTTTCTACTTCCATCTCAGTTTCGTCGCCAACATCTTGAATTTGTGAAACGCGAGTATTTCCGCAAAACCCGGACACCAAATTGAACAAAATATTTTGAAATGGAAGATTAAAACTGGAAAGAATTATCCAAAGTTGTCAAATTACAAATTCACAGCAATGAAAACTCTCACGTTGCGCTGTAGTAATGTCAAAACAAGACAAACATATTGAATCCTTTTCTCAAGACGAGAAGATATGTAGATTTTCTAAGATACGAATGCATCGGAAGCGAAATCGCCTTACCGAAGCGAAAACACTTGTTCAGGTTGCAAAACTCCTGAATGTAGTTGTTGCGAAGAATTGTGTCGAACGCGATTAAATGTCGCTTTGATCTTTGAGCAAATCGATGAAAGACAGGATGGCAGGTGAATCAAACCAAGCCTTATGCAAATTAATTGTCAAGATCTCCAAATGAATAATTTTTAACTCTGTTCCAAGCCTACTCTGGAGGCATTTAAAGTCATAACATGGATTTAAAAAACGCGCGTGGATCACCACTTCCAAGCATCATCCTAAAAAAACAATGATCGCGATTACAAATTTGTGTCCCACGCAATTATTTCATTCGCGTTCGTTCCGGTGAAATAATTCATCCTTATAGAGAGAAATTTGCATTTCTTGTCGCATAAACTAGTTCTATTCATATTTTTAATTTGTGGTTAGGTGTTGTGGCAAAATTGTTAAAATTCATTTTTCAATCACAGAGGTTTCCCTAACTGCGAAGATATGGTTAATTAATGTACTTTTATACCAAACTCTCAATGTAAAGAACTCCAAAAGATGAAAACAAATTAAACAAGAAAGAGAGTAGAGTAGAAAATAAGAAAAATTAATACAAATACGCGAGTCAAGCCCATTCCAATTTTATCTCCTCTCACAACATAGTTAAACGTTCATATTCGCGCTTTGTAATTAAGTACGTTTCCCAGCAAACAATTTTTTTTGAATCCGAAATCTTACTGAAGTGAGCGCCAATTTTTAACGAATGAACGATGGTTAAAATATTTTTGATCGACTTTGAGTTTAATGGATGTGTACTCCCAAAATAGAAACTGAAAATCAACTGCGTCTACTCAGTGATTGTTATTGAGAAATTGTTGAGTGTGAGCTGAGGTAAGATTATCACTGTCGGCAACTTGATGTGAAATTAAAATATTACATCTAATACAAACGACATAAAGCAGCAAAAAAAATCAATAATAAGAAGCAAAAAAAATCACTAACGAGAGATAAAAAATTATATATGCTGCACTAAGCCAACGTTAGCCAAAAAACTCCTCTTTAACTGTAACAAAATAAACAGAACTGTTCATGCAGAAATTGAATATAGTTAGTTCACAAGAAATTAAACACAAATAAATATGTTTTAAAAACACTTCGACTTCGTAGATTAGCGTAGACGCGTCATTGAAATATCTTATACGTTAGCATTACCCATGCACTTCGCACGTGAAACCCGTTCTTATCACGGCAATCCATGACGTTGAATATTATTGCACCTTATTTAATTTTACAAGAAACTACGTCATTCAGGTCTACGCCAAGTATTTATGCTTTCGTTGAAATCACCATTTACCGTAGTACGCAAGCTACAAGCTCTCTCTTAGATAACTTTTACCAACAAAAATCCTTAAACTCAGTTTACCGGGTTTTTGTCTGTTTTTGATTTTACGCTTCCACTAGTAAATTTACTTACAAGAATAACTGAGACACAAATTGGGTGAACGCTCACTTTTTATGCTTGTTGTAAATTTTTTTTTAATTGATTGGCTTGGCTTTGCTTTTTCGAGATTTCTCTGGAAACTAAGGAATGTGACAAGAGTTTCTAGACTAAAATTTTTTATAATTATGATGAAATTTCTTTTTAAAAAAATAGGCGAATGAATATCTTTTCGTCGAGTGTTCCATCAAACCATCAAACTACTCCTAGAATATTTTTGTTTGGCGAAATTTAGAAAAAACAGATAGCTTCAGAACTGAAGTACACATTGAGTTGGTAGCATTGTTCTAGAAAGTGGAAAACAGCTGTATCAAAAAATTAAAACGTAACGCACTTCTCGTCATGTCGGATGCTCTTAAAAAAACGTAAGCTAGTTTAACATAAGTATTGGCCACCAAACTCTCCATAAAAAGTTAGGTCAAAAGAAGTAAATACAGTTATTCGGATATATATAACATTGATCAAAGTTACATATTCATGAGCTCACATTCAAGTCAAATTCACACAAATTTGCGTCAGAATACCGTGTATGAAACGAAAGTGATCATAAGACATACGGAAGATAGTGCCTCCTGAAGTCTACTAAAGAGAGCTAACGCGATCTTCGGATGTTCGACTTTTGCGAGAGCTAATTTTGTAACAGCTATATTAAATAAATGTTCTCTAAGCTACTTACATCAGTTTTCTTGAAGTTGGCCGTTTTGAGCGTGAGACTATTAACAGCTTTTTTTTCTTTTTCAGTTTACTGTTGATATCTCTATTGCTAATAAAATCAACTGACTGATGTAACTACATAGGGAGTAATATCACTTATAATGTTCATTCTAAATTGAAACTGGTCACGTTTAACGATGATCTCACTCGTCAGATGATATCTATTACATTTCTAAAAGATCGTTTGATTTAACCACATCAACTATTACACGAGACATTAAGTCAAAAATGGACAAATACAAAAATTGGAGCAAAAACGTGCCTACAAAACAAAATAAAACTTTTGATTTAGACTAAATGGATCCCATTCAGTAATAATAAAAAAAGAATAATTGCACACCCAAGAATGAGAGTTATTCTGTTATAGCTAGGGTTAAAACTGACAACCTAGTATAAAATAAAACATTGATGAGAGTTTTGTGTGAATAATCTTTTTGGTCAGCGGTTCGCAACGTGGAGGAATGGCTCACTGATTCAACAAATTGAAACTAACATCCACAAGTTCAGTTTAGTAAACGCGAAGTGCCTGATGTTTCCAATTCCATAAAGTTCACAATGTCACACCATTTCGTCCAGTTGCGATAAGGTAAAAGCATAAGTGACGTCAAGATAAAGATATTCATGGTCTTTATGTCTCCTCTTTGTCGCAATTATATCATTGTGGGAATCGATGCGTCATGTTTTGTAACGCACCTTTCTCAGTTTTTACAAAAGGAGTTCGTTGTAAAAATTGATTAAAAGAATATAACCCATCTCGCGTAAGCTCTTACATTTTCAGAAATTTCATTCTTTCTGTTTCGATTTACCGAGTTTATAATTGTGCAGCCACCTGTATATTGTTGAATATAAACAATGTAACAATAAATACCTGACTGTGCTACCTCTCTTGATTGTCACTCTCCAATTCCCTGTCTCGCCTCAGAGTCACACTACAAACCAGCCTCGACGAACACTTCAAAAGCTACAATCTCGTGTCGGTGAGTATCTTAAAAAATAGATATACTGTCATGGAATACTTTTGCATAATTTTGAGACGTAGGTTATTAATTATGCATAGCGTTCGTTACGTAGTAGCCTTTGATGTGCTTGCAATACACGCAAATTCACGGCGTCCTGGAACCTCTCTCAAGAACTAATTTTTAGCTTGAGCTTGATAACCAGATTAGATATCGCTTCACCAATGGCTAGAGATGTTTACGTAAGGGGCTACGCTGTTCATCAGCTATTAATAGCGACAAAGTGTATTTTAGGGCGCGGTATATTACATAACTACTCACACCATTGTCACTTCATGAAATAAAAAATGAAAAAAAAATATGAGTAACTTTCATGTGGACGTTGAATAGAACAAGAAAAGCGGTTTAACTTGGATTTAGGAACTTTGTAACACATGACACAACCTCAGCCGTGAGTGATATTCATTCAATGACTGATACGTGCTGAGAAACGTAGCTGTTTACAACAGTTGGCTTCACAAACTTCTCAATATTTCCTTTTCAAAATGTAGTGTAACAACTAGGAAGAGACAGAAGCCGATGTTTCGAGCGTTACCCCCTAGGTGCCTTTGAAGATGTAGGAAACTAATCCTTATACCATTTCTTTCCGAATTTCTGAGTTCGTTAGCACCAAATGCCGGTAATCCTAGAGAGCTCGTTCTACAATCTTCTCCAAAGAAAAAAATTCATGACCAAACAACAGCAAAGGTTTCGCAATAGGAAACAGTGATCCAATGGATAAGGCAAATGACTTTCAATCAGGCGATTCCATGTTCTAGTTGTAGCACGGTAGTGAATTGTTGTTTTGTTTTGTTTTGTTTTGTTGTTGTTATCTCCTTTTTTCTGTTCTTGTGAGCTTGTGTTGCTGGATCTCAGTAGCTTTTTTATTTTTTGGGGTAGAAATCAGTGTCAGATTTCCTCAGGTGATTTTCTCGGTTCGAATAAACAAGAAGAAAAATATGGAGAAACGTCTTTAAAACTGAATAACAATGTATGGCGAAAGTATAAAAACAAAAAGCTAAAGCTCAACTTGTCCTTTCTTAGCTATCGGTGAACTACAGCCTCGTTGAAAAAAAATCGAACTACACATGATGTGCACCCAAAGATTTAATCATTCGTCCAAAGCACTATGAGAATGACAAAAAGCATAATAATTAATCAAAGGTACCATTGACAGTGAAAAATTCCAAAAGGGTTGGCTAAGGAGTTTGGTCCAGACTTGCATCCGTACTAGTGTAAACGTTAAGTCGCACCAGTAGCGTGGGTTAGAAATGAGGTCACAGAGTTGGCATCGAAAGACTTGCACAAGTTGCACATCCTAACATGCATATCGCAGCGAGAAAGCAATGCTCTTAGGTCTGTCACAGGCACAAACTGCTGCATGGCGTACACTTTTTGTCTTGCAGCAACTCAATGTTTAGGTCCAAACAAGGCTGATTTTGTGTCACGCCTAAGGTACGCATTGCTCCTCTCTCAACGAAATAGAGAAGTGCAAGATAGATGGGTTCAGGACTCCACCAACACAATCCTGTGCCTTGGAAGCAACTGCTCTCCCTTTTACGTCCAGTTTGTTTGATATCCTTCTCATGACGTCAATTAAACTGCTGACCAGCAATGAATGTAGTTTTTGAGAAGTGCTCAGCCCATTTGAGCTTCTCATCTGATCACTAGAAATTCCTAAGATTTCGAGTTCCCAGTACTCCGCCGGTTTGTGGTTGATGAATTCAACTATAGTAACATTGTGTGATTAGATGGTCATTGTTTTTCACTTGGATTACTCAAGAGATATTTATAAGGCCCAAAACCGTATTCACATTAACACTCGCGGACTGGTTGTCATTATCTCGTCCAATTATGGACAATTGTACTTGAGGATAGGCAGAATAGAACCGCTTTCACTTTCACGGCCGACCCGGGTTCAACTCCTCGGCCACACTTGTAAATCAGTAGCCAACTGGTCTGCCTCCTGCCAGTTGGGATTTTTAACCTGTTATGTTCAGTTTGAAATATTTGTTTCTAAGGTTTAAATGCTCGGCCCCGCTAGCACCTTGCTATAATCACTTGCTGAGGGTAAGTCAAGGGCATTAATTTAACTAATTTAATTTGATGGGTTGCATTTACAAAAGGAATATTCGATCCAGCCGTCATAAGCTGACGAGAAAACAAGGCAACCACTCTACTACCGAAATACCAACACCTATCCGCACAATTTATAAAAACACGATGTTGCTACCCGTACACGACAAGAGAATCACAGAAGGTTAAAGTTTCCGTTTTTCCTAAAAGTCGGCTAACACGTGACTTTCGGTTTGTCCAAAGATTCGTTGCACATATTTGTTCTGTTTATTCTTTTATTTTTCAATCTTTCTAAAGTGCTCTCACGCTTTGGTCACGTCTGTGCAACTAGGAGTCGTTTTGAATCGCCGCAAACGCTCTATGGGCTCCTGATTGTGATTGCACTGGTGATATTGCATCGCCAAGTGGAGTGAATTTGTATTGTGTATTTCACTTGCCAGCAAGAAATGGGCTCCGGCGTCCTACAAATGGACATGGCGCCCAGTGGTTAAAGATCGCAAAATCTGTGAAAGTTTGTACATTATAATGCGAATTCTGTGGAATCCTGACCAGTGTTTTTTCTACACGAAAGTTGTTGTCATTGATCACTATATAACTTATTTGTTAATGTAACAGCTCAGTAGTTCAGGGAAGTAGATTTTAATAATGAATTTTACGTCACTATCGAAAGTGATGCTTAAAAGTAGTCAAAATGATACCCATACAGTTAATTGAAAGTATTGTGGGAGCGAGTCAACTATACTGCGCTGAGTGGTAATTGAAACAATATCATGTAACAACTTTATTGAGTAGTAGGGTCTGTTAAGAAAAATTTGCATGCCGTTTTTTTTTTATGTCTTCTCCAATGTACCACGTTCGGTGCTTAAACTAATTACAGTAAGCTACTTTCGTTGCAAGGTGTGTTTTTGGAAACTAAGCTAGAATACCGCTAGTTTAATTAAGCTATTCGAAAATGCTCTGGCGTTCTATTCTTAAAATGGGACAAACTCGAACTAAGTGTCGGAAAATCAGCCAAACATTCAAATAAAACAAAAGTTTAAAAAATTGGAAGGAGTGTGTTTGATGATAAGATCAAACTAATATATCTGATAACGCCTGCTGTATTGAACGCCTAAGTTGTATGTGTGCCGTTAAAGCAGATATATTCTTTTAAAGCAATTATGAAAGTCCGGCACATCAAGAAATGAAGCAAAAACGTCTCCAAACAAGTAGACTAGTCAGTATAGCTTAGTTTCGATGATCTTTTTCCCTTCATTTTGATCGATCACGATAGAAGTTTTAAATCAACAATCCGCTCGTACACTCCTTTTAAATTCTTTTCTCAGCTAGTCTGAATTCATAACCCTAGTTGCCCGTGGTTGAATGCCTAACGTCGAGTGATCGAAATGAACGTTCAATTGATTAAGACGCCATTTCCTATAAGGGGAAGTCCTGTTTTCAGCCCTGTCCGGATAGCGCTGTTTCGCTGCAATCACTAGGCGCTCAGGCTGGCAGGATAAGGGTGCTGATTGATACGTGCGACCTTTGAATTAAGTAGGAAAGTAGCCTAAAATGGCAATTTTAATTTTAATTGCCATTTTAAAAGATCAAAAAAGCTCAGAAATCGCATAAAAGAATTGCTCTCGAAGGTATTTTTTCTGTGATGAGGGTGAACAGACGACACCGAAAATTTAGCGCAAACTTACTAAAATAGATCGGCGCAATTAATTTATTTACTAAATTAATGTGAATTAAATATGTTTTGTAGTAACCGATCGCAATACTGGTTGTAGTATTTTTAAATATTTTTATCCCTGTTGAAGCATTTTGTTTTTAAACTTCCCAAACTTCTCACAATGATTACTAGCTGTTTCGTAAATACGTAGTATTTGAGGTGTAATTACACACAGAAAGCTTCAATTTTATGTGAATATTTAATATTCTTAAGAGGCCTTAAGTGAAGGACTATAGTGAGTTTAGAAACAAGGCGCCATAAAACTTTACAGTACTTATCCAAAACTTGTTAACCGACGACCTGGGGCCGTCAAAATTTATAAGTACTTAAAAGGCTGCACCCTAACTCAAGAGATTCTTGTCGACAAAATATTTTTTCGCAAAATTTGAGGACAGTCAGTTTCGAAATGTAAGGAACGATTTAAAGAAAACAGCTACCGCAAGAGACTTCTTAGGACGTGCTAGAAACTAAATGCAATTCTACTGGCTTTTAAAATTCAAAATGTCTCAAAGTCTTACAATGATATCGTTTCGTGTTCTTCAAGTGTACGCAACCCGTGAGTAAGTTGTTAGTGCTTGAAAGTGTTTTCGAATGAACAATTTGTGATGTAAGCATGACGTGATTGAAGTTTCAACTTGTAACTAAACTATATTTCACGAGTAACTCAAGTTCACCTTGAATGTGATTGTCATTAATTATTGCAAAATAGCAAAGACATATGGGTTTGAAATATGTGGACATTTTCTAGGATCTCGTAATACGAACAGCTCGTGAATAACAGCTTTCTACTTCG
The DNA here is from genome assembly GCA_964030785.1 of Siderastrea siderea. Classification (NCBI taxonomy): domain Eukaryota; kingdom Metazoa; phylum Cnidaria; class Anthozoa; order Scleractinia; family Rhizangiidae; genus Siderastrea; species Siderastrea siderea. The sequence continues at coordinate 19,643,859 of OZ034968.1, read as the reverse complement.
CGTATAGCATATAACTGATCTTTGAAGTTTGAGCACTGTTTTCACTTTTTAGAGCGGTTTAAAGCTAGCGATTCTCGCGGTCCATTTTCTTTTTAATGTTTTGTCCACTATATTGTTCGTGCTTCTTGATCCTAGAATTTGTGCATTAAATTACAGACATACAACCCAATATTTTCCCCGTTTCGCAATAATGAAAAAGACGCTCACTGTATGTGCGTTTTATAAGTTTTACTCGCGGCCAACACCATTCGAGTTCTTCCACGCTATGTTTTTTGAATTCCCTATCGATCAATTCATTATTCATTTGAGTTTATCTTATTTTTTTCAGATAACAACTGAAGCCAGTTTGCGAATGACAAAATTTCCTAAAATATTTGAGAATATACTGCATATGTTACTCATGGCTTACTCTATAAAAAGCATTGACCACCCGTGGACGGGCAGTGTCTCATGTCTAAGTATATTGCATTTTCTAATTCTATTTTAAACATTTTTAGTCTTTCTGTTGCGCAAGAAATTTGTATTTATATAAAACCAGCGTCTCTTTTTGTCAGTTATAAATGTCTCCGACCTTCCCTTCGTATGCAAGTTATCATCTCAGCGCACAGATGTTATAAATTGTCAAAAATATTTGACACCAACTGTTAACAGTGAAACTCTCAACGGCGTGTAACATGCAACAGTCAAATTACTTAAGGGAATAAGGTTCATATCGGACTGAAAATAACACAGTCTTTAAAAATGTAACCGGCTGTATTGGCAGTTCGGACATATACTGAAGCTACAAAGCTGATCCAGCCGAGTGACCTTCTACTCGCCAGTTTCCGGCAGACTGTCTCCATCGTTTACTAGTTTGTTTTTTTACCCAGTCCAGCGTCAACTTTTGTTTTTCACATACGCTTCTATCGGTTAAAATTACTCTGCGCGCGGGTTCACTTCTTGAGTTATTATTTGCGCAGGTAACTAGACGGTGGAGCCACGATCAGCGAGCCGCAGTCGCCTCATCCTTCCCATCGGCTTGGGCAAATACTGTCAATGAGTATATTATTGGCTGTTGTCTGACAAGCCGTCAGTATACTTCTTCTGTGCGGAAGGCTAGCCTAGCTGTCCCCTGGTGTTGATCTCTGCATGGTTCAAGTCTGACACCTTTAGGTTACTATGGTTACCACAACCTCTTTCTTTGCCGATCACCGAATCGTGATCCCCGCCCAAGCCCTCCCCTCTTAAAGTTACAAGCCTCATTAGTAAGTGACAGTCTTAGCATAGCTTTATTAGCTGTAAATCGCTTTGCAATTAGAACATACTTATCGCAAAGCACTTTAAATTACATGATATTAATTAAGCTCTTGAACATTCCTTGCATGTTAAGCAAAACTGACAAAAATAATTACAAATGGCTTTCTGTGGTATGTGCTGCCTGCCTGTCAATAGCAATCTTGTATTTGATAAAAGTGGCGCTTCGCGTTGCAAAAATAGCCAAACATTGTCGGCTTCCGCTGTTTGATAGTTAGGGTTGGTATGGTATTCCTTTCCGGAGGAAAAATGCAGATACCGGTTTCGAAAAATACGAAAAAAAAGCAGTGGTATATGAAATTTCATCCCCATATTTTGCTACTTATCGAATTTGGCATTGAAGATTATCGTTATTATTTTAAATACCGATGGCGATTCAAACAACAGTAAACTAAAAGCTTTAGATCAGTGGCCCCGCGTATTCTTCAAATTGCATTCTCTGAATAAGAACTCTATACAAACAGGAGGTTACTATGCAACTTAAAAGTCTACAATGTTTAGTTTGATTTGATTTTGAATGGGTTAATTTCTCGGGAATTAATGGCGCTAGAAATTTCGAACTCATTAGTGTTCTACTGATGGAAACAATTCTTCGAGGTGTGAGCTTTTTTGAGTAGATTAACAAAAGACCTCCAACTTAATTAAAGAACGTTCAATGGGATTTAGGCGTCAATGTTGTTGATCAAGCAGACAAACATGTTTGACATAGGATTAAAAATCTTCTTAAGAATTTCAGAAATTTTAAGATTGTTTTGAGTGCTTCAGGCAATTATGGCAGCCGATTTGGTTCAAATTTGTCTTATTTGGCTAGGTTTGAGAGTTAATTTGACTGGGAGGTGTTCATATTTTGGTTACTTTGGACCTCGATAACAATTCATTGCTAAACAGAGATCTTGACCCTTCAAATATTTTCTAGCAGTTTATCTTATCATAGAATATTTCCTGGTTACGAAACAAGTCAAAGAGTCCACCCCTCGCTTGAAGAGATGACTTTCACATGCCTTTACATGACTTTCACATGCGTTTACAAAGCTGCCTGTCGAAATTTTGGACAATAAGGTGGTCGAGAAGGTCCATTTTAATTGTTAGTATTTTGCCCCCCGGCGGGGGAGGAGTTGTTAAATATGCTAGTAGGGTCAGGCGGGACGTGGCGTTGTCAGTAATAACAGCGTCATTAACCGCACAATAGCTAAACGATTTCCTAGCTGTCAAAACTTAGCGGTCGGATGGTTTTTACCGCAAACTGTGACCTGCATAAGGGATGGACAGTGCTTCAGAATTGTGCTCAACAACGAGGACTTCAGACGTCACTTCCATTTGTGGTCGACTAATATAAGTGAACAAAAACCACGAGGAGCTAATTAGCGCTATTATATTTGAATAATCCCGAGTTTATAAGGAACACACCACGTCACAAGATGTTTGCTATCACTTGTCTGTGAACCGCCAAAGCCTTTATACACAACATGTTGTGCGGGCCACTGACTATGAAAGACACGAGCAACAAGCATTCCCTGTGGAAAAGAAGTACCTCAGATGAAGAAATCATGTACAAAGCGTGGAGCGTACACAGTGCGGAGCAGCGAGATGTAAACAACAACTGGGACCAAGTCAAGCTGAGTCTTTCACGATTCCTTGGTGATGATCAAGAGAGGGTTCCGACCGCAACAAAAGTCGAAAACCAAGATCAAGTCCGCCACAGTGAGCAGAAAATCTCGTTAAATGGAGGCTTGAAAACGGAAGCAGGGGAAAAAGAAATGGAAAGACCTCAATTTCAAATAACAATTGAACAACCGATTCGCCACGTTACGCCTTCTTGTAATGTCACATTTCCTTTGTGGTCGAAGCCCCGCAGCATGTACGGTAACGGACGTCGTGCTTCGGACGGTTTACTCGCTACCTCCGTGCCTTTTTCTGGGAGAAACGCTGCGGTGTTTAGCCCTCTTTCAGAGGAAACCAGCGCGAATCAGGCGAATGAAGACGATTCTTGCATAAACGGGACTTACAATTGTAACAGCGGGGTTTCTTCGATAAATTGCCGCCGATTTTCCGATGGTTGCGTTCGCAGTGTTCCAATGTACAAAGAATATAAAAAGGTCAGCGTGGTTTTACCTCAGCCGCGGAGGAGCGTGAAGGAAGAAGTCGCGACAAGTCGCAGCACTAATGACGCTACAAGCGACAAAGACGTGAAGCATTTTGAAAATGCTGATTGCAGCAGAAACGAGGAAGACGACCGTTGGAAAGAATTAGTGGCGAAAGCGCAAGGATTCAAAAGTGTCAAAGCCAACGGGGCAAGTAATCTTAGAAGTTTACGAGTAGAGGACGTTAAAGGGAACATAAGTCGTTCCTTGGAGATGGAAGAAGTTTATAGCGACGTTAGCAGTGAGGCATCCTTTTCATCAAACAGTTCGTATCACTCATCGTCTGAGAGTGATAACGCTGTGTACAGCGCGCTAACATTAAAGCCGATATCCGGAGAATTAACGAATTACAAGGCAGAAGGCCACACAAGTGTAACCTCAAATGCTGGAAGCACAATTCGTCGAGCTTCCCTTCAACCTTCGCTAAGCTCAAACTCGAGCAAACCTCACCCGCGCAGATATTCTGTCGCTACAGTTAGTCCGTCGCGTGCGTTCGACCCTACAAAAACCGCCAAACTTTCTGGGTACAGCACGCAAAGCGCATTAGAGCAAGCGCGGCAACTTCTTACCAAGTTGCAGTCGGAGGGAAAGAACAAAAATAAGAAAGAAAGACTGGAAGAATTGAGTAGAGCGCTTAAGTGGATTCTAGAAGAACTCAATCGCATTGAAACGCCGGACAAGGAGCTTGTTAGTTTGTTTATAAGCTTGCGTGCAAAAATTGTAAACTTGAAGGCCGAGCTGAAGACGGAAGAGTTTGATGCGACCTCTATTGACCCCGCTGAAGAAATCGACAGCGCCCCAAGACTGCAGAAACTTATGACAGAAGATGGCGTCACAAACGCTCGATCCAGGCGTTTCAGCTGGTGTTGAAAGGAAAATATTTTCTCTTGCGGGTAAGATGTTAAGAAACTTGTTTTCTTTCATAACAGTTATATTGTTTCCGGCACACGCATAACAGTTCAACTCCTGCTATATACATCCTATACATAACCTAACATGCCGGTTTACATTCAAACCCTCAACCCCTATGCTAGTAGATATCAAATTGTGCCATTGTTCATTGTTTGTCTCACACCTCAAAATTAAAACAAGTCTCAATGTACACACAAGGAAGTTGTTAGCAATGTGAAGCAGCGAAGAGGTGTAGTAAAGTTGACAACTTCAAGGAAAATTCAAGACTTCCTTTGTAATTTGCAGCTATTTGTCACGAAGTGAAAATAGTTTGCGTGGGAAAACCATTCTAGCGCGACAACGTTATTAAGAGGAATGATCAATTTTTTCATAGCCAAAACAGTTTTATTGTGTTCTACTCTTGTCAAGAATTTCCTTTGTGTTGCAAATTACTTTCATTCTCTTTGCAAACCACAGCACCGAACGCAAACACTTTAAATCGGGCTAAACTAATGCTGGATTTCTCCATGCTAAGGGTTTTGACACAAAACACTGCCCTTCTTGATAAAATAACGAACAAATAGATACTTGAAAACATATCATAACATTTGCAACTTCCGATAGCTTGTCACGAAACGAGTAATTTGTTCGTTCTCGTTCTGTAAACAAGACCAGTTTTGACAACATTTACTCTTTTTACAAATTACTTCAGAAAACGTGTCGTGTTTTAGTGTCTTTGACCGAAAATAAGGACGATGAATTCGCGTCGATGAATTCATGTCTATATCTATGATGCCTGCGTCAGGTTTGCGTGTTTAGCCAGAAAAATATCATTACGGTTGAACAATATAAGAGCTGTGAGGTCAGGGGGTGAAGCCCAAGTAATCCAAGTTCTAAAGAAACGCAAAGCAAACATTTGAGTACAACGTAAAATTAATGAGACGTTTTCAATTCTTTTTGTTTTAACCCTTCAAAGGCATTTTACGCAGTACTTGATATTAAGCCAAAGGAATTGACGCAAGCTTCTCAGGAATGTGCTCAAAATAACTTATTAGAAGTTTGCTCCATGATCTAGCAACTTTCAGTTTCGAGACAGAAACATGACTCAAGTATTAAGTCACAGTCTTGTTTTATCGCAATCGTGAGTTTAAACTGTTTTTATTTTTATTTTTTATTTTTAACGAATAAACCTTAGAAACTGACCATGAAAGCTGAGAAACAATTACCCGTATTAACTGCACCATTTTCGGTGTCATTTGTCCGGCTGGCTGGACCGAGTCATTTCAGTGAAACGAATTAACAATTAACATAGAATCCAGACTTCTGGGCTTTAAGCCTCGATTCAGTGTTGCAGAGAAAATGTTACTGATCACTTGACGTAATTCGCCTCTTTTGGAGTAGAAAAACACTGGCCACGAGAGATTCAAAACATAGTTATATGTCGCGCAAGGCGCACACGTTTCACAAAGTTCTACTACTTTTAACCAGGAGCTACCAAAATAGATCGGCAAAGGAAGTGGACTTAATTCGAAATAATCCTTGTTCTAGAAAATAGAGATAATTGGCTAACCCTTTTTGTGTATGGCTAATCCCATGTTATTCGGTGTATATTTGTATGTCGAGGAAGAAGTCACGTCTTGCTCTATGATCAGACAAAATACGATATATTGGCATTTGTAATACCTCAAGATATGTGAGTGCCTTGTAATCCAGTCAGTATAATCTTAGGCGCTCGAACATGCCGGCAAGCACGTAGTGTGCATGAAACACGGCAAAGGAAAATAAGCGAAGTTGAGGTTCAGTCAAAGAAAGCTTCAACTCAGACTTCAGGCGCCTTTTAATCATAGGCCTTTCTTGAATAATAACAAAATTTGATGCTCCGACAATTACGAAAACGTTCTGCAGAAGTCTTTCTTACAGCGGTAGTGTGTTATGGAACGGCTTGCCTCTGGAGATGCGGCAATTGACATCCCCTAGTATATTTAAGGGAAAATTAAGAGACATAAATTTCGATAGACAAATAATTTAACTAGCGATATCCTGTTTTTACGCACGGCCTCCTTGAAAAGCAGGTGTTTTCTTTTCATCTTTATTATTTTAGTTTCTTTTATCTTAGTTTTCAGATTAGTTAGGAAGTTAGTTTTTTCTATACTTTAATGTAAATGTATACCTGAAGGAAATACCGTGTTTAAATAAAGTTACCTTACCTTACCTTACCTTACCTTACCTTTTCAAAAACCCTGTATTTCACACATACAGAAGTTCGAGTCACTCCTGTCTACACGTATACAGCGCCTGACAGCGGGTGATTTACTAGATTATACCGACAAGTATATTTTGCCTAGTCTTGCAGAGCTTATAATTTATAGTTTTGCTAGCTGTGATGGGCGTTGAAGGAAAATTTCAGGGAAATATAGGAGCGACCCCATTATTGAGACTGATATTTCACTTCAGTCGAAAACGAGTTCACGTCGACCCTGACATGTTTTTGTTTCAATTAAAACCTCTTTTAGATCGGAAGAAAAAAAAATTGTCTGAACCGGCGGAAAGAAGAGGCATTTTCTTATTAAACTCAAATTTCATCACTTCCCATTCTCAAATTTAAACTTAAAAATTGACAAGTACATGCGGTTATCCCATCAACATAGCAAATTCTTATTTATGTGCCTGAAGTCTCATTCCCGATAAGGGTTGGCCATTTATCAGTGTAGGGTACTAGGGTTTCATCGGAAAACGCTATATTTAGTTGTCAATCATACAAACCAAATGGCAAGAACTATCAAAGTCATCACTTGTGGTTGAATAACCAAAACAAACGCAAATGGCGCAATCAAGCAATCCGAATTCGAAAGATTTTGCATACCTTTCAGCTTTGAAAAGCACCAGGGGAAATTCGTCTTTCCAAGGCAGTCTATAGTTTTCCAACCCATGTTCGCAACCGCTACAAACATAACCTCATTGAACAGGTTACAAGCATGTTGGCAAGAATTCAAAACTATTCCACGTTCCCTTCAAACTCTTGTAATAACATTTTTGTGTATGAAAATAACATTAAACTTGGAAAATTTGTTAAGCACTGGTCGCCGTTTACTTTCAATCGGTCAAACTTGATTTATAAATCAAGTCAACTGCACAAAATATGGCGACGTTAGAGGAGAAGGTTGACGCGCTTTTCCAGTTTCCTGAAAAGCAAGTATACAAAAGCAAGAACGCCAAGTACAACCGGTTAGCCAAAACACGGGTAACTGGGGTGCCCAACACGAGTGTGAAAACTTTAGTTTGCGGTGTAAATGAGCGTAACACTGACTTTCTGGTCACGATTGTAATGGTGTTTCTCCTTACTTCGTTTAAAAATCTTCATATTTTCTTTGGATGCCATTTCCGAGAGAAAACGCCTTTTTATCAAGTCAATACGTTCTCTCTGTATAGCTCATTATTTCTTGTACTCTACTGTTTTGTCTGTAAGAAAATACTTCAAGGAAAAAATTGTATGTCGATTACACTGATGATTCTGTTTATTTCTTCAGATATTCAAGCAAGAGGAAAAGATCAAAGCGATTTTATCAAGCGGAAATTTTGTTCGTATCAGTAATACAAAACAAATTATATATTTTATAGACAGTTGCAGAGTAATCCTAATATGATTTGTTTTATAGTAGCAATAGCGTTTATTTATAGTGAGAAAACACGACTTTTGAAAAGTAGAACAATATTGATTGATGTCGATAGGTGATATTTATAATTTTGATTTAATGTATGTGATATTCATGATATAAACCTTGAAACTTTTTGGTTGATTGCATTTAATTCAGTATCCCAAATTTTTCGTTAAAACAGCCGTTGTGGTGTCAGCTTCAAAACTTTCCTTTCCTATAACCATTCATATGATTCATATGAATGGTTATGATTCCTTTGAGGATAATTTGGTTCTGTATAAAGAAAAAATGATAAAGATTAAGCTTTTAGTTCAATTTTCTCTTTGAGTTGTTGCGTTATATCGATTCTGGTTAGGCCCAATTAAAACGTCGAATCTATCATCAGCGTGCCGCTTAGTGTCGCAGTCGTACTGCAGGTAAAACACAGACACATCACAGTCGAGCTCCAGTCACGTTGAACTGGTACTACAGTTCTCTGGCAGTCATGCCGCAGTCGTGGCCGCAGACATGCCGCGTATATACCGCAGACGTACCGAAGTTGCAACTCTTCGAGTTTGACATGAGAAGCAAATATTGCAATGATTGTTAAAAGTCTTGGGACAGCTCTAAACGGGTTTGACCCGTTGAAAGTTAATCATACAAATAGTTTAGTGGATGAGTACGACGTCAGTAACCACTGCAATTATAAATAACATGCCATTCTTACTCGTTGATTTTGGTCGTCGCGTTAGTATGAAAATCGCTACCTGGAGACCAAAATAACGGCTGCGATGGACACTAGAAAAGTAGTTGATTGAAGTAAATTTGTACACGTAAGGGTCCTAGTATAAGCATTACTGTGAGCGTGCGGTTACTGATCATCAGTATTACAAAAATATATATATATTTCAATTTGTGTTCTCCTTTGATCAATCCATGACAGGATCAAAATTTTGAGTTGACGAAAATAAACAACAAGACGCCTTTGTAACAAACAAATGAGCCCGTAATATAATAAAATATGGATTCAAGCCAAGGTTTCTGTTTTATTTATAGTTGTCCCATGCCATATCCCAAAACAACACAAAACGTTTTTATGGCGGATTGGCGTAGACTGCCACCCAGGTTTGTCGTTATCTCGCTAGACTCTGGATATATTGGACTTCCGATCGGAAGATCGGAGTGGGGGAAAGTGGGGGGGGGGGGGGGGTTAACATCACGTGACCTTAAAATCTCTTATTTGTGTTCAAGATTTAGTTGCTAGCGACTTAAACTTATTCAGAATGGTAAGGGGTCACCATTGGTTGACCTTGATGTCACCAACTTATTACCCTGATTACCAACTTCTCACAGCGCAGCTACTTACACCTTAGATGTGGTATTAAATCTGTCAGTTTAGCAAGTAGGAAGTTTGACCCGTAAGTCTGGGATTCGAAATATGGCGTATGCATCATTGCCACTGTCCACCCTAGTCCCGGTTGATCGAAAGCCGGTTGATATTTTAGTTCTCCCGCTACGATGATTTAGGTATTTTTAAAAGCTTAATACTACTTAGACTACTTCAGTAGTGTTCCTCTTCATAGGCCAAAGGAAAAGCGTATTTCGACTTAATAAAGCTTAATTACTATCAAATAAAGTAATATTACTCACAATGAAGTAGTCCTTTGCCTTTTCTGGTCGTTTTTGCCCATGTATTTCGTAGACAAAGCGTGAAAAACAATCCCCTCGATTCAGAAATAGCGCCAGCATGGACAACCCGCCGGCATTCGTAGACGAGCTTTGTAACCAACCGTTTTCTTCGAATCAGAGGCGCGGGCGCTAAGCGGGGATTTGCCGAGAACGGGGATATTTCTGAATCGAATGGATCTAGTGCTTTCCGAGATTTGTCCACGAGATATATGGGGAAAACGCCAGAAAAGACAAGGAAATGGACTGCTTTGCTGTGAGTAAAATGTAACTTAATTTCTTAGAAAGCTTTAAATTTAGTTTATTTAGCACATGCTCCTCTCGCCCCACACCAAGGAGGGATGATAGTCCATCGCAGTGTTACCCCGTTAACTCTCGTGTCCAAGGAAACAATACGACCCCATGTAAAGACCAAATTCTCCTCTCGCTAGCATTTTGAATACCACCCTAGCTGACTCGAGGGACAGACTAAACTGATTCTCTGGATCATACTATTTACTGCACGATGGTCTTTTAGGTTCACTTTAAGGCCGTTTGTAGCTGATAAAATGGCCACAATTCATGCAAGATTACAAGCTCTACAGTCTATTTCACGTTACTTTCTGCTTATACAGCCAGTGAAATTGCAGTTGAAAGGCAAGGTAAGAAAGCTCTGTCTCCGTTTCATCCAAAAACAATTTGTGCAACAAGAGTGTGATCCCTACTTCATAAAGACAGTGACAGATAAAGAAAACTGACTGAAGTCTAGCGTCTTCATCGAGACATGCGCACCATTCACCTTCGTTTCTTAACTACAATTAAACTGAATTAATAAAGGGACAAATTAATCTGGACGTCTGCCCAATCAATTCGCAGTGTTTTGCGGCTGTCTTGAGGCAGTCATGAGAGCTGTTGTCAAGGGAATATAAATATTATAAGTAGACAGGGCTTCGCACAAACATCTTTTTGCGATGCATTTGACAGTTGTACGGTCCGCTGAGCTGCGTGAGGTCAACTTGCCCACTGCCTAAATTTACGAAACAAAAACACAAGCAAGACTGGGCACGTCTTAGCTGTAAGCCAAACACATTCTCTCAAGATCGGTTCCAACCAAATCTTCCTATAATTTCATGCTCCTCTGGGGAGGCTTTTTCACTCTGAAAAAACTATGCCCAATAGTTTTTTGGCGTTCATCTTTCGTAGAATCACTGAAACCGGCGAAGGCCAATCACCACTGAGTTAGATACCAAAAGCCGTTATCCAGGAACGCGCGAAAAAAATCCCTAGAAACCTCCAAACTGGCCCTCACGTGTACCGGAAATAGACAGACCATAGACAGTAATTAACAGATTTCGTTCGATTTACACAACCATTGTGCTACTTTAATACCTTTAACAACAAAAGAATTATTTGCATTTAGTTAAGTCTTTATGTCTGACTGTAAACAAACTTAATATAAATACTCGTGAAAGTTACTTGCATTTGAACCGGTAAGAAAAGACTTTCTCTTTCAGTTTCTTGTGCCGTGAAAGCAACTTCTTTAAGGGCTTCTTTGTGGCTTGTTTACCGGCTCGCGAATTAAATTGCTCAAATTCCCCAAAACAATAGCATATTGTTGTAAATGTCGCTAGGGGAATGCAGCCCAGAAAATTAGTTTAAAATTTATGATTACCTTAAAATAGCCAGTTTGTGTGTCAAATTAGCCCCATAAAGTTATTAGGGAGTGGTTGAAGCCCGAGTGATTTTCATTTCTTTCTACGTAACGCAGCAGGAAAGTCACTTAAGCACGTGGTTGCGTTCGCGCAGCACATGTACAAATTCTATTTTACAAACATTTCTGTTAGATAAATTTCGCTTTCCAGTGACACAACAATAAACTTCATAATAACTTATTGTTAATTTATGTGCAATTTGAATTGAACACCATCTGTGCCTAAACATGTACACATTTCGATTGCTTCCTAATACACTGCAATTCTACTTTTGCATTCCGACTAGAGTCCGAAAAAACTTGGATCGAAATAATTTTCTCACCTGTCACTTGTGCCAACCACATGCCACACTTGCGCTGATTTCAAAACTAACAAGCCCGTTTGTTACCTTTTTAACTCTCAATTAGTTTAGAAACTCAACAATGAACTAGGTGACGATTACAATCGTATAGATTTCATTACTGTTAGCCCTTAATCACTAAATCAAGCTAGCCCTTCTTGGAAATGTATCGTGAAAGTCTTTAACTATTGGAACGTATGAAAAGCTAGCGCTCAAATCGACCGAATGATCCACTATGTCAAACTCATACGGTTCGTCCAGATCGCTATTTAAGGTCCTTTGAAGTTTGATCTTTCTTATTCCTGCTTGAATCTTTGTAAATGTTCGCATAATGTCTTTGTCTTGAGCTCGCAGGTCAGCAAGTTCCTTTCTAATCCACTCGAAAGCTTTCTCGATTTGCTGAATTCGTTCTTTTTCTGTTTTGTGAGCGGCATTTGTTATATTCTCCAAGAGATCTTTGGCCGTTGGTCGTGTTGAGTTCCGCCGTGCGGTAATGTTGTTATTCAGTTCAGAGAAACGTCGTAACGGTTGCGATTCCAAACTTTCCTTTGTCCCAACAACTTCTGGCAAAGTATAAAGCTTGTTAAATTTTCCCTCTTCGATCTCAGCTCTATCCAACTCAAGAGAAACTTTCTTCAACTTTTTGAATTCTTCTTCAAGTTCTTCTCGTTGTTCTTTGGTGATGCCATTACTCATTTTCACCGCTGGCTTAACACTGTTATCTTTTGCCCACGGCGACGGTTGGCTGACTACAGCGTAAGTGCAGCCAAGTGAAAAAGTATTCGGTAATGTTTTTGACCTTTCATTGTTTGCTCTCACTTCTGATGAGTTTTTGACAACTGCACTGTTCAGCCCCCCAGAAGGCTCCACTAGGCACTCAGCCGTGTCCCACGCAGGTTCGGGCTTGCGCATTAGAAAATTTGGTGACGCGGGCATGCTCATCGATTGCGGAGGGATTTCAATTCGCACAGACTCGATAAACAGGTTGCTATTAGGTTTCTTTGATTCCTCTTCCTGGCTCACAGACTGCGCCACTGTCGTAGTGCTTTCGTCCTCTCGGGCATCTTCGGATAGTCTTCGTAGCTTCTGCGAAGGCTTGATGAAAATTTCCGAAGTTGTGTCAACCACTTGTTTACCATTTCCTTTGTCTCTCTGTTCAACATTCACCGGCTTTATTTCAGCACCATTTATTTGCTCTATCTTGTTTTTATCATCAGGTGGTTGACTATGCTGTTTTTGCGGCAGATGCAGTGTCACCTTGAACTGTTGTCCGAGCTTTCTTCTTCTTTGTTCCCGCTGACCAGTCGAGCCTTGCGTGTTCAGATCTGCTGTGTTATTGTTGAGATCTAGCGAGTGCATTGCTTTATGCTCTGCAATGACCTTCATAGGACTTACTCCTGTGGTCCAACCTCGCGGTCTGAAAACATTCTCCTGCAGAACTTGAAAGCTGTTCTTCCTGGTTGGCTGTCTGCTTTGATCTTTTTCGTCGTGCGCGAAATTTGGCGCAGTTATCAGCGACACACTTCGTGCGCGCCGCGCGGACCTGTTTCCTTCGCCTCGCGCACGTTTCCATTTACTGTACAATGTCTCCGAGTTGAGATTTTCAAGTGATCTTGAAAATGTACGCAGTTTGCCGATGTCTCGTTCTCTATTCCAACTTTCTCTGTGAGAATTTTCATCCCTCGTAGCTTCTGTTGGTGAATCGGACATTTCTCAAACCGTAAGGACTAACTTTCTAAGCTTGGTACTATTTCCAACTTTATTCAGCCCTTACGTTCAGGAGGTGAAGGCCAAATCTCTTCGTCTCCAAAATTTAAAGCGCTGTTATTAAAAAATACAAGAAAAGTTAGACAAAATGGACATTTTTTCACTTTTTCACTATTCCCTTCACTGACTATTGAAGTCTTTAGTTAATCCACTTTTCAAAATAATTTTTAAATTTAATAGCCAGGCTCGTTCATTAAACTTACAAATCTTGAATTTATGTTGATTTGAGGATCTAGACAACGAAAGACAACTTGGACTTAGTCCACAGGGTATCGCTAAAGACTTACATGAGACGAGCTGATGTTTGCAAGCACACTGAACGAAAGAGAACAAAAGTCTTTTTGTTGCAGAGGTGAAGATAATGATTCATTTCCGTTTGGGGGCAGGGTAAGCTTTTAGCTGTACTCAGCTCGCTTTGTGTTCCTGCAAATCTGACTTTTTCATTAATAGAGGTGTCAACCTCAGCGCAAATATTGTTAAACAAAGACCCTTAACGGCGTATTTGAACAGTTATATTTCATGTACGAACTTTAATTTTTAAATAACAATATGGTTTTTAAATAAATGTAAGGAAGATCCTCGCAGTTATTAACGCAACTTATGCAGTTGCGAAAAGAAAGCCTGAAAAAATCAGGCTTGCCGGGATTCGAACCCTGACCTCTGCGATACCGGTGCAGCGCTCTAACCAATTGAGCTATCAAGCCAACTGGTTCGTAATATACCCGGGAAAGATGAAGATGAAATTATGAATACATGAAAGTCATATATTTGAACTGCGGAATGAAGAAATAAATGTAAGGAAGATCCTCGCAGTTATTAACGCAACTTATGCAGTTGCGAAAAGAAGCCTGAAAAAATCAGGCTTGCCGGGATTCGAACCGGCAATACCTGGACAAAATTTGGCCATTTTGTTTAGGACTGGCTCAGTGTACTTAGACTCTATAAGTGAGTTTAATTTTCATTAATTTTCATTAATTTGAGCTTTGCTCTACCAGCTTACGATCAGAGTGACTTTACGGATTAAGGTCCTTGCAAAGCAACAGCAAGAAATATCCAGCAGAGTATGGATTTCCTACGAGCGACACTGCAACCAGCGTTATTGAAAATGAAGTACCGTATCCCTGTTTTATTTCAATCTTAGCAACTCAACGTGATCTTTTTAAAGAAACTATACGCTACTCTCACTCACCTCACGTATGCGTTCCGTGTCTTTGGGGCCGGTTTTGGTTTTCGCTCAGACATCAACCAACTGGCAGATTTGAATTCCAACACAAGACCTTTTGTTACTTTTATGGAATGTACCAAGTACTTAGCATTCCTTGATCAAATGACAGGACAAAAAGACAATAGTTAATTTCCATCGTTAATCTTGAAAACAGGTGCCCAAGAATCGAACGATGGTTTCTTTTCACCTGCTTTTAATATCACATCATGTGGACTACAATAGAGAATAAGACAGCCATTGTACGCATTTTGGTCCACACGACAATACAGAGTCCTTTCTAATTGTCATGGAAATACTGCATTACCCGAAGAGTAAAACAAATTTGTAAGTTATCCGTGTAGCTGATTGTACTTTAGTGAATTTAGTTTTCGAGCCAGGCAAGTAAGAACTGCAAAACGGAAAGGATATTTCCATGACAAAAAACGAAACTGCATTAAACACTATAAAAGCCTTTTTCAGTCTTATGCATAATTTTTTCCCATTGCAATGGAGGAAATTTTTTGTTTAGGAACAATGTGTATGAAAATCTCTAGAGGAAAGAACTAATTTAACTTTAGTTGTTTGTGTTTTCGTCAGAACGCAGTAAACAACATTTCAAGACGTTATTAACTTCTTGTTTACAGAACTTTTCAGTTTTCAAGGCATAAAAAAGCATTCAAATAAAAATTCTTTAACAGTGACGAGTTTGTTTACGTCATTACACTTCGAATTGCGTGTAAAATTTAAAAGCACTGATTCATGAGCACACGAAACAGACACTCAAAAATCAGCTTTGTTTAGCGAAACACGAATCATTATTCTCTAGGTCGTAGAAAAATCACTGGATTTATGGATGTAATTGAAGGAGTACACGCTCTGCAATTAAATTGGAATCGTTATAACCAGCGCCGGCAATTACTCAGGAATTAGGAGGGGCAGTAAGAGGATGAATAACAAAAACTCCGCCTCTAACCTAACATCTTTTGTCCTTGTTGTTGTTTGCTTTTCCTAAACCCTCCAACAAGTTTCAGTCAAAACAAGGAATAGGTCACACCACAGGCATTTTCTATCAGTTAGAACTGGTTTGTCAATTTCATATCTCTTCAGTTCTGTTTTACAAACTTTATGAGGTCCTATGATGTTGTGTAACGGATACTTATCTAACCCTCCCAAATGAATGTAGTTTTGTAAGTGAACAATCGATCCCTCGAGAACAAGTTATATATTACCAAATTCTCGCATACAGCAGGTTGTAACGCTGAGTGTTCACGGGCCTACAAGAAAATGCTCATAGTGATTGATTCCGTATTACATAACCAACCCGAACAATGCTTCTCTTAGCTTACTGGCCAAAGATTGCATAACGTGTCTTTCTCACGGCATTGTTAATTCACGTTAATTAGCAAGTGTCGGAAAACGAGTCTTTTTAGTACCAAATAAAAGATTGAGGCCCGAAAAAAAATCAGAGTACATAATTGAATCGAGTGATTTAGGCTATGAGGTGATTCATAAGCACAACGAGTAAGTTACAATCACCACATAATCAACCAAGAGTGAGTGGAATAAAACGGTTCTCCACCACGGTAGTCATTTCCAATTCTTATCATATACTGATGTACCGTATTTTCTCGATTAAACGCCGGGTGCAAATAAACGCCCGGTATACACGGTCGAAGTTGAAATAAAAGTCCCCGGCGTTTATTCGAGGTACTGTCGTTTATTTCAATCTGAATATTTTTCTCATCGACAATTGTCGTAATCAGTTTAGCAATTTAAAGAGGGTTCATGAACCACCATAGTGATTTGTTCAATTTGTTTTGTTCATCCCAGCTAAAGGAAGTTGGTGTAATGTAATGTACTCTACTGTGCACCCAATTCTCCTGCCTAAGTTTTGAATTTATCGACTATATACATGCGAAATCGGTGTTATTTTGTTCCTGTTTATCGTTTATGTTTTTGCTGTATTTTTCTGTATGAATTTAGTTGTGCCTTCGTTAGAACACAGTTAGAGCGTTAGAAGAACGTTAGAACGAGGTCTAGGTTAAAATAAACGCCCCCAGTGTTTAATCGAGAAAATACGGTAGTATTTTTGGCCGTTTTTTGGGACAAACGGCTCATTAGCCTCTCGGCGAGAACTTTTGAAAGCCTCGGCACGCTTGCCATACAGTTTCCTTACAAAGCATAAAACAGGGTTACTCGCTGATAACCTGCATGCGTGCGATGAAGCAATCTTTTTTTTTTTCACTTTAGCTCAGTGTTTGCAGCTGCTACCCATTGGAGAGGGAAATTGAGAGAAACCAGGTTCGAGGGGTCGTTCGAGGGAGAAATATGTCACCGAAAAACAAGTTGAACTTCGTTTTCAAGTTCAACTTCATTTTCCAATACCAACTCTGTAACTAGCATTTTTTTTCCTATTTTTAAAAACTGGAGATTTTTCAATAGTCACTTCTTTTTTACCTCAAACCTCCAAACAGTACTGTAAGAAGAGAGCTTTTTCTGCTTAGAAAGACGAGTTGCCTAAGCTGTATAAGTGCAACGCCCACACTAAGCGCGGCAATATTTAGTGCTCAGCCAAATAGATTCCACAAAATCGTTTAACCTCAAGAAAAGATGGAATAATCAACATGTAGCGAGCGTGTGACAAAGAAAAATCTGAGTACCTGACGGGAATCGAACGTATGACCTTCCATACAAGTGTGGGGTGCTCTAGCCACTGAGCTACTGGGAGACTCGTGGTAAGTATCGTTTAACCTTGTTCGATTCGGCATGTTAAACACATTTGGCTTCGCTGATGAATGACGTTAATTGATGTTGAATAATGTTGAACAGTTTGATTGCCAACAAGCATTCATATAACAAGGTTGTATTCAATCATGTTAAATGGTGATGAATCCGTTGAAACCTTTAGACTGAAGACAAGTTTCATATTTACAAAAAGGAACAAACTGTTTTTTTATTCACATCCATTAATTAAATAATAATAATTTAATGTTAAATATTATTTAAGGTGGAGAGCATTGCTCAACAGTCTAAAGAATGAACTGAACTCTATTTTTGATTTGTGTAGAAAGTGCTGGCATCCGCATGCATTAGTGTTATGGAACCTTAAAATGAAACTAAAACAGAACCAGGAAATTTTCAACTAGACACTCCCATTCGTGCATGAATGGTGTTTTCAAATTTATACAATTCACAGGGCCGACCTTCAAAGTTTTGCGGGGAATCAGATTGCACTGCAAAAAGACCGAAACATGCTTCATTGCTGTCAAATGAAAGATCCTTTTGCTTGTCAAATGTACTTAGTTAATAACTCGATATCAGACTGTGAACAGACTATCGAGATTTATACGAAAAAAGGAAGCCAGGAAGTAAAAAAAAAAGTCTCGCCGATTTTCTTTTTCCCGCGCTAGTCTCATCTGTTAGGAGCCTGTTTACATGCTTTGAGTCAGTGTTATCATTGAAACGGATTAATTTAGTTAACCAACTCAAATCTCCATGTGGACCCGTATAGAAGAACATATTTATCTCAAGCGCCAAATCTTTCAATCACACATTGGACAAGGCAAACGCTTTCTACTAGAATGACTGGCTGTTTACTTCTTTTTTTACTTTCTTTAGGCTATAAAATTAAAACTTTGACTTTGCCACCTTTATATTTATCCTTAGCACAACAGGCTTTTCCAGAATTCTAGAGTGCAAACCAGTTTCATAGACAGCTCCCACGTCGTATTGCTTTTACCACTGAAGGCCTTTTAACTCTCTCGCCGACTCTCACATGCTTTCTTCGAGTTTAGGTCAGCTCAATGTTTCGTGAGAATCGACTCTCGCACTCGTTTAACAACCAACTCCCATGCATGCGTTCTAGACTCTTCACCACTCTCATTCCTTCTCGTGCAACCTCTCCCTCCTATCGACTTCTCCCCGAGAATCCCTCCATCTAACTGATAAACTCTCAAGCGCTGTCGCTACCTTTTGTGCGTTCTTCCATGTTTGATTTCTCATCAAATTATATTCAGTTAGCTCTCGTTCTAGTTTGCGGCCTCAGAGCCTTCTAACAGACTTCATTTAATCTGCTTCATTTATCCAAGTGAATTCGCCATAGTCAATTTCCCCATCACCATCTTCATCCAACATGTCAATCAACTTGGTCAGCTGATCATCTGTCATGGGAACTCCAATGCTCTTGAGTCCCATTCGAAACTCCTCTCTGGTCACTGATAAGCTATTGTCCTTGTCAAACTGGTTAAACAAGTCTATCAACCGGTAATTCTTGTCCTGGACGTATTTCTTGAGGATGTAGATCAGGTCTTTTGTCTTATTGTCGCCGACATCGAGTGTAGCAGCTTTTTCTGACCGTTTGCTGAAAGTGCAGGTAATAGTAAGTCCAGGATGTTGCCCCAATAACAATGCAACAAGTTCTTGAGTCTCTAGAGTGACAACAACACTGTTGAGAAGGATCTTTTCTAAGGCGGTGTCGATGTTGTTTTTCATTGCTGAGAGAAGGCCAAAAGCACCACTATTTTGGAGTGGGTTAAGTCCGATTCTGGGAGAAAAGATTCGAAATTGACTTTGAGTCACAGATTGTTAACATTGATACGACCTATTTTATCGTATCCTCGTCATCACATGAGAGAGAGAACTGGGGACGAGTCAGCTGCGTAGCCGTTTCAGTTGAGAGTGTGTCACGTAATTTGCTTGACTTAATATTTTAAATGAAATAGAAAATGGCCGTTTTGTACCTCATAACGTAATGTAAATTAAACACTCAAGGGACTTTGGAAGAAGTATGGAAAGCCCCGCCTGCTGTTGGAGTTCACATGAACTTTCGAGTTCTTCCAATCTCGCTCGAGTGTTTACACTCAGATATGCAAGTACACACCATTCTCTATTTCCCATAAAAGTTTAAATTTTCCATTATTGAGTACAGCACTGAAGCTTGTCCAATCTAGGTAAATTAAGGGCAAACATTTGACAGAAGCTTAACTGTGATTTCTGCAAATTTCTGGAGAAAGAGGCATACCAGGAGTCAGAGTTTGATTCTTCAAGAGATGGCCGGGAGGTCATTTGTCACCAGCAAAATAAGATACACTTTAATCTTCTCTTGTTACGGGCTGCCCCCCTAGTATTCATTTAAGGTGGTACTTACCAGTCTGGGGCCAAAAACTAACCTATCCTTATTTTTGGTTCAATGAATCTTCATAACTACCATTGTTTACTGTTAAAGTTTGAAGGCAAACGGAGCAAAGGTTTCTGAGAAATGAAAGGTTGATTTTCGTTGTCAAGAGCGCCATATTTGCGCGCCATATTGGATTTGCAGTCGCAGAAAGCGCACAGCGGAACTTACGAGCATGCGCTGTCATATTTTGGCCGTGGGGGTTCGCGTGTTGGTTCTGTTTATCTCGCGCGGGTTTCACGTTAGAGGTTGATTGCGGGAGCCAGACTTC
The DNA here is from genome assembly GCA_964030785.1 of Siderastrea siderea. NCBI lineage: Eukaryota > Metazoa > Cnidaria > Anthozoa > Scleractinia > Rhizangiidae > Siderastrea > Siderastrea siderea. The sequence goes on along the minus strand of OZ034968.1, from coordinate 19,623,767 downwards.
AACTGAAAGTAAGTGTAGTTGCTGAAGTATATTATTTTGCCTTTTTAGAAAATCTGATTTCATTTTTTTAACACTTCAAAGATGGGCGTTAAAAGTGGTTTTACAATTTAAATGATTTCAAGTAACAGTACTGTAACAATACAATGTTAAAAAGACTAGAATATGGATTTATTTCCAGCTTTCCACAAATGCATTGCACTTGCATCACAAGGTAGTATAGGTTCGAATCCCGCTGACGTTGATGTCATCATCATCATCATTTCATTATTTTTGCCAATGCCCTTAAAAGTTGCAAACAAAACTGGAAAGGTCTTTTACCTATAACATTTAAATTCAGTTAGTAATATAGTTACCCAGTCTGACCTGGTTCATAGTAGTCGTAGACGTTCACAGGAACCGCTTGCACCACATGTATCGATGTTTTATATCGAATTTGCAGTTCGTCACGTGACTGCTTTTGAGCGGTTCGGTTATTTCTTCAAGGATTTACACTTTGATGGCGGCTAAGTCAGAAAAGATTTCTTTTATTTTGAGTATTGAACAGCAAAGAATAAGAGCTCTTAAAGAAAAAGACATTAAGAAAATAATACAATTTGTGATTTGAGTGGCATTTTTAGGTGCTAATTTTCACACCTTTTTGACAGGAAATTTAAATTTTGGAAGTCAAATTCGGAATCTACGGAAAAAATAACTTAGGAATAGCCCGATTAGAAATTGATATAATGTTGAAAAAACTATCATAAAAGGCCCCATTTAAGACCCATTTGACTGGTAAGTACCACCTTAAACCCTTACTGAAAACATTATTAATAGTCACGTGGTGTGCTTGTCAGACTTTGGACCTGAAGGTCGCTTATGTGCTTAAACGAGTATGGAAGAGAGCAAGCATCCGATTCTTGCTGTAGCTGTTATAACGTTTGCTCACAAACCTCAAAATTTTTAAAGTGTTGTTGATTTGAAGCCCTTTAGCAAAGGCCAGTGCTCCTTCAGTAGAAATTCTGTTGTTAGTCAGATCCAAATCAATCAATGTGTTATTTTCCTTCAGCGATTCTCCAAACGCCGCGGCTCCCTCATCAGCCAAACCGTTCCAAGATATGTCGAGAGCCTGCAAGCTGCAGTTCGCGCTGAGTCCTCTACCGATGGCCACACCGCCCTTGCCTCTGAAGTGATTCCAGCTAAGGTTTAGATATTCTAATCCACCATTCGCATCAATAGCGGGGCCTAAAACCGATTGAATAAAGAATAAGCTACGAGATATAACGTATAAAAACTTACCCTATTAAAGAACCGCACTGAGACTAACACCTCTTTTCGTGCGGCACATGCGATCACATAAATCTGGATTTATCAACTGAGTTGATAAGGTAAATTGGCCACCGTAAATAAAATTGAAAGTTGTTAGTGTAAACACATGCCTGGTGAAACAAGTGATCATTCTTTGGCTTATTCTCCACAAGCAGTCAAACAATTCAAAAACCAAAAACTGAGAGGAATTTGTTTGTTCGCTTTCTGGGCAAATTGAAATTTGCATCCCTGATCTTATTCCTTTTCTTCATTTTTGTACTTGTTTCTCTCACACAAAAGGGTAAACACGCGCAAGGTTGATCAGGGTTAACAGAAAAATCAATACTATCACCCCAAAATTTCCATTTACCCATGTGCTAAGCGTCTCAATATAACGGCCGGTGCCACAATTCTGCTACCAATCCGTCAAATTTACGACAACAAAAAATACGTATAGTCGATTCTGCGTGAGTTGCATTGTATTCACTACTCCGCATTTCTCACCAAATAACATCCCAGCCTCCTCTGCGAACCCATTGTGACTCAAGTCAAGCCATGTTAGAGTTTGATTGACGCGGATTCCTTCCGCCAGACACTCTGCATCTTTGTCTTTAAAATCATTCCATGATAAGTTTAACTTCTTTAGAGTGCTATTGTCGGCGAGCACCTCTGCCATGGCCTGGGCACCAAAGCTCTTGATCTTGTTTTGTGCTAGGTCCAACTCAGTGATGTAAAAATTATCTTTTAATAACCTGGCGATATAACCGGCACCTTCGGGGCCTGAGAGAAACAAAATAAAGCAGTGGAACTAAAATCTTAAAAAAGTTCTCGCACCAGTTGCCTAGAAGTGGTAAACAGCACTCTTATCTCAATGGCCTTCGAAACAAATTTCCGACATAGTAAACAACTTTCCAGTCAATTAACCCCCAACCTGCAGGCTGCACAACGGCTTTAAACAAAAAGAAAGAAATCTGGGCGCACTAAACAATGGTTTCTAGCCTTGTTTTAGTGTAGGATTAACCTCTGGATTTATATTTGATAAATATGTCCAAACTATCGATGTTTGCCTGGTCGCTTATTCAGTTGTTTATACAATACATTTAGACCGCTTCTCTGTGGTCTCCGAAAACAAGTAAACTTCTATAGTCCCATTGTCTATGAGTGACAGCTGCCTTGGCTGCGCACCTCGAATCAGTGAAAACTCGCCTTTTTTAACCCTTCATGTTCTGTTACCAGTATCCTAATTCTCCTTACAACCTCACAACATGGAAAAGTATACAGCTCATGAGAGTGAAAGAAATGCTCACTTAAGATGAAATGTCTTCAGTGATGCTTAAACAAATTTCCCTAACATACACCATAAAGAAGTACTTGAATGCCAGAGAGGAGAATATATAAGTTGGTAAGTTGATAATGGAGTTTAAAGGACGAGTGCAGCTATGCCTCTACTGCTAACAACACCTTACCAATGGCGCAGTCTCGTAAGTTTACTGTGGTTGTTGTTGTGTTTCTCATGAGTGCAAACGCGATGGCCCGGGCACCGCTCGGTCCCAGTCCATGGTGCTTGATGTCAATCTTTTCTCGCGTTATGTGCTCGATGACGAAAGAGACTGGGATGATTCCAAGCTGAGAACAGGCATCCCGGTACGCTTTACGACCTAAGAGATAAATGCAAGAAATGATAAACTTACTAGGTGCAAAACGTCATCACTTACGCTTAATGAGAAATGTTTTCCAAAGAAAATGTGAATAGTAAAAAAAGTAGCGTCTCAAAATGTGCAAAGTTCTTCCCGAGGAAACACGAGGAAACAGTGAGGATTTTAAATGTGCTTTTTGTCATGATGCCATCTAAAAATCGGAAAACTGGATACTTTTTGGTTCGATTCTGGCTTACGTGAATTTCTAAGCCTCGTGTCATCAGCGAAAGAGTGTGATCTCAGTTCACTTTTCAAATCTGATTGAGTACCAAAACCAAAACAACTACTCTGACAGATCCTAACAGCGCAAATGACACTCGATGAACCAAACTGAACTCGAAGGACAAGCACACGCAGGAGATTAACGTCACCGTAATTCTTACAGTAACTTCTAAAAGACTTCTAACAAGACTAGCTGTTTACTTTAAATAGCCTTTTCAGCTGCTATGCGCTGTAGGTGTTTTGTTGATCACCTGTGGAATCATACCCCTCGCGTGGTTCTTCGTACTCCAAATCTGTGTCATAATCGCTGTCGTCAGCGGGCTCCCTGTCAGAGTACTGCGCAGGCTTAGATGTGTTATTGTCTGGAGTGGGGACTGGGGTAAATCGACTTTTCCCGGTACCCGCTCGCTTGGATTTTGCTGAAAGAAAAGAAAGGAAACAAACGCTTCATTAGTTTTATTGTACTCTTATCTCAATAATGTGGCAGCGCGGTGAACATGGTGGCGTGGTAACATAGTGGTTAGCGCGTCGAACTGACTTTCCATCGGGTTTCGGTGTTTCGAGGTTTGGTCATCCTAGTGCTGTGTTGATTTTCAGACATGCAACAGTTGCTGTGCATCGTCTCTCTCTCTCTCTCTTCTACCAGGCCCCAGTTGTTCAAAAGTTGGATAGCACTAACTACCGGATAAATCACTATCCAGTGGATAAGTGTTAGGGAAACCAATTGCGTTATCCACTGGATAGAGATTTATCCCGTGGATAGCGCTATCCAACTTTTGAACACCTGGGGCCAGGCGTATAAACGGCTACCGGTGAAATGTAAAAATATTCAAACAAAACAAAATTCTAGGGGTAGCCGTGAGACAGACAAGTATACTCCTAGCTGCTTTTTGCTGGGGACCGGAGTTAAGTGACGTTTACCTTAATTATCGTAAGAAAAGAACAAAAAGTAAAGTTGGGAAAGCAGTACCAAATACCCTATTGAAGTATTCTGCAGAAATCTTTTTTAGAAATAGTAGAGGCCCGTTTTCTTGGATTTTTCACAGTATGTTTCATCTCTATCTAAAAGTATATCTTGCAATGAAAGACATTCTTTGACACTGATTTTTCCAGTAAAAACGATAAATTTCATACTTTATGGTTGATTCGCACACTTTCAGTTCCTCGCCAAAAATCCGCTCGTCTGACTTACCATTAACTTCAGCTTACTTGAAACTCCGCGCTGATAACCAGAGTTTACTGATCACCAAATGTACCCCGCATTTCTCCAGGATCGACCAAATCAAGTAAACATTAAAATCCGCAAGAAATTAAAGTTAGCGTGTCCAGGCTTAAATTTATGTTAAAGCAGCAATTGTGAAGCATTTGCTTTAACATAGATAGTATCGTTTTAGAGATCTTATTAGTTTTATGTTGACAAAATAAAAAGAATTTAACTTAATCGACTCTTTTCGTTTAATATGCCGTTGCTGTTCACTTTTATCTTGCATGCAACAATTTAACCCCCACAGTCTTGAACTTATGGATCTGCATACTGTACTCACCACTCGAAGGCTGACTCCTTCCACTTTTTTTTCTGCTTTTAGAATCTCCCTCAGTAATGATGCCTGATTTTAATTCAGTCTTGGAGCTGTCCATCCTTACATTCTGATTAGCATCCGCATCTTGTAAATTAAGTGCCGGCACGCTTTGCGGACCTATCTTGTCTTCGTTTTCACCGGACATTTCGCCCTAACGATTTCCGCGGTGAATCTACAGATAAGAGATGCTTTTTAGACTTAATCCTTTAATTTCCTAGCTTGTTTTCAAGGAAAACAAAAGTAACAGTAATAATAATTTTTCATGAGCATTAAAAAGACAAGTATCACACACAGCGAATTTTACGTTGATGAGTCTAACTATTCAAGTTTTTTCATCTACACGCAATAAAGCCTGCATCAGTAAATCTGAAGTAAACAACTATTGGTTTCAAATGAAAGGCCCAATTTATTTGAAGATGAGGAGATGTTATAAACAGCACGTTAATGCCACAATCATTTTTGTCTTTCAAAAACAAACAGGTGCCGTTGCTTTTAGCCAAAAGGTATAAAAAGACACTTCCAAAAAAAAAGACAGATGTTTTATCTTTAATTGCGATAAAAAGAGCCTACTATTTTTCTCACACCATTATGTCAGATAAAGATTTACTTTGAGAATTACATATATACGACTTGTTTCATGTTTCTGCAGCCAATATTTGACAGTAATATGTCATTAAAAATTTTTCACTTTTCACTTGGATGTCGACAGTATAGCACAGATCTGTGTGCAACTGACAAATGTCAATGAATCTTAAGAAAGAGAAAGTTCTGTAATTAATTCTGGCATCGTGTTTGTAAGTTCATTTTCCTTTGCCTGCCTCGGATCTCCAAGCAAAGAAACTAAGAAAGCAGTAAATACATTGCATTTTTTTCGTACTTTTTCGTTCTCAGATACTTCCTAGAATAAGTAAACTGAACGTTCTCAGATGTTTTCGAATAGCTGCCACATTGGTCTCAATACAAAACTGTGGTGCTTTCTGTATTATTTGTCGGACCTATTCTAAGCACCAGAATATTATTAAACACTTTTTTTCGCCCAATGGTAGTAGTTCTTTTGATCGTAGAGAACCGTGATGTTGCCGACCAGGGGCTTCAGTTTTTCTTTTTATACACCTTGTAGAAACATTAAAGTTTTCGTGCAAATGATGAGGACAAGTTTTGCCATCATCGATAAATACCACCAAGAGAACTTGGGACATGCTGCCTCGAGTCTTCCTTTTTTCAGTCACGAGAAAACGGTATTTTTCAAGCATCTTGCATGTTACGTGACCGACAACGTTGTAATGCATTAGGTGTACATGAAATATTAAGGCTCAGAAATTGTGCTTAAAGGTTCGTATTCTCTCGACACTGAGTATTTAACTGCACTCTAAACTAGGCTACTGTGACTTGATGTCTTGTGTTTACTTCAACGTTTTTACCATTCGACAACCCAACACTAGTGCAGGTCAGTACGAGAGGTCAAAATAAACACATGCACAGTATGGGTACTGCGGGGCAACTCCGTATTTGCAAAACTAAATGTCACCTATTCAGGCCATTAATACGTAAAAACCACATTATGCACAGCAGTAGAGCTTTTGTAAAAATATGCGTCATGGGCTTTCTAACGCCAATTTACATTCGAATATATTTTTCAACAATGGTTTTTCAGATCGTACCATACTGCCTTGAAAGTGAACATTGTATTTTCATCGCTACTGCTGGACAGTACATTTCACACAACCAAACTAAAGACCAAATTGACGTGTAAACAAACAGTTTCCTGTGTGTTCTGCGAGCAAATATATTACACCGAGAAAGAAACAACGAACAAAGACAACCATAAGCACAGACAAACAAATGATAATAAATCCGCGAAAAGAAGCTAAATGAACAATGAGATATTGACCTTTGACGTATTAACTCTACCGAACAAACTTAACTAAGGCTTACCTTGTCCGCAAGTTTCCCTTGTTTCTTCACTGCGAACACTTTAATGGATATAATTTTCTGTTTTTAACGACCGTGAATGATATGATGAATAAATTGCGCTGTTTTAAACAGCCACAGGAAGCGGTCCTTGTTTGCGATTAGTTTAATAACCGTTTCCTAGCGACCCTGATGCTTATTCGATAAATACTGCTACAGGTTATTGTTCTTACCGTATCTCTTGAGAATTCATACTCAACCCTCATAAAAGAATTATACGACATTTGCAGGTTATAATCTTTGATCATTTTGAAGCTTTAGAAAGCGAACACAATTGAAATGACTGGTTGCTCAGAACAAACTTTTTACGCCCCTTAACCTTGACATCTTAACAACAGGGGTGGATATTCCAAAACTTTTTCAGTATTAAACTTATCATCTGCCTCGCGAGCAAGAGAAACAAGTTTAGCAGTCGCGTCTGTAAATACGGTTTTTTTTTCAGAGTGCGTTAGTAGTCGCTGTAATTTTCTCTTATGCTGACGTCAGCTCATCTAGTAAGCCACAGGGACCAAACACTCGCCGACGGCTTGTAGAAATTTCAGGCGGAGCATTGGTTCGCCAGTAGTTACGCTTTTTTTTATAAGAAGCCTTTTTACGATAACCTTTTTTGCATAACCTTTTTTGCTCTCCATGAGTTCTCGTAGCTCATTGGATAGAGCGCCCGACCGGTGTTCGGGAGGTCATGGGTTCGATTCCTGTCGGGGACTCAGATTTTTTCTTTGTCCCACGCTCGTGTCATTGTTGATTATTTCATCTTTCACCTTCTTATATTGTTATATTGGCTTTGTTAGCAGGACCAGCCCAGCCTAACTGGTCTAACGTTCTTGTGTCTAAATTTCGCTTCGTAGCAAATTGGCTCAACAGTTAATCGTATTTCGATATTTCTTTATAACAGACCATAAAGCTACATGAAACAGAAAGTAATACACCAAAATGGTAGATTATGAATGTAAAGTAACTCAAAGCATTATCCTTGTTGGAGCTGTTATTTCACACGACAGCTTCTAGATATAGCCGGAGCCGGGCCTGCCTCGCGTCATGCTATATCGAGCTGAAACTCATCCTGGCAAACCGAGTAAGCTCATGTAATCTGCCCTTAAAATCAAAAGGTCTGAAGCTATGTTTAGCTTAGAGAAGGAGCGCGCGAGCTTCCCGCATAATTTTCAGCGTTGAAGGCCTGTCCTGGCGCGTCCACATGCGTGGCCTGATGTGTGTCGACAACTGACACTAACCGAATTGGAAATCCAACTTTGTGGCACGACAGTTCAAGATTTATGAGTTTTTATAGTTTTTGAGGTAACATTTTTCATGTTTGAGGCCTACTTAAAAGTCAAGGTTAGTGCAAGTTTACATTTCATTGTAATTACAGTGTGTTGTTTAATTAGCTTTCAATTTAAGCTGTTACGGATTTTGAAATCTATATCAGGAACGTGAGATTATTTGCTCTAAAAATGTTAATTACAACTGTATGTGTGAGCCAAAGACAGCAAAATTGGCAGTCTGCCTTTCTGGAGTGTTCAGTTTTTGTGGATTATTTCTTTACCCTTTTTCCGCTTGTAGATTTGATTTTAGTGTTGTTTTCGCTGAAAAATGGCGAGAACAATTTAAAACGAAAATACCTTTAGAGATATTGCCTTGACTATCTAGATTCTAAATAGGTATTAAAGATTCACTGAAATAAAATCAGATGGCCATGGTAAGGCTATCAAGGAAGACAATCGCAATATTTCGAAGGTCAAGAGGGTTAAAGGAGTAAATAATAAAGAGACAAGCCAACCTGATAACTCATTTGTAAGATTTGTCCCGGCCATGAACTATTTGATATACTTTTTAGACATTAGATGATTCATAAGCTCACACTAAAGCGAACGCAGTTGTTCACAATTGTCTTACTAGAACAAATTTAAAAGAACTGAGCTTTGAAGTTCATTTGTCACTGTGGTTGACAAGGCATCGGTGACGGGTCCTTCGTCAATTGAGGGACGGCGGTTGAACTATCGTCTTACCATAACAAACCTTCGCAACCATGGCCGATCTCTCTTTATCTCTGATAGGCTAACCCACACTTCTGCAGTTGCGAGTAAACAACTCTACAGTTAGTCTTCTTTGCCGGAAACCAAACGGCGGAGTGGAAAGGCTGGAAAGGAGGGTGCAGTCTGTGGAAAAGACTCGCATCTCCCAGAGATTGGTTTAGAAACCGCTAACAACCACGTAATGCCGCTGTTTTTCTAACACGCGCGTAAGAGGTTATGTTATTTCCGCTTGTGGTTAGATCCTAAAAAACATTGAGTTGTGAAACAAAAACAGGAGGCTACTGAATATCGGCATCATTCTGACTTTTGTTTATTTTTTTGTTTGGTATAACGAAAAATCTTTTGAAAACCTCGTGTATTTCTTCTTGTCGCTTATAAACGAATAAATAGACCCAGATGGAATCAACCCAGTTTTCCGCAAATATCGTACTATACTACTCAGTATTTCTAATATACAATACATCGTCATCTTGGGTGTGATTTTACGCTTTTCTATCAGCCATATATCGCACTGTATTTTTCGATTTCAACTGTATCAGTTCACTAAGTACTGAGAGTCATCAGCTTAACAAAAACAAATATAGTATCGGTTTGTAATTTCCTTCATTAAACTTGTCTTCAAGAGTGATTTCACGGAAATTGTGAACATATTTTCCCCTTATCTCTGCGATCTGGCACTTGACAGATAAATACTTTAAGCGACTTCCTGACAGTAATTAAACAGTTTTACGTCTCTTACAATTAACCTGTGAGAGACAAGAAGACTGCAGACCGCTTTGAAATTTCCTCTCTGTATCGTGACGATATTGAACTAGACTACGCACTGTCGAATAATGACAAATGATCTGAAATACTGATATAGGAGCACTTTAATTAATGAATAGTATTACGGTATTTTAATACAATATCATCCAATTTTTTTGCTAGGTCACATGTAAATATTTAGCTTAGTCTTCTGCTTTACTGAATAGTTCTAACATGAAAGGACTACGAAATTAGGAAATTAAAACAAGATTTTACTTATTTGTTTAATTGAAAAAATTATGGTCAAAGGAACGACATTTTTAAAGCCACAAAACTTAGAATAATTTAATTTTCTGACTTATATAATGCTACGTTCATTTGACAAAATAGTTGTCTGAATTGTCGTCATTTCTTGGCCGTCACATGCCAGTATATTCGTATTCGTTGTGCGCTGGCAAAATACCGTAAGGTCTTCAATCTCTAAGAGCATAAAATTCCAAAATTCCACCAGGGCGGAAAGCAAACAAGGCAATCTTGTAACAAGTATCTCAGTAAAAAGAAGTAACTAAATAAAATTTTAGACCAGGAGTCGGCAGATCGACTTCTCCGGTCGCGGTCAAACTTGCGCCGAGTATGTTTATCAATGTCCTGCGTGCAATGTCCTGAATTATACGAAGAAATTGTTCGTTCATGTGGTCTCTTGTATCTTCACTGTAAATGTTTTATCAGTAATGACTGCCTCGACTCGTGCCGTCAGTAATTAAACCAAGTGTCATCGGTAACATGTTGAATATAACTTGATGAAAAACTCTGATCAGCCATAAATCTCTCAGTTCCCGAGCTTTCGTGGTCACACTTGCCCATTCCATTCAGTTGAGAGGTATAGACCAGTTCTGAAGTTACTCACTCCTCTATCTGCCAACAAGTTCCTTTTCTTTCGTATTTCCTCGAAATAACTGGAAGCAAAATCCACCAAATCTTTGCGATCGGGTTTTTCATTTAAGGCAGTAATCGTGAACCCCTCCATTAGACAAATGAGATCCTCCGTGATGCAGACCCGACGCCGTACAAATTTTGACGACAACTTTCTATCTCCAGTAGAAATTTTTTGATGCATATCTGTCTATGTTCGCACTGCTTTCGCCTCAAACCTCCGTACGTTGCACTTCAACTGTCTGTAACTAGAGATCAAACCACGAGTATTTTCAACTTTGTCGTGATTTGTGGTTCCGTGACATAAACTAGTAAGGTTGCGATGGCGTGTTATAACAAAAAGTAAAATTTTCCCTCACGCGATGTTGAACAACAAATATTCTTGAAAACGCATTGATAAAAATAAACGGCAAAACAATCGCCAATATATATACTACATTACCCAATGAAGTGGCCGGAGATAACACAATGAAATACCTCTCATATTGCCCGGTTTGGTTAGCCAAATAAGATGTTATAACCCACATTTATCCCCGCTAAGACGGGTAATTGGTTTCAGGCGAGGGATTAAAATGAATAAATATAGCTCTTCAGCCGATAAACCCTTCGCGGCTTACTCATGCTGTGCTATTACCGCCTTTATCGCTAAAATATAACAATGCTGACTCACTGAAAAGGTAATTAGTTCCTGTCGCAAATACACCAACTTTTGAATATTTCATTCGATCGGCTTGAGTGTAGCTGCATTGTATCATCGGCTCAGTAGAATTCGAAACAAAGTTGATTTGCTCGCGCTAATGGTAATAAAAAAAATCCGACAACGTTAAAACGGCAAGCCTCATCTAATCCCTAAAGAATAGTTATAGTGATTCCTGTCTTCAGTTGCGAAGAATCCGTTAGCGATATTATGAATGAAAAATTAAAAAGAATGAAAAATTAAAATGCCTTAAAAGCCGACATAAACACGCATTTATAGAGACAGTGGATTTGATCACAAACATGCTTTGAATAGAAAGGAAAGTGTGTTGATCACTACTAGCTGAAAATGATTGACATAGATTTCATGACTCTAGCATCCACGCGCATTTCAAAAGCCACTTCAGGAGATAGATATTTTTCGACTTATCACGAACGTCGCGCCTTCCAACATTTTTTAATTTTGCTGGCCCTTTATTGGTGGATCTTTAAAAGAATTAAATACTGTAAATCAGTTCTTCCGGAGGAGGTGGCTTTCCATTCCCCAAAGTAGCCGAGTGTGTACCGAATGAGTAATCAAAAACGGCCCCAGACACTTGAACTTTCTAAATTTCATGTTCCATGCTCCATCTTCCGGACCGAAGAGGAACTCAACCTCCTTACCCCCATGGCGAATAAGACCACAGTTGAAAGTTTTTCAGTCTGTAATTTAATTTCAAGACAAAGCTTTTGTAGTTTAGGTCAATGCGTGAATTTAATACATAACTGCAAATTCCCCACCCTTCCCATGCGGTAGTCACAAATTCCCCACCCCGACTAATACCGGTGAAAATACACGCCTTCCAGTTTGTCTAAAAAGACCAGCATAACGGCACGTGCTGCGACATCTGTTTTCAGATTTTCCTTTTTATCTGTCCCTATGATGTCAAATCTCTTCAGATGAATAGATCCCTTTCAATTATTTACTGTTCTGAAAATTAAGGAGCCCTTTCGCTTGCATTTAAAGTAATAATAATAATAATAAAACCTTTATTTAACCACGATCTGTTTTAAAGCAAATACATGCTTGAGGGGTCGTGTGTACGTGTGACTAAGGGGCATAGTCACGAAGATTTCGCAGATTTTTGGTCAAAACTGTGCTGAAATTATCGGGAGCTAACTTTATCCATGTCCAACATTGTGTTTGAACATTTGAAGAAACATATTAACCTAATTTCATTAAGAGAAAACAAACCATGACCATTTAATATCGATCTAATGTCAACACGCTAAAAGAGTTTGAAAAGTTTAGCCTAATTTTTTCAAATTGCAATCCATTTCCATCCATGCCATCCGTAGCAACAGACGACAGAAAATAGTGTCAGTGAAGTAATATAGTCTTTGGTAACAAAACTAGACTATTATTTGTGGGCGTTCATTGATGTGAGGGCATATTTTTGATTTTTAAAGTGAACTAAAATAGCGTGACTATGCCCCTTTTTAAGTTGACACCGAAAATTAAGAAGGGGGCCTTTTTCTTGGTTTTTAGGTTCAACTTTGCGTAAGATATGACAGAGATAACGTGGAGGATTAAGAAGGTTAGGACCCACCTTTCACGGAAAATGAAACCTTACGCTCTTCGGCCTCGTGGCCTAATGGCTAAGGCGTCTGACTTCGGATCAGAAGATTCCAGGTTCGAGTCCTGGCGGGGTCGTGTCAAAGGGTTTCATGTTATTTTTTAATTAACTAGAACTAAGTCTAAAGGAACTTTTTGTCATGAAAATTTACTTGATCTCTGTCCATCTTTTTCTTCTTTACTTCACTACAAATTTCAACAACTAACAGGCGATTTGACCTTTAAAACTGAACCCCTCAGGAGACGAATCTGGAATCCTCTGATTAGTGGTGACCAGAAGTCAAATAGCCATGCACTGAAACATGGGGCTTCCATGGAGGCTTCTTTTCACTTACAGAACATTGTTGTTGGGTATGATGAAGAGTTTACCACGCCGTGAGCTCTGCATTCACTGGTTCAATAACAAACTCAAGAAAATAACGAAGGATGAGATCCAGATATCCATTATGTCACAGCCAAATCCGACCTGATAGAGTGGGAAAATCCGTAATCCGCCGCATTTACGCACGTAAATCCACCAAATCCGTTTTCTGAGCATTTTTCTTTTGAATCCCTCAATCCGTGTACTTATTCACCCCGGCCCTGACTGAGATTATTCCTTATCTGTCCTCCAATGCATCGTTTCATATCTCAGACTTTTGTTGTCTGCAAATAATTCGACAACACATGGAAATTTTCTGCGAGTGGCGTGGTACTATTTTCGAACACCCAGGCTCCAGAGCCTTGGGTTTGTTGCAGACATGTAAAACAGCTTTGGATAGTGTAATGTTCATTTTCTTTTCACGGACAATAGAGGGAGAAGAAATGGTGAAATCGCGCGTTTGCAGTTCCCATATTCTTGTTTAACCTTTTACATAGTCTTTTATTAATGTTATTTAGGTACGAAAATTGTAACAACCGTTTTTAAAACACTGAATGTAATCTTATACTTAACTAATTATTAGGTGTCCCCGATTAGTAGACTACATATAGCCGGCTATAAGACTAGACACTTCAATAAAGTTGTTCATTCATTCATTCACACCGTAAACTGCCACTTATAAGCCCCCCCCCCCCCTCCGGTTATAGGCCCATCTACCTGTACACAAATACTTCCGGTTATAAGCCCCCTGGGAAATAAGCCCCCCTCTAGTTTTCCTTGTTTCCTTAATATTAAGCACTCTCACAGAACACTGCAAAGATGAACTCTGAGCTTCTGTTTTGTTACGTTCCGGTTACGTTCGTGTGGTTACAGTTTTGATTTTGTTGTTAAAGGGGAAGGGTTCACGGTTTAGCGCATGCTCATGAATCTGAATGCTTTTTTCTCGCCTGTGCACGCTGTAGCGAGTACGCAAGCAATATTATTTCCTAACATTGTTAAAGAACCAACCAGAAGCGAGTTGATTGTTCGGGTGTGAAATTTTCTTGCCAAAGTTTCGCGTTTAATGATTTCTCAGCTATCTGCAAGCACCCCTGGCAGCCATTTGACCAAAGCGCGTGCAAATAGCGGTAAATTCATCAACCATGGAATAAAACCTTCGGGTCAACAATAAATTCAACGTTGGCAGTGTTGGTGCAATCCACTTATATTTCTTGCGAATTTAGTCTTCCGCCGTTCCACTTGGGCTTACTATAGTATGTGATCGCTGAGATACATGTGATTGGGATTACCAATAGAATCACTAATAAATCGGAAAAAAGTAATTTGATTAATGCACATACGCCGAGCCGTGAACCTGTCCCTTTTTATTACTGATTGAAATGAATTCGATTTATTATGACGTTTCAAAGGTTAATTAAAAACGGGTAAATTAAAAACGTATTTCAATCAACACTGCCGTGGCTCATTTCGAAACGTTTTTATTTATTTATTTATTTATTTATTCCGCTTAAAAGGATATAAGCCCCTCCGTTTATAAGCCCACTCAAAACTCCTGACGAAATTGTATAAGCCCAGGGCTTATAAGCGGCAGTTTACGGTATGTTCTCATTGGTTGTGGACACCCCGAAGAACCTGGGACGAGTACTTGGAGAAAGAGCGCGCGAAAAGAATTAGATGACGTCACATACAGTTATACGTTCAAGTCCTCGAGTAAAACGACGCTGTTAGTTAAGTCTGGATAAGAACTGATTGATTTGTTCAAGTACAAAGAATATCTAGACGGATGGCTTCCGAGTCACCAAAAAGAACCTTTCCTTCCGGTCTTGTGGAGTTGCTTGAAGGGTTCGTGCTTGTGGTTCTCCGAGACAAACCAGACGATTTGCTGGAGTACGCTGCACGGTATTTCTCGTCGGCCAGAGCAAGAAAGAATTCCCTGAAAGCACATGGAGCAAGTGTAGACGAGCTTGGAGTGGACTTTTTTACTGCCACGAACTGGAACGGATTAGTCTGAGATGGATCAAGCACTGTTTGCAAGAGAACAGTGACAATTTGTGTGAGAATCTGTTGTGTGAAATTGTCCTCTTGTGAACAAGAAAAGTGTGTACTGCAATTGATTTTAACCCAGCGAGACCAAGCACATGAACTAATGGCAAGGAATTCCTGTTATAATCCCTTTTTAAATAGTAACCAAAGAAACTCACTGGACTCTCCTTCAAACTTGTATTTAACTCTGATAGAAAATCAGGATAGACCTTACTTAGTTTCTACAGGTTTTGTGCTGTGTGAAATAACAGGAGTTGAATCAACCATGCTTTTTCTTCAAATTTTCAAGCATTCTCTAGTTTTGCTTTTACTGTCTCTCCAAATACGTCAACTTATGAAACCCACTACAAACCAAAGATTACTAGACTATGAGCTGTACCTCTTTGCCCTACATGGGCTGTCAAGAGTGTTCAAAGCAAACAGCACGTGCGAGTTGAAAAACGCCTCGCCCACACGCACATTCTGAGAGTCTAATAAGTAACTTGGAAGCATCCTCAGAGACCCAATAGAGGATAAAGGAATGGAAAAACGATTAAGTGAAATCAGAGTGCAGTAAAGTTTTTGAAACGGATGCATTTTCTTAGCACCATTTTCTCCGGATTATCTTTCCCCTGGTCTGACTATCGACCCAGGGGCGATCACAAGCAAAAATTTCACAGCAGTTTTAGTGAATTCATAGCTGTTTTATTGTTCCATTGAGTACAGCATTTATTTTCCTTCCCTCTTCTTGCTGAGCACAGCCTCTTTAGCGGCCCTCCTCCGCTCCACTGTCAGCATCTCAGCTCGCTTGACGCTCTTAGCATGAGGGTTCAGCTTCATTAGGATGCCAATGTTCTTTAGAGGATTCTTCTTACGAATTGCTCGGCGGGTCTTTGATGGCCTGAGAGGAGAAGATAAGTCACAAACAATTAGCCATTTCTTTACTTATGTCAAAAGTTAAATATGACAGGAATCATCTAAAAATATTAATATCGGCACTTGACAGGGCTGTCACTAATTTTTGAAGCAGCCCTGGAAAAGACAAAAACCAGCTGTAACAGTAACAAATCGCTCTGGTTGCCTATGAAACTATCTGGAGCTCAAAAGTGAATCACAGGCCACTAGCCCTTATTACTACATGTAACAGCCCTGATTTGACTAAGAATCAAGGCAAAACAGTTTAACGTAACCCCCCCACCCCCCACCCAATGCAGCACCCCAGTTGTTTTAGACACCAGTCCCTTTATTCGATTGTCCGCCTTCACCTGACCACTCAGCAACACAATGGCAAAAAAAACATCTGAGAGCCAGTAAACGCTTGCATAAGACCTCCACTTAAGTTATAGGAGTTTTATACAAGTGGGCCCTGGTTCCAGAGACATCACATATAAATACTGAAATAACTATTTTTCAACATAGTGTGGTTTATTTACCCTGCAGGTCTAATAACAGACTGTATCTCCTCGCTGTTAATCAGACGATTGAGATCTGCATTGTTCATCATTGGTCGTGGGAGGCTGTTAAAAACAAAGGAAAAAACTGTTAAAATTACTTGTACCATAAGAAAGACGATCTGTTGCATGTAAAGGCTAAGTATGTGCGGGCATAACAAAAACACCCCGTGCCCCATTTCAGTCCTGGAAATAAACTTACTGGACAGGTTATTTAAACAAGGTCTCACTTAGTCCACAGTGTACCAGTAAGACAGTGAATGGACCTTCAAATCTCTTTATGACAGGATCATATTAAGTACTGGTAGATAACATTTTTTCCAGTCCGTCCTAGATGCCTTCTTGACACTTTTTACAGTACCCGGTAAGCATTGTTTAATATTGGTTTGGCCAGATTGAAATTGGTTTAGACCACCGTTTTGTTAAACAATAGCAAGTCAGTAAGCTTTATTAGGCACGCATGTCAAGTATACAATGGCCATGCAAAGCTGCCCAAAACAACTAACCCAGGGCGTTTTCAATGCAATGTACATTTTCTGACAAAACTGTGTGACCATATGGCAGTTGATATCCCAAGGATAGCTTCCATGGACCATGTAGTGGTAAATGGTAAAAATAATACAGTAAAAACCTGTGAATAAGAAACTACAGTAGTGGATTAAGAACCTGTAAGCTGAAACTTTGTTGTTTAGATCAATAACATGTAAGAACCTGTCCTTACCTAAAAATTGAATCAGGTTCTTATTTGGAAAAGTCAGTTAGAACCCTTCCAAAAATGGTTTACCTTACATGTACTAACAACCAAAGTGCAGAGTGTCTCACAATTTCTACAAAACTGTATAAAACTGTATAATTATAGTTGCTAACTGTAACTGACACTAACTATGTAATTTTAGTAGTAAACTTGACAGCTTAGGAACCTTTGCAGAATACTGAACAAAACAAATGTAGTTCCAGTGGTTGTAGCTCTGCCCAGTTTTACAATACCCCTTGGAAACAAGGGATCCAATGCACTTTTCCCATAAAAAAAACAACTTTTTGACATCCTAACTAGCCTCATTTCTCAGTAGACACCAATTATATAAGAACCCTTCAAGGCAAACTTACTTGAAATCCTTCTTTTCAGTAGATGGTTTCTTTCCAGTGCCATATAAGGCATCAAGTTTCTCAATGGCTCCTTTACTCCAGATACAGAACCTATGCACAACAACAAAGCTTTCTCAACAATTACATGTAAATGTTTAGACAACAAAAATCTTGCAGCAAAATAAATATTTATGGAAGTCGCAAGAACCTAAAAACAAAAATAATTCCATAAGGAACAAACAGTTTGTGCATGCACAGATATCCACGGGAATACTAGTCACAATGGAAAATATACATGAAAGCTTTATATTTTTGCAAATTTCCTTAGTTTGCAACTACAAAGTGTGCCTACTGTTTTCGGTCAGTATAGCCACAGATTATACTCATAAAAAGTAATTATTAAGAACAATTGAAAAATACAGAACACAACATTTTAAATGATTGTCTAAGCACATTCATTGGCACTGCACAACCAGCCCCCAAACCTTCTTTTTGTTATGGTTAAGATAAAACCTGTGTTCTAGACCAAAATAACCAATTGCCTTCTTACCTGCCCATGTGACCACCAGGACAAAGCTTGAGGAGATTCAAACGATCCACTGACAGGATATCAACTCCTGGTAAGTTGCGGAAGGCTTTTTTGATTCCATGATCTTCATTGTAGATGATGAGTGGTCCTTTGCGCATCACAGTCCTACGGTTACGCATCTTACCCTGATTTAACATTTGAAACAAACTTCAGATATACTGTACACAAAACAAAACATGTAAAACAGTTGCTCTGTACTCTTAATGCACCCTTCAATAACATGTAAAGCCTGAAGTTCAAGACAAGTTTGACTGCTACATATCACTGTAGCAGGTCTCTAGAAGTTCGGCTCAACAGAGTCTTAAGTCAAGTTTGTGCGGCATGATTGGAGGATTGCCATCCACCTTGTTGGTCTCTATTTTTCACATTTCAGTGGCTGTAAATGAATTGTGATTGACAGCAGTAAAACAAAATCATGAGTTGGGTTTTGAATTTCGTAGTTCACATGCTATTGAAAGCATTAGACCAGGAGAAAGACGAGGCTTCTAATATTACGCAAGGATGCAGTTTCGCACAATTGACCAAAAATCGCACCTGATCTTACAATTTAGTGATATCCGCATATTTTTTGAAAAATCGTAAAATACGTGAAAAATCACACAATTAAGATCTTTTATCAGGTAAAAATAAGTTTAAAAATTTAAAAACAATCACATCTGGAGTATAGAGAAAGGCTGGTTTATTACAATTTGGCGTCCCTACACGTAATCTCACATCTCATCTGGAGTATAATATGTATTGATAGCTCAAACTGCAGAAAGCATTTGAAGGTCTAACATGCAATTTTAATTTACCTCTCAGAAGGTATGAATGCCATGTCTGCCAACTTGAGCGTATGATAGATCTTTCTTTGCTACTTTTTTATGTGCATTTGGTCAATTAAGTCCATTTTTCAGAGAATTTTACGAAGATACAAGCGACATGGCTTTTTAAGGCATGGATTGGAAGGGAAGGAACTGTAATGGACTCCTTCATTGTGAGGAGGAACCAATTCCAGATGTGAATGTTGTTCGAGCTTTTTTGTTAGAAAAATTGCACAATTTGTCGCACAATTGGCTTTTTTTTGCCCCACAATTCATCCTGAAATGCCACATAATTTCTGAATTTTTTTACACCCTATCAGAATCCCTGAGAAAGATGCTGGAATTGCCAAAAATGCTGATATTTGCAAGGCACAAAGCACTGAAATTAAAATATCATGCGTGAGCCTCATGTGAGGCCAGAAAATACAGCAGATCCATACAGCAGATTTGTTCTGACCAGGCATCCTGCTAGGGTGTCAAGAGTTCTTTACAACTCCACAACTCTACAAATCTATCAACGTTTAGAATTTTATACTACCAAAATAGATAAACTATTTTTAATAAATATAAGAGAGAAATAAAACCTTAAGAATCTGTTAAGCCTTGAAAATCTAAAACAGCAGCACTTGAAATTTACTATTTTACGTGGATTTGAGAATACTGAGAACTGTGGTTCTAGCTTGACGTCAAACTTACTTTGCCTGCACGGATCTTCTTGGAGTCTTTGCACTTTTCCACATCCCCATAAGCATTAACAGCTTTCAACAGCTTTACTGCAGCACTTGTTTTCTGCAGGGATTCAACACCATCAGAGACAACCAATGGGACCTCGGGGATCTCATCCACACGGTGACCACGGGCCATGACCAGAGCAGGGAGAGCTGAGGCAGCGAGTGCCGAGCACATGGCATAGCGGCGCTGTTTCTGGTTGATCTTACGATGCCAGCGCCGCCAGGTTTTTGTGGGTGCAAACATGCGACCACCCCGGCACATCTAATTTAGAGGTTAAGGATGTCATAAAATAATATCATATGCAGCAATCACAGTTCATTGCATTGTATTTGGAGACATGTAGTTCTCAAATTAATAATTACACATTATGACAGAATATAACAACCATTTTGAATACTTATCGTCTATGCTACAGGAGTTTCAATGAAAAAATATGAAACAATTACTGTGCCATTCCAAAACCTGTGAACACTTTATTAAACTCTGAATAAAATATAGAGAAGACAAAAAAATTTAGTCTTCAGGTGGTTCACCACAATCTACCTATTTGCATTTCTGGAAGAGTTGAAAATCGACAAATCAAAGTCAAACTGATTTGCACAGCAAAAAGAAAACACAGCAGTAGTTGACCAAAATAAATTAGAACACAGAATCAAGTAACAGTTCAATAGTTCTAAGGATACATTGCCAAAAGCACCCTGACCAGAGCGATGAGTTCCACCACCCCTAACACGAGGAATCCTAGCAACAGCACGGCCTGTACCCCAGGACTCAGCAGATGTCTGATGCCCAGCAAGCTTGTTTACTGCATATGCTTGCCGCTTGTTCTTGGCCATGTTGGTGTGGACAAAACTGACCACATCAGGACGAATAGGAGCCTTGAAGACAGCTGGGAGGGTGGTCTGTCCTGCGTTTTCTCCTGCCTCATCATAGATTGTTATCAATGGTCTAGCCGCCTTGAAAATAATGAAGCAAAACAGAAATCAAAAAAACCCAAGACCAAGTTCTTCCAGCTGACTACGTTGCTATGTGCAAACACAAATTTTAAAAACACGATTTAATGGATAACTTCACGGCCATGATTCAGTTCAGTTGTGATTTGGTCAACATCAGACAAGAGAAATTATTGCATTCTGATAAGAAGGCGTTTTCATTTGATAAAAAAGTAATTTCATTTTTCACAGTTCAATGTAGAACTTTGTGACTTTCTGGTTAAATCATGTCCACAAATTTCATGTAGTCTATGTACACAAAATTTTCTGTGGGAACAAGTTTACTCTACCAAATGTAACAGATTTGATTCAACTTTTGACAAGGGACATCACTGAAATATCATTGTGATTAAAAACATTGTAAATAAATAATTATCAAGGAATTCTAAAGTTATGTGCACTTATAATTTCTAAGAATAATAGAATAGAAGAACAGCATGACAGTAAAATGAGAATATTTAGAGCAGCAAACAGTGAGGGAATGTACAAATACATTATGATTTTGGTATAATTTTAAAAGCAACAATTTGATAAACAAGTTTCTTAATTTTCCTACATAATTCCCATCTTGTAAGGTTTTCATGTTTTACACAGTATAACTTTTTTCACATTGTACAAAGTATTTTTCACTTTTAGCTTAGCTAGTTTTAGGTAGATACACAGTTTTCATACAATGATATTCGTGGATAGTGTATACTGTTTTTATAATTTTCGGTCAGGGCCATTCGGAAAACCACTTCTGTCACTGAACGACAGTTCGTTATTGTTACAAATATATCATTTAGAGCTGGAGTCCCCTAAAAGTACAGGTTAAGCATGTATATTTTTAGTGCATAACTGAACTCTTTACACATCAGTACTTTGTTTCACGTTGGTTTTTCATTTGGATATATAGGCAGACGACTTAAGACAGGCACAGTTTGACATGATCCTGTAACATAACCGAAAATCTAATACCAAAAGCGAACAGACAAGACATTGGAAGTTCCTGTGAATCAACGTTGGGAAATTCGTCAGACCCTTCCGCGAAACTAGAGAATCGTTCTAATCGAACCCGTGACCGCTTTATCCTATAACTTCGCAGTACTGTACCTTAATATTTATTGAGTCTATATGGGTTATCTTTAATTTGCTACGTGAACAAGAAGGCAGCAAAATGTTCAACTTATTCCCTTCCACCTACCATTTTATCGTAAATTCAAGATGGCCGGCGAAAAAGAGAGAGAATGTACCACGTGTGTTAGAATAAAAGGGGCGGCCAAGCAACTCTCAAGGGCGTTCACTAGTACCCAGTTTTCACTCACTTTTTTCCAAGCTGAGCCGACAGTACTCACAGGTTGGTCAGTGGTGCTAAAAGGCGGGCCTTTTCCAATCTGCTGTTTCCTAATATTTTTTAGGCGGAGGACGTGGGAGTAAGCACGTCCCACCGACTGGTAAAATAGAAGTTTGTCGTCCGTCGGTTCCAGGACGGTTCACTTAGTCTTCTTGGAGTGGTGCGGGCTGTGAACAATGGGCTGCCGTTGTGATGACGTAAATAATGACCTTTGAACGACAATTGGGGGTTGGTCGTTTATTACCTGTGAGGGGGCCGGCCATTATGGAGCGTTATTTGGGGGTTCATTTAACTGTTATGAAAGTGGTTTTGAAGCAACATCTTTTTGTTAAAGAGAGCGATGTAGGTACATTGATTTTTCGGAAAGCTGAAACTACTTTATAGCCTGCGACATCGTCGATGACTCATGGCTTGATAGTACAGTGAAACCCCGAAATAACGATCTACCAAGGATCTGGTAAAATTACATCGTTATGTCGGGGTATCGTTATAAACAAATCCCCGATATAACGATATTGGAGAAAAACAATCACAATTATCGTTATAGCGGGGTATGGGTGAAAAACATTTTTTCACGCACAATTAATATATACACATACTGTATGACTTTTATCTTTATGCATATATCGTTTTATTTAAGCTGATTGTAATAGTTATAATTGAAATTGATCATATGTGTATAAAAATTTTTATTCTTAGAATTTTGAACAAAACTAGCTTACAAGGCACCAGTATAAAGGAAAATACGCGTAAACTGATGACTGATACATTAAGTCAAAAAAGGAAACGTCTTGGGTTGGTTGAAGTGTCTGCCATTCCTTTCCAGTCGCGTGATGATTGATTTTATCGTTATATCGGGAATTTTCAAGGTTTAGACCACTGCAAAACCGTGTACGATCAAAGCTTGCTCTACGTTGAATCACTAGATCGTGACCAGTCAAAAGAAGATAAAATACGGAAATAATGCAAAGACTGGTCAGACAACGTGCAAGAGGCGCAAATACAATATTTCGGCTGGCCAACACGAGCCTTCTTCAGGTTTATTGAATGAAACGCGAATTTGCATGGTCTTTATATAACGAACCGGAAATAACAGGACAGGGCTACGTGACGAAATAAAAGCGGAAATACAGTATCTCTATTATACTGTATTTCCGCTTTTATTTCATTATTATTATTTTTTCTGTATTTTTAACACATCACGTAGCCCTGTCCTGTTATTTCCGGTTTGTTGAGAGACTATCCGCCGCCTGTAAATTCTTCAGAATTTCTAGTCTTTGCGTTGTTTAGGTGACTGGATAGAATTTCTTTCTAAATTTATTTGGGAGTAATTTTTGGTTGGGCGGAAACAAAAATCAACGGCAGTGCTTCAAACTCAACACCAAAGATCCCGGTTTTTAAAACTTGCTAGCTAGTTATCACGGTGACACAAAGATCAAGCCGCTCATTGCGTTTATACAGTATTTAACGCTGTCACTGAGCAATCAAGCCGACCGCTGAGTTCAGTGCCCAAGTTCCACGGTTTCACTTACCCTGGTCCCAGAAGTTTAACTGCAAGTGTTGTTGTTGTCAGCTAGCCTGACTGCGAAGTTTGAGCGGCTGCGGGAGCCCGCGAGGGAGTGGCGAAGAGGCGAGTTGTGAAGTGTTGCAAAATTGTGTCAGTCCGGCTAGTGCAATCTACTTTTATAGCCATGGCCAATGAATCCAAGTTAAATTTCACGCCCTTTATTAGACCAGCTTACGCTTGGAATACTGGGGGGGGGGGGGGGGAGGATCAGTGGAGAGCCGTAGGCCTGAGTTCAGTCCTGGGTACCAGTTGCGTAAAACTTCATCTGGATAATAAAACAAACTCCAGTACCATAGAGTTTCTTTTTATTCTTAATATTACTGTTAACAGGATTGTTGTGAGCCATAACTACTTAAACACGCGTTAATAAATTCATGCAGCGTAAGATCGAAGGTTGGGCTACTCCAAGACTCTTACTAACAACTACACTGGGCCAGTTATATTATAAAGTATATTTCTAGTACATCTTTGCATTTGTAAGCTGTTCAAGTTTACAATAATTAGTATGATTTAGTACGAGCATTGTGTTTGACAGAGTGTTGACAGACAAATTCGAAAGCCTAGTCTAAAGTAAATGGTAACTAGTCAGCGCGTCACATGCATCAGTACACCATATTCTACACGTGAAGCATATGCTTAGCCCGAAAAGTATTTCACGTATTACAAGTGAATAAAACGCAATAAAGTACAACTCGTGCAAGATCCAACACAGTCAAGTGTAAACAACGGTGTAAACGCTCAGACCAAAGGCGGCTATATTGATGAGAACTCGCACCATGTGTGCTCTAGTCCACTTGACAACACGGTCCACCACATAGGCGTGTTCCTTCTTGGAGCAAGTATTCTCATCAAGGATGGGGTCGATGAAATACGGCTTCAAAACCAGCAAGGTGTACGGCATGTTGAATAAGAGCAACCCAGCAACGATCAGCCAAGGAAGTCCTCGGGTAGCGTCCACGTAGTACGCAGCAACACCAGACAGCTGAGGGAAGACGGACAAACCCATCATGAGCCGGGCACATCGATGGAAGCTTGTCAGCCATTGGCGATGGATTGCAACTGGGTCCTTCATGGTCATTCGTGACGGTTGCTCCACTGCAACCACGTACACTGCTATGCCTGTCATCAGCCCGCAAAGAAATGTGTTGATGAACTCGAGCACAGGAAAAATCTTCTCTGGGTTCAAGGTGGACATGTTAAAGCTTGCCATTTTAAAGTCGTTGCGATTGCACTTTTGCTCACTGAGAAAATTGGACGAACGCTTTTAGAACCTTCAGCCTACAACAGCTTGCATTTAGCAAGAGCTAGGGACGCTAACCTCCTCTCAAAACAAACAATCACACCCACCACCACCCGTGGCGTGATAGCGTGACCTTCACCTAATTGAATAGCAAAGAGCAAAGATAGCAACGACATCTGTCAATAATGCAAAACAATGGATGATTTACCAGTAACCGGATGCCCATGTTATGCTCAAAGGATTCTTGGGGAGGAGGGTAATACGACTCCCCTAAAAACGACTGCGTGGGAGGCTAGGGCAAACATTGCAGTCGCTGGAAAGAAATGTATGGCGTAAAGTTGTTTCTTCGTCAAAAGCAGTAAATTTGGACAAAGACTAACGCTTTTTCGCTGTGATAATGTGTAGAGTGGAGTCGACTAGTGTTGGTACGTGGAAATTGTAAGTTTCTGTGTGTTTAGTGCAATAAATCTATCGATAAACACTTTTTCTTGCGTAAGGTTGATTGTGAAATCTACATCACGCCATGGTCTCGAAATAGTACACATTTAGGTATAAATTTGAGGGTATTGACTCAATAAAGCCTTTTCATTTGTAATTACGTGTGCTAGTGTTGTTGAGTCGTTTATGCTACGAGTATAAATAAGAAATATGCCCGGCGGCGATCATTGTGCTGTCGATAAATTAGAAATATTGCCGGCGGCGATCTTTCTTTCCAGGTTCCAGTAATTTTGCTTTTCTTCACATGTTCCTCCACTGGACTCGAAGAGAAAAGAAACTGCTGAAAAACCTGTGGGTGTTGCTCAATACAACTACGAAACAATCTTCGGATTTCCCCGTGTTTTCGACCACTGGTTTCATCCCTCCACAGAGCAATAGCTCGGTAGAAACAGTTTCCATCCCCTCGCACAACAATTTCTCTCCTTTGTGGGGCTAAAATTCCAGCAGCCATAACAATGTTATAACACACGCAACTAAAAAGAAAACAATCTAGACAAACGCAATTTAAATACAACTGAAAAGGCTTTATTTAGTCAATATCCTCAAATTTATACCTAAATGTGTACTATTTCGAGAACATGGCGTGATGTAGATTTCACAATCGACCTTAATTACGCAAGAAAGGATGTTTATCGATAGATTTTATGGCACTAAACACACAGAAACTTACAATTTCCATGAACCAACACTAGTCAACTCCACTTCTCACAAAATCACAGCGAAAAAGCGTTATTCTTTGTCCAAATTCACTGGTTTTGACGAAGAAACAACTTTACGCCATACATTTCTTTCTAGCGACTTGCAATGTTTGCCCCCCCTAGCGATCCCAGAATCCTTTGCGCATAAATGGGCAACTGGTTACTGGTAAATCATTCATTAGATTCCTTTTTTATGGATCAGTATGCTTGTCTCCTATCTCTTTATTTCAGGATTGGACTGGGATCGACGGGAACAACAAGGGAACATGGACAAGATACACATGCATTAGGCACAGGCATGGTTATTAAGGTCTACTGTCACTTGTCGGGCTTCTCAACAATAGGATACAGCAGAATTAATTTATTACGGCACTTAAAATTGAAACACACCTGTAACTGGGGGTGTTTCAGCCACTGATTAGGAAGATCTAAAATTCACGAAATATATTTTGCGTTTAACCCTTTCACTGACAGAGTAGATCCCGCTGAACTCTAACTTTCAAACGGTAAAATCCTAAAGTGTGTCTACTCAAACGAAAGCTATTCGAGAAAACTTTCTTGAAAAGCAGCTTATTTTTCTACATTTTGCCTTATTTCAGTAATTTTTGAACTTGGGATTCTTGAAAGTGTTAAGGTTAAGAGTTCAAAGGGATTACCGACTACAACCTTATAAAAGACGCCCGTCAAAACAATCTCTCTCCCAGGAGCGTAGTAGCATTGCAATCTGGGTATTTCAAATTTCTCTGAGTCTTTTGCCTCGTGCATTGCATGATACACAACTCAGCAACTGACCTCAAATTTAAGACCCCTAAAGCTCTCTAAAATGAAAGAAGAAGACGCATTTAAGTTAATCAAAATCGCCTCAACTATGACTACCGGCGTCATGGCTGGCTCGGCGCTTTATATCAACCTTGTGGAACATCCAGCACGAATGCAAATTGATGATGTAAAGTCACTGCACAAGCAATGGAAGGCAGGCTTCGACCGCGCCAAGCTTCTCATGGTTGGTGTATCACTCATTCCTATCTGCGGAGGAATATCAGCGTATACAATGAACCACAGCAAAGGAAAGCCTTGGTTGATTGCAGCTGGAATGTTAGTCTTTAACGTACCGTATACAGCACTTGTTATACTACCTCGCTCAATTCAACCCATCAATGATTATGAAGTCGTCGCACGAAAAGACCCAGCCGAGGTGAAAGATACAGTGGATAAGTGGAACACCCTTCACACAGTTCGCACCGTGGTCGATCTGGCTGCATTTGCTTGGTGTGTCTATAACCTCGTGTACGACTAACTGATTGTCTTGTCATGAAGTTGCCTACACGTACACTTTTCCACCATTTTGAGGGTACTCCTGCATAATCACAGTGCTTTCAGACTCCATATACATGTATTCCACAAATGAAATACTTTTTAATAGTAGCCTGCAAAAGTTTTATCCGGTGTTCGAATTTGAAATGACCTGCTCAAGCGCGCATGCAGTTGGGTTTTCAGTTTTGCATATTTTTTGTTTGTCTGGAACCTTTCCCTGACTTCCCTCGGTTCTGAACAATATTATTCTTATTTATTCATACTTTTACGTTACACGAGTGTCTAATTAAAGAAAGCTGGAAATACTCGTCATGTTGAATTATGTGCAATTTTGTCCTTACTTTCAAAGAAATAAACGCGCTTACTTTTTGCATCGGATATCCAATGCACTTAATTTATGCTGAATATCATAAATTGTAAATGTCACCTTTTGTACGTAATTAAATTCATCCACATTTGTTCACGCAAGGCAGTCCCTGAAGGGTGCGAAGGTCGAGCCAGTGTACGACATTTTTGAAACGTCGGATCAAAGCCTTTCTTGAATCATGGACGCCGAGGATGCTCTCAAACTTATAAAATTCGCTTCTACAGTGGCCACGGGTGTTATTGCAGGAGGAGCGATCTACATCAACCTTGTAGAACATCCCGCAAGAATGGAACTCGACGACGTACAATCACTTCATCGGCAATGGAGAGAGAGCTTCGATCGAGCGAAATATCTAATGGCGGGTACGTCGCTACTGCCGATGGCTGGTGGAATTGCAGCATTCGCTATCAACCAGACCAAAGGAAAGCCTTGGCTGATTACAGCAGGATTAATGGCGTTTAATTTGCCGTACACTGCCATAGCCATGAAGCCTCGGGTCATTGAGCCTATATATGATTATGAAGTCGCGGGGAAGAAGGATCCGGGCGAAGTTAGGGACACGGTGGACAAATGGAACACTTTTCACAAGGTTCGCACTGTCGTCGATTTGTCAGCTTTGGCCTGGTGTGTGTACAATCTGGTCTACAATTAAATAAGAATTTCTTGAATTTTGTTCGCCATATCATACAGTTTCATTTTACTGAATAACTGATCGTTTGCGGATATTCAATGGGGTACTGTCGACGTATTGAATCTTGACATATCATCATTCCTGATGTAATTTCTCGCTCGTCAAGTTTCGTTTCGTCAATTTTCAAACATTGCAGGATTAAAAATGTTCATTTTGGTTTCAATCACTTGAATTCTGTTTATGCTTCAAATCTTTTGTGTGTTTCTGGTATTGAATAAATTTGCAGGTGCTACAAGAACTGAAAAGCAATAAAGGATTTAACATCAAGCTTCAGCGTATTTTACTACTGGTTGTGAAGCAGTGGCTTTCCTTGAAATTTCCCGGGGTCAAAGCCATTTCTTTTGTATTATTTTTCTCGGTAAATTTCTGCTTCATGGCTCAGAAAGGAGAATATTTATGATTGTTCTCCATTGTATTCAATGTCGCGCCCGCTTATACTGCCTTTGCTGTCTACAAGATAATCCCTGAATAATTTAGGTGTCCAGAAATTGTTTTGCAGACATAAATAAAAACGAAAAACAGGAGCGGCGGCTTTCACAAATAAATTTTGGACTGCGTGAACAGCCGGTCTGGAAGGGTATTCTCGGGATCCGGGATTTGGCCAAAATACGGTGCCGGATTCGGGAAAACGCTAAATATCTTGACGGGATTCGGGATTTGACTGCTACCACGGAAGCGGGATTCGCCAAAACTTGGGCACGGGATGCGAGATTTTTCGCTTGTCTGTCGGGAATTCGGGAAATCGTCACGACCTAAGTAAACGTTGTGGCGGCAAAAGCGTATCAACCAGGCGAGCGCAAAATATCAATTGAAAGGGCCAATCTACATCTTAAATTTATTAGCTTTTGTAGCCTGTTCCAGGCGTTCAGATAGTGGAGCGCGAGCGAAAACTAAAGTGAGCGAAAGAGCGGGAAAAAACGCTCTTTTGCTCGCTTTATTTTTCGCTCGCGCTCCACTATCTGAACGCCTGGAACAGGCTATAGCTTTTGCAGTAATTGGTCCTTTTTTAATGTATTTTTGGGAAAGGAAAAGCGGGATTCGGGATAGCGATGAAAAAGTGCGGGATGCGGGATTCTCGTGAAAAAGGAGCGGGAATGCGGGATCAGAATCCCCCCTTCCAGACCCTGTTTAGCTCTGTGTGAAGGCGTGACCTAGAGTGCTTCTGGCTTATATAAGTTTCTACTTGTAGCTTTCTGTGAACAAGCTGATATGTATAATTTTCGGAATACATGTAGATGCAGATAAAGAAAAAACAAGCTTCGACGCGAATAAACCTACGGTACTCTTTCTTGCGTCAACCACGTCTTACATTCACAAATCTCGCCAGAATCCTAACTAAAAGTTTCACCCAGGCTGTGAAATTAAAAACTTAAAAGTAATTCAGTTTGCAACCTGACGGTCAGTGACGCATATCTCATGACACAATCACCTCGGTCACGCTGTTTTTGAAATATGGCGATTCTTATGGGCTTCCTTCTGTGCCACGAGCTTGAAAATGAAAAATGCAAGTGGCCCTTTTCAATCTTATCAGCACTACTATGTGACTTGCGTTTCGTTTATGCGTTTCCCATCGATTCATTGCGGGTTTATCATCTCCCGGATGGTTGCGTGACTTTTCCCCTTCGTGCCCACGCGCCAAA
Source organism: Siderastrea siderea (assembly GCA_964030785.1). NCBI lineage: Eukaryota > Metazoa > Cnidaria > Anthozoa > Scleractinia > Rhizangiidae > Siderastrea > Siderastrea siderea. The sequence continues at coordinate 19,593,608 of OZ034968.1, read as the reverse complement.
AGCAGCAATTAGAGGAAAGTGTGCGCGTTGTTTGATTGCGCAGTTTGGGTGTTCCTGAGTTCACTTGCTTGCAAGCATTCGAAGCAAACTTTTGTACTAAAATTGTGTTATATCTGTGATGGGTTTCGACGCTGAAGACTTATTCCCTTGCCTGGAAGTGATTTCAACCGTAGCAGCTGGCATTTTTGTCGGCGGGTCGCTGTATGTCAACGTGGTGGAACATCCAGCCCGGATGACCCTCACAGACACGAAAGCATGTCACAAGGAATGGATGGAGAGCTTCGATCGCGCCAAGGTCTTCCAGAGTCGCTTGGCATTAGTCTCCGCACTTTCCGGCGCGGGAGCTTACTACTGTAACCCAAAGAAAGGGCTGCCATTTCTTATAGGTGGAGGACTGATGGCGACCATCTTCCCTTACACCTTGTTCATCTTGAAGCCTAATTCAATTGATCCCATCTATGATAAAGATGTCACCTCGAAAAAGAGTGAAAGTGTGGTGAGGGAAACCATCGACAAGTGGAACAGCTATCACATGGTGAGAAGCTTTATCTCTCTGCCTGTGTTTGTGGGCTGCGTCGCTTACTTGGTTAGCAACCACAAGAAGTTTTGGTGAAGGACTGTTCGTGACACTTACATGTTGTGTTATGTGAAGATTTTGCAGAACTCTAGTTTAGTATGGAGTAGGGTAATGATATCTATCAGTAGTTTTGGGTTGAAAACTAGTGGTTTGCCTTTTCTCTTACGTAAACACTTGCCATACTCATTCTCTTAGACTGCAGGTGGGCTTGCTCAAATGAATGCAGTTTAATTTTATGCTGTAGTCATTGATATGGTTACGCTTTCTAGAGACTGTTTCTGAAACTGTGTCATTAAGAGAGCGAAGCATTTTTATCATCTGGTTGAAATATTGTTCAAAATACATTTTACTTCAATTTCATTTATCACACTGGTTGCAAACTGTCATTCTGTGGTATTTATAATGGAACTGTTGCATCATATAAAAATCAGCGTGCTGATTTTTCCTTCGGGCCATCAAGCAAGTGGCACTTAAAACACAAGGGTCCTTTAGGACAAAAGAAAAACTGACAAGTGCTGTCCGGTAGTCTTGCTTATCGCATATTGCATTGAGTACAAGATGTAGGTAAAAGTAGATACTTTCTCATAATTAGCAAAAAAATTTTACAAGAGAAACTTCATCTGTTTGTAATGTATGCTAGTGCTGTTCCTCAGAGTTAGCTGATTAAAAAAGAGAGTCTGGTCTGGGCTTGAGATCAGATAGTAAAAACAAATGCGTGCGTGTTTACTATGTTATATATGACTATGCAAGTTGTAGTTTCCATTTTCAAGCCTTCAACAACACAACCTCTAAACATCGTCAAGGTACAGAAAGTCATTCTACTGGCAAATAATTAACAATTATTCACCGTAGTGGAGGTGAATAGTGGTGGATATCGTGGCGAGGTAAATATCCACCACTCTTCACTGACACTGAGGTGAATAATTGTTTTAGCATAAACCAAACCAATGGATAGCCAGTACCAAATAGTTCCTTTTTCTCTGAGAAATGAGGAAAAACTTGCACGCGAAATCCAGAACAATGCCGGGAAATGAATAGCAGATGCTATCCCGAGTCTGAGTAGCCAATCAGAGTGCACGAAAAACACTATCCACTGGTTTGGTATAATCTGATGTTGGCTTGTACTGAAGTGCCTAAGCTTCTTTTGTGAGGCCTGGTGCACAGATATTCATTTGAAAATGATGTTTCATTATTATGCAGGTGAGATACATTTTCACGTGGAAGGTTGTGCACCAGACCTCGCTTTCAAAACCACTGAGGCAGATTTTAGAGTTTCCAAGTGGACTTGTTTCCAGTGTAATCTGCATCATATTCGTCTCCAGTTCCACTTGCCTGTCTGACAGTGAGCTACAGTAGGGATACAGTTTTAACCCTTTCACTCCCAGGAGTGCCTAAAATTAAAACTCAGGACAAATCCCAAATTTCATTTTGTAAAATACTTAAATATAAATAGTACCATGTGAAAGTGCTGCTGACGAGGTTTCATTTGAATGGTCACAATGTAGCATTTCATCCACAGACTCTTAAGTTGGAACCGCCTTTAGTCTCCATTACTGACTCTGGGCATGAAAGGGTTAAATGAGCTCAACATCAAAAAAAATGCTAGTACTGTTTTTAGTTTTAACCCTGTTTATTTTTAAGCTACTACTACAAAAGGAGGCTACACAACAACTGCGTGTCAACTCTGCTGTGAGGATTATGATTTTACCCACTTGTACTAATTAATTATAATAACCCTTGTAAGAGCAAACGTTGCGTGTCCAGTATTTAACCATAACCAAATAAATAACATCTAATACCCAGGGAGGGTACTCAATAAAGTTTTATATGGGGAGCTCTGTCCAATACTAATTTTTGCCAAAATGGTACCCCTTCATATACCTAGAGCAAAATTGCACCCATTTCTTATACCTCAAAGATAAGCCAAAACAATAGAATTTCCAATAATCAGCACGTTTTTCCCGGGCTTTCAGTCATTCTGGTTCAGTTGCTCAAAGGATGCAAGCCTTCATGTTTTTCGCATTGGCATTTCTGCCAAAATTTGACACCCTTTGATATACTTCACTTTTAGCCACCACTTCTTCCACTTTGTAGCCGATTCTGTGACCCTTTCGTATACATGTACTAAAATGGCAAATTTCCCTACACTTTAATATACTGTGAGCTCAAAAAAGACACCCCTTTTGGGTGGATCCTCCCCATATAGCCCACCGAGTACCCCCCGCCCCGGGACCTAATATCACACAAAAAGCAATCAAATGCAACAAACCAATTAAAAGAAAACGAATTAAAACATGCAAACGATGCCACAGATCGCTCAACCTTAACTGATATGATATAGTACGAACGTGACTCTTACTTGTAAGCGGTATTCTTGATTTATAGACTTTGTATGGGATATCCACGTAAGTTCTCAAAATGCTAAAATATAGCCATGAATATTTCCAACATAACGTGAGTGGATTTTCCATACAAATTTTAAAAGTATATAAATCGAGAATGCCGCTTACAAGGAAGAGACGCGTTCGCACTGGTTTAAAAGCAGATCGAGAACTTGGTCTACCTGTGACGTTGCCAAACGCAGAAAACGCGCGGAAGTTATAAGTCAGGCGTTTAGTTTAGGTTCAGTTTACTTATGACTGGTCCAAAAATAGTAGTTAAAACAGTTTTAAATGTTTAATTTATTTCCCTTTTCTTTACTAATATAAAGCAAAGCCTACCCAAACTGACACAAAATAATAATCGGAATCTGCTCAAATTTAAAGTGGAATCCAGCCAACAGGTCGGATTTTCATCTCTGCGCGTTTAGCTGAGTACTGGTCTCCTTTCCAGTGCTCCCAACTGACTCCATCAGCATAAGAGGAGAAAGGCCCATGATGGTAAAACCCATTTAGGTTTGCATTGTGACAAGAACCGTACCACCACGCACCATGGAACATAACAGCGCAGTTTTTGCCATGCGCATCATTGTCGCGGTCTTTTGTTGTAAATGGGTGGCTCTTGTGGTACGCCAAAGAATCGCCGGCAGTTCCTATAATCACAAAGAGACAGAAGGACACCTTTAAAAAAAGTTGTAGCTATGGCATAATGGTATTCTGTGGCCCATTTCATCGTTTAGGTGCCAAATGTATTGAAGCCTGCGTGGCTGGCGCTTCTAATTGACTATTGGGCCATTCCCCATAAAACGTTTCGTTTCCCATCGCCAGACCGATCCAATTATTTCAAAAACTAAAAAAAAAAACGTTCTGATATCATTACCCATTCCCTTTTGTCGTTGTCATTGTCATTTGACTTTATTTAAACACGGTTAAGACATCAGGCCTTAAGTTACAAATGAAACTAAATTGAGGAGAACAACCGAGATCATGGTGGAACGAGTACTTCAAACGAATTTTTAAAAAAGACGGAAGTCTACCTGAATACGATCCAAGACTCATTTGATACTTGGACTGTTCACTCGACACAGCAAAATAATCGTACTGGGCGTAGGCTGTGTTTCCTACTGTGTCCTCCAAATCCACTCTCAGTTTGTATCGCTTGTTGTTCAATGTGGTCAGCTTGTTCAGTTTATCAAGCCCCAGCCAGTATTCCCCATTCAAGTGCCCAAACCCCACTTTATAGTCATTCCAGCCGCGGTAGAAATCAACCGAGCCGTCCAGTCTCTTTTGGAACACCATCCAGCCCCCTCCGGCTGTGGCCTGGTCGCAGTAGACATCGAAGGGTGGCTGCCCATCAGGATGGATGGTATACACACCGCTGGCCTTCTGACCGCAGTTGTAGATGTCAGCACAATCTTTCTGGTTTACCAATATATCGATGAGAAGCGTAAGTTCAGCAGATTCGGACATGGATTTATTATACAAGACTAAAGACCGTGTCGTTTGTGGGCCAAAAAAGAGCATTAATAGGATCTCTCGTATCCTCCGTTACATTGGCAAGGGTTAAGATACCCTTGGGCGATGAATCATGGGCTTCACAATTAAAGGGCGAAAAAGACTGATAAGGGGGAAACAACTGATAGAAAGATAAACGGAATTCTTATACTAGGACTCTTAAAATTTGTGCAGGACTCTCAACATTTTGACGCTGGGGGTCTCAAGAATCTCTGTCTCCTGAAGCTAACTCTACTTCCGGACCTCCCTCCCCTCCCTACAAGCCTCCTGGAGACCCTTCGTAGCCCCTCACCAGCTACCTTGCTCCTCCGGAAGTGATGGTAGGGTAAAAACATCTGCTTAAATTTCCGCTTGTAAAAACGTTTGAGTGCAGCATCAAAGCTAGGACGTGCAACGTCATTGGAATTATTCTGTGGGCCATGAAAACCGACATTTCCTCTTTTTTTTTTCTCCAAGTGACCCTCGCACCAATAAGAACGATCACAGATCCTAGAAAAACGTTTGGGATCGAGTCTCACCCTGCCCCTCTCATTTCTCTCTTACTAAATTTTCCGATGTAAATCGCCGTTTTTTTTTTCTTCTTCTTCTTCTTTCTTTCTTTCTAATAAAGAAATTCAAATCATACATATTTAAAGTGCTCGACAGATTAAAGTCTCGTGCTTAGACATTATTTTCCGATCGCTAGAGGTTTCTTCTTCTAACTTTTAGTGATTAAACTGGATAACCTTACCTGATGAACAGTTGGCTTTTTCCCCAAGAAGCAGATTGATTTTCTTCTCGAGGTTTTTATTTTGTTGCGAAATCTCCTCAAGTTTTTTGCTCATAGCATTTTGCTTGCTAACCAGGGTCTTCAGTAGTTTACAAAATGCACAGTTATAGTCTGTTGTCTGCTGCGATAATGTTGTTCCCCGGACAAAAACTTCGCCAAGAGACAGAAGAAGTCCAAGACAGAGAATTCCCATGAAAATCTGGCGTGACATTGCGAAATCGAGTTGACGTCTCCTTGAGCTGAATCTAATATATTAAAATGGAGAGGTGTAGCGTTGTATTTATATAGCTTGAGGTGGAAAATGATATCTCGGGTATTGAATGCGCTTAGACGGAACACGACTGACTGTTATGTCACGGTATTGGCACGTAGTAGTAGCTCAGCTAGTAACCTGAGCTAATAGACACGTAGTTTACAAGGTCAAATCGAAAATGTCGATATACATACGCACCAGCCAGGGTCAGCAGGGCTACCCTGCGTCGCAAGCCAAACCCCCAAATGGGCGAGGGGAGAGAGAGGCGATTAAGGTCCCAAATAAGACGATACCCAACTTTTTTTTTTGTTTTTCTTTTTTTTTTGTTTGACGAATTTGACCCAAGAAGCACCAATATCAACAACTACTCTTCGCAGCTCTATGTCGTCAGAGAAGAATAAAGAAAGAAAAACCCTGTAGCCCAGTATTCTAACAGAAAGGCAAAATTGGAAAATTTCTTCAAATTGTTATTGTTCGATTCAACTTATATCACTTTATTTAAAATATCTACGACCCTGGTAGTTTATGTCCAATAGTAAGTAAATCAAAAACTGCCTACACACAGATTCATTTCAATTAAATTTTAATTTAGAATTCCTTAGAAAACAAAGGAGTTCATCGAATCATAATGCAATGCTTTTTGTGAATTGCTGCTACTGTTGATCGATTCATCCCGTGGTTTTATATGGAAGGTCCCCATGGAAGGAAAGTTTGAGTTGAAAACTACTGTGGTAATAAAAAATCCTCTCTGTTCACTTAGCATCTACAGTAGAGGCTGTGATGCGAGTGTCTGATAACTCAACCAGGAGGCCAGGACATTTGCCGTCCACCAAGAATGTGGATATGAAGGTGATACACTGACTGAGCAGCATCCCGTCCATTGTTGATCACTGAAATCAAACACAACAAGTCAGCTACAGGAGGGTGAAATTCACATGCTTTGTCAGAAGGCTGTCAGAGCACAGGTAGACCACCCAGGAACTACCCAAAATCGTAACCCTATTTTAAACCAAAACATTGGGTTTTCATACTCAACTTGAGGGCCCGGTTGTTCAAAACAGGATTAAATGAACCCAGGATTAGCGTCAATGATTAGTTTTTATAGCCAAACGATATGGATTCTTGTAAATCTTTTTTCCCTATATTTTGACTTTGGCTGCTTTTAAACGATCACATGTAATTTTCTGTGAAAAGCCTTTTGAACAAGAGAAAAACGAACCTCTTTTTTAATCCCAGGTTGGCATTAACCACCTTTTGAACAACCGGGACCAGGTCTTACATTAAACTTGTTCTCCTTATTTAGACAGGTAGGTACATAATTTGGAAATTACCTCAGAACAGAATGTTTATTATTCATTGCCCTCTTTAGGACCTAACACCTCACAAATCTTGTTGGCAATATGTGAGCAAAAAGTGATGAGTTGAAATACCCTCTCTAATGACTTATGATCTTATCATTTTTAGGCTGCGGTCTTTTGTGAAAAACTAACTTCTCCAAATCTCACCATGAGCCTAAAAATTATAAGGATCAAAATTTAATCAAATTCTTCACCTCTGAGATATTCTTATCTCTATGTCCCTTTTACATGTAACTGTATTTACCAATCATGCATTGCTTGTCAAATTTCCCACACTTGCCCCCTCCTCCCCCCCCCACCTTCCCTTCCCACATTATTAACAAAAAGTGGCTTTACATGCATCACTAAGGGATCGTTTATTTTTTATGGGGTAGGGGGGGGCTGGTGGGATTTGATGGGTAGTACCTGTAAAATATAATGACCCCCCATCTACAATAGAAATTTTTACCTGCCCCCCCCCCCTTGGTAGTCCTAAATATTTGAGATGACCCCCCCCCCCACCCAAAAAAACAGAGAATACAAGAAAAAGTGAGAAAGTAAATCTAAAACTTATGAAGCTTAAATTAAACAGTCAATCAGTTAACACTCAAGTCCTGCAGAAGTAAATGTCTTATTCTGAAGTACATAAACAGACTATTCATGCCGGTTGAAAGCATCATTTTGGACACTGTTATTAGCTGTTTAAGAATCAGACCAGCAGAGGCCAAAAAAGAGTTGACATTCCCCTGGCTGTATTTTGTAATGAAACAGTTGGTGGGGTAGAGTTGCCGTTGGGTGTACAATAAAGTAGGGGGGTCCGGGGGCATTCTCCCCGGCCCAGGAAAGTTTGAATTTTCAGAACCTTAGAAACCCTATTTTTGGCCTTCTGGCACTGATGTTTGCATTATTACAGATGCTGTCACTACTAAACTTGAAGGCATTTTTTTTGGTGACCCCCCTTTACACACCATATTTTTTTGGCTGGTCCCCCCTTTGAAGCCAAATTTTTTCACATGGCCCCCCCTCAAATCCCACCAGCCCCCCCTACCTCATAAAAAATGAGCGGTCCCTAATATCCTGAAAGACACTTACAGTACAAACCAAACTATTCCATGACCTTTTATACTTTCATTTCACTAGCTTTACATTAGCCTAAAGTAAGCCTTGCTCTTTCTCAAGCTGATAAAAAGGTAAAATATAGCAGATGTTGTTGTTGTTGCCATGGTGTGCCTTCACAACTAAACAATAACCTACTACGTATCATGATGGCAGACTTCAGGTTTCAACATGTTTTTCTCTGTTATTCAAGTACTGTCAAGTCTGTCAAACTCTGTCAAGTTCAAGTTTAACTATACTCTGTCAAGTTTAACTTAACCATAGACTTTCTGCCATTTTTACATCAGTTGTTTTACAACAGTTACCGATCTCTGTAACTTTTCCACAGGCCCACAAATTGCCTGTACTATGATTTTCCTCATAAGTAAGACTGTGAGTAGTCTCTAATTTTGGTGATGGCGATTGTGAGTCCGGCAAAATACACATGCACACGCGAAATTTCGAGGAGACATCCCCTCGAAATTTTGCGCACACATGTGTATTTCGCCCACCTCACAATCGCCATTGCCAAAATCAGAGACTACTGACAGTCTAGCACATAGTACGCTGAACACAACCTTCTTACCAAGCCTATATCCACTTTCATTCAGGTTTTCCTTCTCTGCAATATTCCTTGCCACCCACAACAAATGGCCTAGAAGCTGAATAGGAAAAGAGAATTTAGTCCTTAACTTTGTCTCACTTGAAGATGGACACCTCTCTAATAGGGACAGCACTACCTAGTCCCAAGCATGACTTGTTCCTTTGAGAGGCAGCTGACTACTGGAGTCTGACACAGTCGATTGCTGAACAATTTATGGGCTACAAACTGGGGGGGGGGGGGGAGGGATTGCAAATTTTACAATAAATGGGAATGTACCACACTTAGTGTCTTAAATGAGATACCTCTCTAGAAGTGGTGCGAGTTTATCACAAAGGAACATCTTAAAACAAACTGACGTTTATTTGCATTTGACAAAAAATCTGTCAGCTTCAGTGGTACAACTGACACAAAGTTTACACCTAAGTTTAAGATTGGCATTATTGCTTAGCAACCTTGATCCAATCAGCCTCTGATGTTACAGTTTACTGCACATATCACTGCTTACAGTAAAGCCATGTTCTATTGAGAACAACCGTTTTTGGTTGGTTTGGGTGGTTGAGTTTTCAGTGTTCTATTATGGAGAAAAATTAAGAAAAACCTCTAGGACCAGGGTATTGGTTTGGTTGATCAACTTTTTCAACCAGCTCAGAGCTCAGAGCTCAGTTGAAACAGTTGAAAACGACGGGTAGGATCCGCTGACATGTTAGCAAGCATCAGTTTTCATGTATACATCATTGTTTTTGCATTTTTTTTAACAATGATTTTCAGAACCTTGATATGAGAGGTTTCCCGCATGATGAACTATCACAGTCTAACCAAAACTTGCTTAAAATTCTAACAATTATTCATGGACCGATTCACAATGTGGCAGAACACAAACAGTTCCTGAAAGACAACCAAAGCAACAGGTCGGCCTTTTGCAATCTTGCCAACCTTGGCAGAAGAAGTTGAGGAAGACTGGAAATGACTATGCCCAGTCACAACTATGTGTCAACCAAAAAAAGGGTTCTATTCAGGAATCTTAACTGTTTCAACCAAATCCACTTTTGGTTGAAATGGTTTACCTCAACAGAACATGACCTAAGTGTACTTACAGGTATGTCCTCTTCAGTGCTTGCTGACAGCTGTGTTAAGGGTTTCCGAGGAATTACCAAAATGTGTTTTGGCGTCACCGGATTCACATCACGAAAAGCAACAGCCTGTCAATCAAGAAACTTCACAAGTGAAACAACTGTTAAGAGCTAAAAAACTTGCTGTGATGTCACTTTTCTAAATGCTGTTCTGAAATATATATTTACATGTCTAAGCTGCACTCCTCTTTACATCCCAGCAAAACTGCACATGGCTTTAGTTGGGTATATTTAAACATTTTCCTGTCAGAGATAGGGACAGGTTTGAATTAAATTATGATCTCTATAAACCACATGTGCATTCAAAGTTGATCCATAAAATTGCAGCAGCAACTATTTCTGTCAATGTACATAGTATTTTAGACACAACAAATATCTTACAATGTAATTATAAATATTTCAAACACTTACAGAAAGCAGCTGCTCTAGTTGCCAAGAAAATGAAAACTGAAAAATTATTAATATTATTTCTCCTAGAAAATTTACAGGAAATTCAGTGTTTGAATAAGGCTACACTACAGCTGTTATCCATAATGAACAAACATCGACCTACATGTAATATTTTAGTGGAGCTGATCAAAACAATGAGGACCAAAATGCACTGCAATCACAAACAATCACTGCTTCTAATATAATGACACACAGCCAGCTGACACTATCGCCTGATGAAGACCAGCAGTATAGCAGTTGACATGTTTGAATACATAAGGATGGCAAAGAGGCTAGATTGCAGAAAAACTTTGGATTTATCAACTGAGTAAGGTTAATTGACCACTGTAAAGAAATTTAGAAGCTGACATTTCCCTTCATCAGAATGAATCTTGATTTGCCCTTTGTCAGAGCAAATCTTGATTCACTCTGATGGAGAGGCAACGCTCGAAATGTCAGCTTCTGAATTTAATGTGGCCAATTTACCTTATCAACTCAATTGATAAATCCAAATTTTTACATTTTACTTCCCCTCCGATGCAGTAAAACATTTTGTTAAGAAACTAATCCATTTATACATTTCAGAATACCCAACTTAATTGCAGTAGCATGAATTTATTGCAACAGCACAAATTGTAATGGTTCAGATCTAGCTGCTTCCATACTTCCACGGTCACCAAATAATAAAATTGAGTTTTATGCTCCCACAATCCTGCAATTCTGTCGTCAATGAACATAATTAAGGTTAAGTTCTTAAAGCTAGAGTTTCCCGCAGTCCTGTGTGGTTTGTGGCGTTCTGTTATGAAGAATGAGCATGATAAGCGTCTGTAAACATTCCCATAGGTTAAGGAGGGTTAAGGAGGCAAGAGTGAAAGATAATCTGTCATAAAATTGTACCCTGGATTCTTTATCTTCAAATTTTAGTTCCTTTACCTTTAAGCCCTGATATATAAAAAAAAGATATTCTCCTTACTGTTCTCCATTTAACAAACTGACGTCAGTTTTTTATGTGTCTGTCCTCTTATTGATGATAAATTTCGTCATAACATTTTCAAAGTGTTGTAGATCCACAAGCCGCAGGCCACAGCCGTCTGTACTCTTATTGACAATAAAAATTAGCCAATCAGTGCACGAGAATTCACTCAGTTATTGTAAAAACATTTCTTATGGAACTAGTAAGCAGAATTTGTCTATATATCAAGACATCATATCCTTGGTGATCACCTCCTTTATTCTCATCACTTGAATGTTTGAACAGGTAGTAATGATGTAAATAGAAACTTCATTTCCACCACTGTTAGGGATTAAAAGGTTAACACAAGAAGCAACCAGCAACTCCCATATATAACCTATACACTAGGTATGTGCTACCATGAAGGATATGATTTCAAACAGTTTGGTTTGGGAAAGAGAATAGAAATCAGGGAGTTTGGACTAGAATAAGGTATCAATTACCAAGAAACTGATAAGTGGTGTGAACAATTTAGTCCAAACTACGGTTTGAAAAACTTGGAAATAAATGTAAATTCAATCATGGCAACTTTGTTGATCGACAGATGGTTTTCCATTGAAAACATGATGTGGTTAAACTATAGATACAATCCCCTGCAATCCTGGCTCAAATGTATAAAACTTTGAGATCATTAAATTGGACTGAATATTTCTGGAAAATAGCTAGAGGGATTATTATAATTCGGTAAATTGTGATCGTCCGGGTGAGTGTAGTCCTGAGAAGGACTGTTTGAGGTGACATTGACTGACGTTTCGACAACCTGAGCGGAAGTCATCATCAGAGTCAAGTGAACTGTGAATCGCCAGTAGATGTTATAAGTCTCTGGTTGTTGTCCTGATTGGTCGACGATCTCGTGATGTTATTGGTCGTCTGTCAGTTAAGCCATGATGTTATTGGCTGTGAAGACTGTAAACATGATTGGTGCATTTCGATCCATCTTTTGTTAGTCAAATGTCCGTTGGTCTATTGTTAGTCAAATAAGTCGGTTTGTCTATTGTTTGTCTGTCTTGTTATTGTCGGCAATCAGTCGTTTGTAAGGTGCAGGTAGCTGTTGGCAACGGTTCAGTGGTGTTTGTTCTAAGTTAGTAAACCAGCTTTCCAGAGTGATTCGTTGATAGTAGTACGTACTGTAGGTAAAGCATTCAGCAGAGTCCCAGTCGATTCTGTGGTTTGTTTTTAAATAGTGTTCGGCAATGTGATTGTTGATATCACCATTTCTAGTCGCTTGTTTGTGTTCAGTCAGTCGGACGTTCAGATTTCTGCCGGTCTCACCAATATAAGTGGCCTGGCAGTCGCAGCAGTTGATTTTATAAACTGCTCCCCGTCTGTCGCTCGGTTCGTCTTTGTCTTTAACGTTCGTCAGTAGCTGTCGTAAAGTAGTGATAGGTTTGTGAGCAACACAGATGTTGTAGGGTTGTAGGATTCGTGCGATAGTTTCAGAAGTCCATTTGATATAAGGTATGGTTGCAGTAGTGACAGGTGTCGCGTTAGCGTTCGTGGCGTTTGGTTCGGAGTTTCTGTAAGTGTTGTGTCTAATAAAGTCCCAGTTGTAGTTGTTCTTGTTGAAAACATTGTCTAAGTACTTGTTTTCGTCCGTTAAGCTGTCAGGTGAGTCACAAACTAGTTGCGCGCGAGGAATTATATTTATATATATATTTTTTTAAACATCTGGTCCAGAATAGGGTTGCAAAATGGAGCTGAAAGTGGTCTGGTATAGGGTAATGGTTACAGAATCCTAGCAGCACACCACCGCCAAAAATTTCCTGGGTACTCCCCACCCCAATCCCCCCACCCCCACCCTAATCGACCCCCCCCCCCCCCCTCATCCCCACCCCAAGTAACCAGGAAATCCCTGAAAACCTGGATGTAATAAATAGTTTGAAATATGCATTTAAACCAAAGATTGATTGTTTTCGATTGTCAGTTTATCCACTGACTACACCTGGGCTTCTACACAATTTTCGTGACCACGCGATACGGTCTGTTGAACGTGAATTGTTGTTGTGTTACTGAATTTTTGACCACAGTGGGGCTGCGCGAGCAGTTTTAAAACTAAAAACAAACTTGTCGAACTGTACATGAGATTTAGAAGGATTTTAAACAGTATCAAACAATGAAAGTGCGCCAACCTTTTCATCCTCGTATATTATGTCAGCGGGAACTTCCTTTCGAATAATCTTACTGAATATCGAGTCTTCGGGCCGATACTTCTCCGCTGCTTCCGAGGCAAGTTTAGCTTTCTGAACTTCATCACTGCATTGAGCACCATTCGTGCATAACTCAGCCAGAATCAGCTTAGGAGCAACGCTGATAGCTGCAGCTGCTGTTAAAAGGAGTTTACTGGCGAAAAAGTTGCTTCGACGCATCACGAAAAGCGCCATTTTTGGACGAAATGGCTTCGCGTTGCTTCCAGAGCCTCTGAGTTTGGCTGTCAGCATACATACTCTAGAAAAACTTACCACGTTGTGTAAGTGTACTGTATTGAAGTTATGGAAGAGAATCATGGACTGGACTTTTCCCACAAGGTTTGCCTGAATTTGCAAAAATATGGAAAGGACTTGTATAATGAAGATTAAGAAACACAGATTGAATTGATGAAAAGGGAGAAAACTCAGCATAAAACTTATGCTGCGTATCCCGTGTAGTTGGTGGGAAGGGGACGGCTAAGTTTCTTTTCACGCCTAATCCAAGATGGCCGACATTTGAGTTTTTCACCACCTTTAGCAACCCTTTACTTTTGGAGGTTGAGGCAAATATTTGGTCAATTATCATTATAAAATGACTAGCGTTCACATCATGCCAAGATGCTACGAAATGCACGTTGAAAAAGGCTAGGCAGAAGCTAACATTTTGCCGGTAGTGTAAATTTAGAGTAGCAGCATAGAATTTTTGGAACAGTTGTTTTCTTTTTTTCTTGTTGTAAACGCTAACCGGAATTTATCTCGAAGTGGGTGTAGAACTAGAGAGAACGGGAGTAAAAAAGGAGTTCTTCTCGTTTACCACACCCTCCCCCCCCCCCCCCCCCACAACTGCACACACTACGCAGGCTACATATAAACTATGACTGCTAAATTTGTGAAACAAAGACAAAATGAGAGCTTAGAGCAAACGTCATTAGTTCTACTGATAAGAACTTGATAAAGTGGCGTAAATGGAGGTCTTATGATTTAATTTGTAAAACGTGGTTTCAAATAGATAATAACATAATAACATTGACTTGATTTTCCAAAATCTATCAAAGACTGGGTGGTTTGGTGCAAAATGACGCCCAAGAAGTTTGGGGTGACATCGAGTTCATCACGATCAAATGTCTGCTTTGATGTAGTGGATTAAACGGTCATAAATTGGGTCCAGTGCGTCCTGCAGAATGCAGAGATGTGATAAAATGTTACCACATTTTTTTTTCGCTTAGCTATAATATTGACGACGATGGAGAGCCAAGAAAGATGGAAGGGAAAACCAAACTTGCAGGAGAGACTAGGATGGGAGAGGGAAAAAAGCTTGGTACCCTCAATTTTCTCCTAGTGAGTTCTCTCCGCTTAGCAATGCTTTCTTGTGGACGATCATTTGGACTGTTGAAGGCTCCGAGAAAGTAGGAAAAGCGAATGAGAAAACGAGCGCAAAAAACGATTGATCGGCGTGCGTCTTATTTTCACGGCCTCTTTCTACTTTTCACCGTCGTTACTATTCTGAATGTTCTTTTTTTCTTATTTTCATTTGTTTCTGAACGGAAGAGACGTCTTAAGTAAATGGGCACCAACACGATTTTACATTACAGGTAAAAGGTGGTGTTTGAATGCAATTTCGACAGTGGAGTAAACTTTTGCGGAAAAAAAATTTTCGGGAACTTTTTTGCGGATGGTGAAAAAAAAACAAAACTTACAAAAATTAGAACTCGTAAAAATTTAGTGCCACACGGTAACTCATTACAAGATGCAGCTGGAGATACAGTTAATGTTTGTTAAGCTAACCTTAAGGCTAAAATGTTTTAAGATGTATTGAGAATAATGATCCTCGTATGAAGTCCTGTTACATATGTTTTATTTTTCTTTTTTCAGAATACAACTGCAATATATAGTGCGTTTCCAGTCCTCTGGTGTCTTAGATGAATATTGTATATAGCTTGTGCAGTATAACGGACACAGAAAGGAGAACCGCGCTTGGGAATCAAAGGGAATTTTTAAATGCAGTTCGTATTGAATGAGCCATCTACCCTGCTCGAACACGCCTTGAGGATTCTAAGCAGGCTCATTTTTCAAAAATCGAGGGAATCCACCAAATACTAATACGTTAGGTGGCGCTTCCATCCTAGATCTCTCCTTGGGCACAAAAGAAACGGCTTCCGTTCCCTCAGACTACCGGGGCTTGATTTCAAGACCTGTTCACAATTGTCCCCGCAGAACCTAATCAGAAAATTTTATGGGTGAACCGGAGGTGCATAGCTTTTAAGTGTCTTGGCCAAAGAGGTTATAACATAAGGGTGAAAGTTTGAGGTGGATTCCGAACGAGGCGACCTTAAACTAAAGTTAGGCTTTTTCCTTTCTGCGTCCATCTGGAGGGCTAGACGTTCTACAAAAATTTGGTGATTTATTGGTAAAATGCTTGTCTTTTCCATTCAACCTAAATTTGAAGAATATACGATTCAGTTTACAGCCATATGTCTGAAGAACAGTCTCCCCCCGGATATCGCATTTCATGAGCAAGTGCAGGACCATCAGGCTCCTCTCCAAAGTCCACGCAGAAATCAGGATTCAACTTCAGACCACCGTTCACGGAATCTACGTCCACTTGGAGCAACATGCTGCCTTTCCTGAAAACAATTGTAACATAAAGTCACACTTTAAGAGGAAGAAGAAGAAGAAGAGGAAGAAGAAGAAAAAGGTTTATGGAGGTAGCTAAAAGACTAAACCTCTTTTCTTGCTTAACCCCCCCCCCCCCTCCTTTTTCGAGCAATAGGATCTCTCCAACCTACAATCTTAGACAGAACTAATTGCGATGGAAGCAATTAGAGCGCGTATTTCTCAATTTTGCTGCACGGAAACACCGACAAGATCACAGAAAAGCTGTCCTCCCACCCTCCAACTCAATGTCGTTGAAAGGAGTGTCGATTCATTGGCTTTTTTGGGGGCAAAGCAACATTGATTAGGGAAAGAGGGGGGAAGAGTTTTTTATTGAATGTAGGGGAAAAGAGTTGTCACGGTCATGGTTCGTACCGTTGGACTTAAAAACACTCACTTTTACTCTTGAAACCTTGCAAACGAAGGTGCAAGCCTAGGACAATAATTTTTGAAAATAACGGATACTCGCAAGGTAGGCAGTTTCAATGCCCGGGTCGGAAGTTGGCTTTGTTTAGTCCCTCTCTCTACATTCGCACTCGTTCCAGGCCTCTTGCCTTTCCTTTAAGAGCGCGCGAGTTTCTTTAGCAAGATCTAGACGTAGTCTATAATACCGTTAACATTTTCCATACGTACTTGGACATATTTGGGTAGAACTGATTGTCCCACACGCTGTACAAAGATGTGGTAACGTACAGTCGTTTTCCATCCAAACTAAGCTGAATCATTTGCGGTCCTCCTTCCACGCGCTTCCCCTTCATATAACACGGCTCAGGCTGTGCACTCAGTTCAGAGTCCTCGATCACCTTCACTGGGCCATCACGGGATATGCTCCCACCGACAAAAACCTGAGGAAAAAAATAAACGTAATCAACACGTACAAAACTCTGGGAATGATTGCAAGTTGACGATATACAAGCATACGTACCAAGAAAAGTTGAAATTAAGGCCGATTTAGACGATACAATGTTTGCTGACAATTGTCGTACGCGACTTGCTCACGTCATGTCTGCAACACGTGTCGTCTAAATCAGGCAAACGTCATCTTCAAGACAGTTGCACACAACATGAAAAATGTCGTAGGCTTTTGAAACATGTTTTAAAACCCTACAACAGTCGTAGCCACTTTCAAAATGAAACAGCGTGGACGTATGTTAACGAGGGCTCAAGTTCCTTGTCTTATTTGCCGCTTAATTCACGTACTTTTCTCTCTCCGAATCTCATCGAATTTTCGTGGTAATCGAAGAAAACTCGCTTTAGCCTTCGTTTATTTAAATGTCATTCCTAGGTGATCTCGTCGGTTGTTAACGCTCTCCATCAGTATTAACTATATCGTCACCTCAGCTTAGTTCTCCTCAGTTTTAATCAGTTCTCTTCAACTCTCGTTGCTCCTTTTAAATCTCGGTTACTTAGCTCTGTTGTCAAGGCGCACCCATTACCCACCACAAACATTTCCTGAGCTTTCTTATGCAAAGCTAAGTATCTAAATATAGTCTAAACACTTCAAATTTGCCTACCTGGCCGACTAGTTTGGGGTTTTTAGTGTCTGTGATATCATACTGTCGAATGTCTCCGTGTAGCCAGTTACCGAAATACAGATATTTATCATCCAGTGAGACAAGAATATCTGTCACCAGACCTGCAGAAAATATAAAGCCACCATAAGTCATGATATGAACGTGATATGTTAAGACTTCGGTTACGGAAGCACCATGAGTACCGTTCCCTTAATGTTTCCTCGTTTGTACGAACACACGCTCCATTTTCTTGGAAAGAGATCAGTTTTCCGAAATTACGTAAACAATTAAGTTTCCGAAACATCTTACATTCGAGGCAAATGTTGTGCACAAACAAGAACTGGTTCGAAAGGCATCATTGTAACTTATCGGGAAATTGTTACCTGGCATTTCGGGTTGGGACCAGCCTTCTACCTTCTTGCTTGGAACTTTAATCACCGTTTCTGCACTCCAGGTTTGCTCCTTACGATGAAAAAAAGTAAGCTCACAGTGAAGGATGGTAAACCATTTGTAGACGTGTACTAAATGAGGTGTATGTAAGTACTCCACAAAATCACATAGCGGTAAAATTCCGAAAATAATCGAGAAATTACTATCCTTCGTGGATTTTATTTAGAAGAGATTTTGGGTCTACGAAAGCGTGTTATCATAACTGTTATATTTTCTGGTGATCCACGAAACAGACTTAATGGACTGAATTGCAAATTTAAATGTTATGATATAACTAAACAAAAAGAATTTTTGTAGTCAAAGTTATACAATCCGAGAAAAATTTCAAATCGTAGGTAATTAAATCGAAGTTTATGTGCTTGCTATTGATTAGGACCTTGGCATCTAAAATCTATTTGAGGCCGATGGGCAAAACAAGATAACGATCTCCCAAACCGTAACGCATCCATAAAAGCTTTGTTCGTTTTCTCGACTAGGTCGTCTTCCTCCCAGATTATTTCGCTAGCTCACCTCGTTTTTGAAGAATCTCACAACCGTGCTGCTTAGTGTGCATCCCACAAATCCTTGCGTCTGATCAGGGTCGTGCAGGAATCTGATCTCCAGGGGAATGGTGCCGACTCCCAAGTCAATGGTCTGTTGCATGGTCCGTGTGGTCCAGTCCCACACGTGCAAGCGAGAACCGTATTTCCCTGGTTGCGAATAAATCAGCAAGTAAGCTTAAACGATATCATAATAACCAATTTTGAAAACAAAGATTATTTGTGTCTTGGTGACCGAATTAAGTCTTGGTTGCCCTTGCTGTTGACTAAGTTACAAGGTTGTATTTATTATGCGTGATATCGAGGACTTGAAGTGCGGCTTCCTTATACCTTAAATTTTAGAGCTAAACATAATTTAAACGAACAAACAAATGTTCAGTCGAAGAAAAACAAATTAATATTTCTCTTGGGTGAAAACTGTGATCGCTTAGCAGTTTTAACAATAAAATGAAACAACAAAGTATAAGCAAATAAACACTGCCGAACGGCGAACACACACTGAACAAAACTTCACTCCTGAAGGAAAATTTCTTTATCTCCTTCCTGTTCAAGGCTGCGTCTGGTTATTTTAAAAATAATTTCCAGGCTGTAGAAACTGTCAGAGTTTCTGAGGTAGTACTGAGCTTTCGGCAAAATCAATCTCATTATAGGGTTACCATGTTTTACCCTGAGCCTTTTTAAGAGCAGGGTTAGACCTTGGTGATCCGGGTTAATTAGAAGATCAGAGACACCAGAATTATCAGGGGTATCCAGGCTTTATACACATAGAGTTTAAGGCTAGTAACTGTGTTTTCAGAACCAGAAAACCTGGGTCCGAGGAACAAGACTTAGACCAAGTTAAGTTCGGGTTTTACCGGGCTTGTGGTGTAACAGTGAGTCCGCAAAAAAAACGGTGATGTTCATCACTCACAAGAGAAAATAAAGGGACAGAGAGGGACACTGCCAGTCCAGGCTTTGGGATATGTCAAGTTCGGTAAAGTTATTTTTAGACGGCTATTTGGAACGGAAGTCTGTTTTCAAGACGTCCGCAGAAAGGCAACCTCGATCTGGTTTTTGAAGAACCATTCAAAATTTTGCTTGTAATGGCAGACCAAGTGGTGTTACCGTTTTATCGATGAAAACGACTTCGAAAAACAAGGGAAATGGTATTTATGCGGACGTTACGGAAAACAGACTTCCATTCAAAAGCCAATCTATAAATAACTTTTGTGGAATTGACATATCCCAGCCAACGCCCTCAGAGTCCCTCTCTGTCGCCTTATTTTCTCTTGTCACTCACCATAAGTTTGCATGACCTCCATAAAAAAATATGAGACAATAACGTGGAATTTATATGATCTCGTTCCAAACCGAGTACAGAGACAAATGTCCTCAGCTGTGGCGACTGGTGTCGAATCCGATTGGTTTAGTCATAATAAATTCTTCTCCCCAACTGATTTACAGCCGGGGCCACAGAAAAAAAGCCAGGGACAAAAACGTTTTTTGGGAGACGGTCACTCTAGCTAGGTACTTACCCGCTTTAACGTCATCCGGATTAAATCCTTTGATGAAGGCACTAGGGACTCCCCACTCCGTGCTGATCATCACATTGTGTCGAGGCTGGTACCAGAAGTCGTATCCCATTGGCGCTGACTTGGCTTCCCAGCGTCCCTTGACGTTAAATGTCTTGCCATCAAGAAGAACAAAACCACCTGAGGCGTAAAAAAGAAATATAATAGCTAACCGAATCATTCTCGTATTACAAAACTTCGAGGTCACATTTCACGGAAGAAAGTTTTTGGTTTTATCACACTTTAATCCAATTACAGTGCCCTTGACCAATTATATAATCAGAGAATGACCTTCCTCTTTTCCTTCAGGTGTTCCTACAGCACTGATCATGATCTCTCCACTTCCCAGACAGTGTGCCGTGTGAAGGTAGGCAAGGCCTGTCTTGTTAACCTCCTCTGGTTCAATAATCTAAAGTGGATAGAAGAAATGGCACCTCAGCTTGAATACTTGGGTGTAGCACACCCCATGCTCCACCCCCCAGGGGCTCACGCCCTTGCACCTCCCCTCCCCCCTTCGTAAAATATTACTTCGGGGGAGAACCCCGGATACATCAACTGTCCTCGAAGGTTCAGTTTTAAGTTGTTACCTTGTAAATGCGTGGTGCTCTGGGATCAGCTTCCACATCAAAGATGTAAATCCTGTTTGAGTGAAGTGCCGGCATGACAAGACGATTCCTTTTCTGGTTAGGGTCGCCGTGACAGCTGCAAAAAAGACAATCCAAATAAAAGGATTTTTACAGAAATGATTTATAATGACCTAAACAAGACAAGCCACAGAGCACAAAGGGTTTAAATATCATTCGCTCGTTCGTCCATTTCATTCAACAGGGATTCAAGAGTCCATTTATTCACTGACCTACTGCACGCATTCCAACCACTGTGATGCAACTCATCTCCCAAATAAGGAACTGACAGGCGATGGATAACCTGTTAAATAAACGTGACTGAGTAGATAAGAAAGTTAACGGATTTTTAATCGAAGTGCGCATAAGTAAGTTTGGGAAGATCAACTGTAATTTTCCTGTTAACTCTGGACATGGGTTTTTCTCTGGTGTTGTTTGTAGCTTTTTCAATCTCTTCCTTTTGTGACGGAGGTATCTGGTAGTGCATGGTCTTTATCGTTTTGAATTAGGTTGTAGACGCTCGACCTCTTCTTACCTGAGAATACGAAGGAGAATCTGGATCCACATCAACAGTGACAACATAGTCGGGTTTTTCCAACCCCGTATTGTTACGGATACAGGGCAGATACAATAATTTTTCCCGAGGACCTTTCATGGCATCCAGAGGGGTGGCATATCCTGGACCACATTTACAGGAATCTACGAAAGTAAACAACGAGAAGTGGCGGCAGAAATGTTACTCATACTGTCTCGGCCTCTCCCACCATCCTCGTAGCCTGAACCTACGATCTGTTTGGTCAGCAGACGGATCGTAGCCTGGGAACGAGGCTCATGATGGCTCTTCCTCCTACTTCTGCTTGAGGCAGAACAGAGAAGCTCAGAATGTTCATTGCGGCCGGTTACTCAGTGAAATTTTTTCCAAAATGTTACAGAATATGAAAACAAAACCTATTCCCTTGAAACATAATTAATTGACAGGACTGTTTGCCTTGCCTAAAGCAACAGAGAATCTGGGAGTTTTCGTCTTACTAAGGCTGCAGTTCTGTGAGCATCCTTGCTGTGGGTGCGCCAGTGGAAAATATATTCAAAATTCAGTCGAGAGCGTCTTGATTCAGTCTACTCGGATAACTTCTGAGTGTTGCTCAGCAAAACTATTTCGTTTTTCTGTATTCCAGGCTCCAAGACTGAACATACTACGTTTTGTTGACTCGACTTTGCATAAAGTCGGTAAGTTAAAGGAATTTAAGTAAGTTAAACATTCGTGGAATGTTCATTTGGGTGTGATTGGATAAGCATGAAATTAGAATGTTTTGGCCTAATGTAGAGACATCATGTATCCCTGCGCCTAGATTTAATCTTTACACATCCAGAACTAATGGTCTTTCGAACAATGAATACACTTTGGATATACTCCATCCATCACCAGTTGTGCAAATTGTTGCCAAATTGTGGAATTTGTTTATTGTTTCATTTTGCGTTTATTTATTCGGCTACTTAAAATATTGTGATTTTGTTTATAACCGCTCTCTCTGCAGTAGTGGAGGAGCTGATACAGAGAACCAAGCCATCGCAATTTTCACCTACTTTGATGTTTGAGAAGAGATCTGATCAAATTGATCTTTAACACTGCATTCCTTACAACGAAGCCGACAACTGAGAACTTTTGTCCCCATGATAAAACAAAGCATCCTCCGCATAGACCTCCTGCTGATGCCCCGCTGTTCATCAAGAGAACAAAGCATCGGTGCATGACCTTACAATTAAAGTTTTCGGTGTTACGATAAATTGCAGCCGCAATGTCATCTCATGAGGCAGAAAAATAAACACTTTTCGGTGTTGATGAGGTGAAACGTTTCCAGTAGGGAAACAGGAGGGTTTAAGGGACCCAGCTTCTCTATTTTTAAAAAAGAACCCCCATCCACAGCTTACATAGCTTACACCCCGGGGCCCATGTGGCTGCCGCATTTTTTAACTTAGCGTTGCCGAAGGCCTCAAACTGTTCTGTGTCGTGGAAGAAAAAAACAAAATTCAGTTCATGACCCAGCCACCCTGCTGGCTATAACAGTGCAAACGCTGTCCAAAAGCATCTTCTCCTGTTTCGCTTGTTACAGGGATCCAACCCCAGATAACTCGAGCTTCCGACGACTCGATAGAAAAGTTCCTTGTTGTCCCTGTCAGATCGAGTTATCGGAATTCAGTTTACATCAACATACGAGTATGCATTTAACTCAGTTAAATGCCAAAGTCAAGACAAAAAAAAGGATCAACGATAGTATATTTTAGCCTCTGATCCATTTGTTTTACCCACATTTCTGATCTGCGATCCTAGAAGCCTGACATCGTTGATTTTAATCCTGGATTCAACTCGCAAAATTTCACATCCTGATCCTTGATCCCTCGAACTAACTGCTGATACTGATCTCATACAAGTACATACCTACGTACGTGTGTAACAATTTTTTTAAGTGAAAGCAGGTGAGTCGACTTGACATCGCCGCTAAATGTACAAGTGACTGTACACAAGATCATGGGCAACAAAGAAGCTCGGTTTTGCAGCTAATTTGAAAAACAAAAACTGTTTTGACCAGCTATTATCAGCAAGCAAGCAAACCATAAAGCGCGAATTAAAATCGTACCTTCGGTCATATTGGGTCCTTGGGGGTTTTACCAGTCACAGTTCGATCTGCAATGTTGCCGTGCGCCCAGAATGGAAATACAAATGCAAAAATCTGCTGCAGTGTGATTTAATTTAACACCTTACCTGCGGGATTACGTGTTGGTATGTAATTGCATAAATGAACAGCTATTTGTTTATAGCACACTAGGGTATTAAAATATGGTTAAGAACACCAGCTGGGTTATACACCTGCAAAACTTATCGGAATGAAAAAAATGCTACAATATACATTTATAACTTTGTGTGCACCATGAAAATCCCGATACTGGAAAGCTTCGAAAAACGCCTTTGCGGTCGTTTTTTTTTTTTTTGTTTCTGCTATATGTTTTTTTTTTTAAGATTTCATTATTGATCCTCCCTCCCGGCATTGGTTGACTACATTATTTGCGCTGGTTTGAACATCTTCGTGTGAATAAAATTAATCACTCCCTCTGGTCGAAAACGGCATGTGCTCGCTATATTTTGAACCTTTTTTGCGTCCCCAAACAAAATATAGCGCCGAAGATCAGCTTAAGCTTTAAAAACATGTCTAGAGCTCGATCGTGTAAAAGTTGTCAATGACAAAAATTGCAAAGCCATTTCGATGATTCAAGGTAACAACGAGGTATGCGTGATCAGGGATTAAAAGGATGGGGTCACTTAGAACAGTTGCAGGATCAAAAGCCTTGGTATGGCGTTCAGCCGTTTTCGAGGGATCCGAGGTTGGGCCATACATTTTTGTGGGATCAGGGAAAAAATTGGGCACAAAAAGTGCGATAGGTGATTAAAAAGCCTTGGTTAAAAATTTGCACAGTTACGTTCAACTGCTTGAAACCCTGCTTTGAGCGTTCCACCGAAGAGTGGGGGGGGGGGGGGGGGCGCCCACCATAAGTGCCATTTGCGTTTTTTCATGTCTTTACTTGGTGAGTGGACATTTTTAGTCAGAAAGTTCAGTCTCAGTAATCAAAATGATAAACAATTATCATTAAATTTCAGGTTGCTGAGATAGAAGTTGGTCAGTTTAGAAGGTAGCCGCTGAGGGGCATAGTAAATCGGTAGTAGGAAACGCCATCGCAAAAGACGCTGACATGAAAATGGACTTCGAAGACTTTGCAGTGGTTTAATCTTGACGATGGCTTGTATCTCGTTTCAAATCTACCATGCACCAATTTGGTGTGAGCTTTCCTCCAAACAACGGATAGTAGGAGAGGTGCGATATAATAAACTGGACCGGTTTTCAAGATTTCTTAATTTTTTGAATCAGAATTTTCGGGGAGAGGAACTTATTTTATGCAAAAGATGATTATTATAATGATCAAGTTATCTTTTTATGCCAGTTTAATTGAATGTATACACATGTGAGCGCGACCGCTTTTGCAAAGACAGCCTTCCTTTAGCTATTTGCTTCATGCCGAGAACAGCTGTTTTAATGCTTTTTCTGAATCAAACATCAGCCATGGTTAATTCGGTCTCCTGTGCTGTGGTTGTTTATTAAAGAATAAATACAAAATGTTCCTTTTAGTTCTGATCAGTTTGTTCTGGTAGAGTCTAAGCTAGTTACGTGAAACGTCGACATATTTTTTTGTGTGTTTACCTGACCATGTCGTTTTGTCCAACTGTACGCCACGTTTCAGCAACGGTGTCCCATATTTCCTGAACCATAGTGATCTCTCACGAGCCGTCTACGAAAACTGTAGTTATCTTTTAATGGCGCGTTCAAACCTAAATTTTTCTCAGGCTTTCTTTTTGCAACTGCTTAAGTTGCGTAAATAGCTACGCGGATGGTCTTTCCTGCATTAATATCATTTATATCTAAAATCGCTTTTTTTCAACCCAACGTGGATTTTTAAATTAGAATCTCCTTCTTATTGCAAGTAATTAGCCGTTAGAATTCACTCACAGCTGAAACTACTTTCGAATGTTCGAAACTTGATGTAACTTGGAAGCGATTTCTGGGAAATTGCAGCAAACATCATATCCTGAATCGCAGCGAAATCGCTGCTAGTTTACACTTGCGACAAAAGTTGCATTGGAGGGCGCGACAAAACTAGCATCAAAAAACGCATGAGTGAAAGGGCCTTCATAGTTGCTTTATTATGCCGTCACTAAACATCACTATGACGACTGGAAGTGTTTAATGAGTTTGCTCACTTTGCACGAAGAACCTTTATTTTGCGAGCCGGTGAAACTTTTAAAAAATTTATTTGTATAACTTTAAAATCCTGAAGATTTTTATAGGGTTTCGGTTCACTTGTATAGATCGCGAACGATAGCACTGAAATGATCGATGTCTTGTTTGTCAGTGAAATGGGCGCATGCTCTTTGCAATGCTTTCATTTCCCACCGCTATCAACACGTAATTTATCCCCTTACAACATTAACACATAAACTGTCAGAAGACGAGAGTTAACAGGTGGATCAATTGTTTCGAGTTTCCGAAATTTGACCCGATTTCGATGACGGGAAGCAACAGAGAATATCCCTGACAACAGGCTAATATAGTTTTTCAGCCGAAACGTCAGATATTTATCACTTTAGCGTTGAAACTTACACTTTTCTTTCACAGTATCACTGACTTCCCTAAGGGTTGGGGATGTTAGCCCATTGTAGCTTACTCCCATGTTGTCGATCTCTTTTCTTTATTCTCATGACCTGTGTGATGAAGTAGTGATATTGTAAGGAGAAATTAGATGCTTGTCACTATTGGGGCTTAAAGGGTTCAGTTGACAAGTACACATGCCTAATAATCTGCTGTGCGGACTTACAGGCCTGCAGACTTTTGTGATGTTTAGTAAATTGTGTGAAGTCTGCAGTCTGCATTTGTTGTACACTGCTAATAATCACACCCAAAGGCCAACCCATGCTTATTACCTCTTTAGTTGATTGAGCCCACCAGTGTAGCTAGCTATATAATTTAAATAATCTGGTTACAAAAAATGATCGCTTGGAAAATCAATCCAGTCCCTATCACCAACTTCATTTCTTTATGTGGACTTGTTCCATTCCCTTTTTTCTTGCAGATAAATAGATTTTTGGAAATTCTGCTGGATGGTGAACTCAACAAAGACAACAGATTTGGTTTGTTGGTATTTACGTAGGCATAAAAATGAAGAGAGACAAAGTGGAACAACATTTTCGTCCAGCTGAGGACTTGTCTTTCATTACCTGGGACACCATGCCATTAAATAACAACAGCAGTGTTAAACGCGCACTAAAAACGAATTTAATGTTGCCAGCAAAACTGCAAAATCACAAAGAGTTTACATTTTACCAGTTAGGGTAAATTTTTCTTCCGCCTATTCCCCACCAAGGGATCTGTTCACGCCGTTCAGACTTACTAGCTGTGCTGGATAACATTACTTGGACAATGAACGGGGCTTTGTGCAAGCAATGTTCATTTTGTCGGTACGGGAAAAAATACAACTATTCCAAACGGTTGCTCTTCTCCGGACGATAACAAAACAATGCTCATCATTACTCTCTGTGAGTAGAACTAGGGCCCGGGCCTGAATTTAAAATGGCATGAAGGAGCACCGAGAAAAAGTTTCGTTCATATGAGTGTGCGTGCTCGCGAGCGCTGCTACAGGTTGAACGGGTGGTTATAAGAGTTGCAGCACTCTCAGCGTTGAGTTGCAGATCGCGAGTCAGTTTTGAGTGTCGTCAGCTATTGGCGACTCTTGTTTCGTCTGGGCATTACACAAATAGTCGCATTGCTGGCTGATCTCTTACCAGAGTTCTCACTATTGAGGGGAAGGGGCGCGCCTTAGAAAACATTTGAATCTCTAGGGGCGTGATTCACGGTCACTACGCGTGGACAGGTACCAGCCTCGCCATTAAGGAGTAGCCCCGCAGCTCTTAACAACCTCTAATTTCATTGGACCTTGGTATCACGCAGCTCTATTGTTTTCGGGGCTAGGGTCCATTGTTTTGTTGTTTGGTGTATTGTTTTCTCAGCAAATCAGAGAAGACCTTGTAAGAGCTGCGCCATCGCCCCCATCAAGGTCCAAGGCTTTCTTGAACTGATAACCCAAAGACTGGGAACGAGGTTGGCGTGGACATGCATGTGTCACCATGTGTTTTTAAGACTCTACAGCAGATTATTGTTTTTTTACGTGAACATCAAGAGATAAATTGGCGCGCTCGAGCTGAAAAGGTGTCTTTAACGCAAAAACGTAGCTTATGGAGCTTTGATTGGGAAATCTTTTATCATACATGATCAATTCAAGGAGGTGTAAAATGTTTAAAAGTTAAATTGAAGGTCAGTCAAATGATATCCTGTTAGGTATCCTTTATTTTCTTTCAGAAAAACAACAAGGAAATAAGATTGCGGGTATACCATTTTTCTCAAGACGCTCCAACCGTCACGGAACTCTTGCTTCGTCCGTCGTGTAGTCTAGATATTCTATGAATTTTGTGATTGATTGGTAAGTTCTCGATCCATTCGACCTCCGTATAAAGACTTAGTTACGATTCAGTTTACAGCCATATGTCTGAAGAGCAGTCTCCCCCCGGATATCGCATTTCATGAGCAAGTGCAGGACCATCAGGCTCCTCTCCAAAGTCCACACAGAAATCAGGATTCAACTTCAGACCACCGTTCACGGAATCTACGTCCACTTGGAGCAACATGCTGCCTTTCCTGACAAAAACAAATTCACAGAAAATATGTTTTTTGATTCAAGCAATAAGAGGTGCTGATTGGAGAGGGCAGTTGTCGAGTCCTTCAGTAATTTAAGTGCAACTTATTTTACATTTCGGGATTTGTATTAGGGAAATTTTAAAAGCATAGACGAAAAACGCATGGCAACCGAAGGTTTAGTTTCCCGTTTGATGCGTTTTGATGCCATCATTTCCATAACGGTAAGCCACCAAACTGACCAAAACAAGAGTTTTCCAGCCTTTTAATAGGAGAACAAAAACAAGCCAAAAAAAGAAACATTCAAACGTTCGAGTTGCTCACAAACGTCCGTGGTTGAGCCCCTAACTAGCATGTGTAAGTGAACCTTGCCCGTCTCAACAGCACGTTCTATCGGAGGTTTGAACTCTGATTAGGGAAGGGCTGAGAAAGGGGTAGGGGAAACTGTGGGAGTCGGGGGCCGGACCAGCTCTATCGAAACATAATAAATGTATAGTCTTATTATTTTGCTTTTACTATTTATATATGATATCCTAAACTTTGAGTGGTTCTCAAAACGACGTTAGCATCGCTTCATTTGCTTCAGGGCGCAGGCTAGCCCCTTCGGACTTCAGACTAATCAATAGCGCCTAGATACACATCTTTGATTGAAAGAAATCAAGAACAAAAACGGATAAAACGGATAAAACGCAGTAAGAAATTTATCATGCAAACTTACTGAAGATTAGAACGTTTCTTTTCGCCAGGGCGTGGAGGGGGACAGGTGGGGCCCTAACTCCGGAGTGAAGGGGGCAGGAAGTGGAGAGAACGGGGCGGTAACCGTGATAAAAGGGCATTTGTAAGGGAGCGGGAGGGGGGAAAGATAAGAAAAATTAGGCATTATTGTACAATAGTTTTCAACCATTAAGAAAGGTGCAGGAACCTGGAGTAAGTGATACGGGAAGGGGGAAATTTGACATCCCTGCCCCAACCCCCCCCCCCCCCCCCTCCTCTCTACTTTCGCTTTATCGTCGTTTAACATACCTTCGGCAATGATACAATATACAAAACCATAGTTAATAAAAGAATCTGGTTATGAACCTCAGCAAAGTCCTTTGTTTTGTTACCGTTTTTAGCCTTGACGGTGCACAAACAACAATAGGTTTTGAATTTTGCATGAGCAACGAACCAATAAAAATGTCATTGTTAAGTTATTCAGCCATAGTGTGAGATCGTAAGACAAAAGATTGTGCACTTTCGTAGAACTTTCAACATAAATTGCAGCACCTTTGTTATTGCCTTTGAAACTTGCAAGGTTTCATAACCAGTCCCTCGAGTAACTATGACAGAACATAGAATAAAATCAGTATTAAGAACCCGGCAAGTGGCTTGCTCTTGGTATACGTACTTGGACATATTTGGGTAGAACTGATTGTCCCACACACTGTACAAAGATGTGGTAACGTACAGTCGTTTTCCATCCAAACTAAGCTGAATCATCTGCGGTCCTCCTTCCACACGTTTCCCCTTCACGTAACACGGCTCAGGCTGTGCACTCAGTTCAGAATCCTCGATCACCTTTACTGGGCCATCACGAACAATGCTACCGCTGATAAAAACCTGAAAAAAGGAAAGATTTTCAACCGAAATACAAAACTTAAACTGGGTCGTGGGCAAGTTCCATTTATACCAGTAGTAGCAGTGGCCATTCTGAATGAATTCAAATATGAACAGCGCCAAAAAAAGAGTGGGTGTCGCCGAAAGTTAGGGTGAAGTAAACTCTCGCTCTAGCTAAAAAAAAGAATTTTTTTTAACGTGGAAACATACGCTTGGCAATATGGTTTAGTTTAAAGAAAAACTGTACCAGCTACTTTACAGGTATGCCACGATAAAAACAAATAAATAAAATGAGAGATAAAATATTGATCAGACAATGAGGGTCAGCTCGAATTGAGTTCGAATCTGGAAGTATTTTTATGCGAATCGATTATCGCTATCATATGTTTTTATCGACTCTCGTGCGCTCCAGTTTCATCTCTCCTCAATTTTCGCTTCAACGTCATTTTGGTGATGGCCAGCTGATCGTAGCAATAGCGAAAACGCACGCAAGTTCAACTGGTGGGCGTCTTGAGTAGGGTAGGAAAACTCAAATTGAAGATAAGCGCACTGCTATGGACAATTAAAAAACTAGCTGACGTTGTTTTGTGTCGTGCAACTTAAACGTTGAATTTTTTATCGCTTTCAAGCGATAACAAACTCAACATAAAAGCCGCACACGGAACGTACAATTCCGATACGATCCATGCAATTCTTCTTCTTCTTCTTCTTCTTCTTCTTCTTCCCAAAGTGGCCACCTCCTTCTAGAAGATTCTCGCCAATCCGATCCGAGGTTTGAGGCAAGGCCGATCGAATGGTCGATGTGGTATTAATTACTACGTACACCACAGTGTCTTCACCGAAAAATCTAGAGTCAGTGACTAAAGTAAGCCGTGTCTAAATCGTAATAGCTTCTATTTTGCCTACCTGGCCGACTAGTTTGGGGTTTTTAGTGTCTGTGATATCATACTGACGAATGTCTCCATGAAGCCAGTTACTGAAATACAGATATTTATCATCCAGGGAGAGAAGGATATCAGTTATCAGACCTGCAGAGAATAAAGAAGACAAACCATTTCATGATCTTGTACGGATTAAGACAAGGTTCGTTGACGATAGGGTATGGAGGAGGAGGTTGCTACGTATACCAACAGCGCTTTTCAGAATGACTGGGGCAAAAGACAAAAATGAAACTGATCGGCAAAATATTTCACTCACCTGGCATTTCAGGTAGAGCCCAGCCTTCTACTTTTTTGCCTGGCACTGTTATTACTGTTTCTGCACTCCAAGTTTTCTCCTAGAAAAAGAAAAACATCAAAAATATTATGAAGAAACATTTGTAAAAGTACCTTAAAATCCCAAAACAATCCAGTTTTCAGTAATTCCCCAAGTTACTGTAATTATCAAAAGAACCTTGGAGCTTAAATTTTATAGGTGCTCTTTTTAGTTTTGCTATTTTTATCTTCAGGTTAGGAAAACTAACCCTAACAATGTTGTTTCAAACTGTTTCACGTTTACCTTTTCGAACCTGCTTTTCCCGAAATTTTTTTAGGACTCACCTCATTTTTGAAGAATCTGACAACCGTGCTACTCAGTGTGCATCCCACAAATCCTTGCGTCTGATCAGGGTCGTGGAGGAATCTGATCTCCAAGGGAATGGTGCCGACTCCCAAGTCAATGGTCTGTTGCATGGTTCGTGTTGTCCAGTCCCACACGTGCAAGCGAGAACCGTATTTCCCTAAAGACAAACAAATGAACAAATAACCCTTAACGCCATTAAAAAAATAACGTTAAAGCACAATAAGTTGCCATGTTTTGTAAAACATCGGCATTTTTCTCTTGGTGTCAGAATTGAGTCATAGCTAGATTTGTGACCGAAGGAAGAGGTGTACGGGGGCCCGACGAAAGCATCTTCCCAAGCGGTTTTGAATTTCGGGTGTAGAAGAGAATTTCGTGCTAGCAGACGTCTCTTTCATCAAGGCTTAACATTAAAATCGAGAGATACTAGAATTTATTGTTTAGCCCCGACGAAAGAGCCTCTGCTAGCAGGAAAAGGAGAGAGCATTACGAATATAAAATAAAATCGATTGCATTCAAGAAGGTTGACTGAAGTTCGTCTTACATGTTTTAAAATGATCATGAAGCAACGACTTCTAAGTTGCTAGTGAT
Source organism: Siderastrea siderea (assembly GCA_964030785.1). Taxonomy (NCBI): domain Eukaryota; kingdom Metazoa; phylum Cnidaria; class Anthozoa; order Scleractinia; family Rhizangiidae; genus Siderastrea; species Siderastrea siderea. Next base: position 19,561,959 of record OZ034968.1, on the reverse strand, counting down.
ATCAAGCTGATGGCTAATTGGGTTAAAATTTCCCTTACCCGCTGCTACGTCCTCCGGATTAAATCCTTTAGTAAAGGCACTGGGGGCTCCCCACTCTGAACTGATCATCACATTGTGTCGAGGCTGGTACCAGAAGTCGTATCCCATTGGTGCTGACTTGGCTTCCCAGCGTCCCTTCACGTTAAATGTTTTACCATCAAGAATAACGAAACCACCTGGCAGTAAAAAATTATGAGAAACTCTTTAAGGAATGCAATTCGTAATAAGTGCCCATGGTTTTGTCCTTTATGTCCCCTAGCTAAATGAGTGCCGTTTTTCGTAATTTATGTTGAAGTAGCTGGTGACATATTGCCTCGACATTAATTTGAGTTGTGATTTAATGCATTTAAGCTTTCAATGTACATATAGATACAACGCAGCTTATTCAATTGAACAATTAACGGATCAAAAGTTGAGAACAAATTGATTTACTATCAACTGTTACCATAAGATGCATAGACATTTGTGGGATTTTCTGTTGCATAGTTACAAAGGTGAAGTCGAATTCTAGCAACAAGTGGCCAACACAAGAACCTTACCTGTAGCATGAAGCAGCGAGAAGTGTTACTACTTCTTCCTACCTCTACCCCCAGATGGGATACTGGATCATCACATGGTTACTCCGAGTAATTTGTTTAAATTAAAGCTTAATTTTTCCATTGATTGATACCTTCCGCCTTTCCTTCAGGTGTTCCCATGGCGCTGATCATGATTTCTCCACTTCCCAAACAGTGTGCCGTGTGAAGGTAGCCAAGGCCTGTCTTGTTAACTTCTTCTGGTTCAACAATCTGGGAGGATATACATAAAGTAAATGGCTTCCTAGTTTGAATGTACGTAAAGCCACTTTAATTATTAAGGCTCTTGCACATGTCAAACCAACGTACGGTTTGGTACCGTTTTTGCGTTGTCACACAGCATCAACTTGTATTTGCAAATTATAGCTTGCCGTTGAAGGCGCTTTTTAAAAACTACCCATACCTACATAGCGAAGGTCAGCAAAGACGGAACCAGGGAGGGACGTCCCATGAGAAGTTGCAATTCATAGTTGAAATTCTGTTAAAAATAGGATGGAGTAGTCTCCCAATGATCTTGAACACGCAAGGGAAACCAAAAATTGCTTGAGATAACGGGAGTTCGAAATATCCAGTACTAAATAAGGGAAACGTGATTCAGATCAAGATCGAGATGGCGATGTATGCGAGATAGCCACAGCTTTAATGTTTGTTGGAATATTGGAGAGATGTTTGTCACGAAAATTACATTCAATAATAATTTAAAACCATTAAAAAATGTGGCTTTTTTATAAGTTTCAACAGCGCGATATTACAATCTTAGCGTGGTAGGTGTGTTATAGAAAACTCGAAAAGTGTTATTACAATTTACGACTGTACACAGCTGTACTGAGTGCAGTGTTGACTTAAGCGCAAGAAAACTCGAGCATTCAATCGCGGTTACCTTGTGAATGCGTGGTGCTCTAGGATCAGTTTCGACATCAAAGATGTAAACCCTGTGAGAGCTCAGTGCCGGCATGACAAGGCGATTCCTTTTCTGGTTAGGGTCGCCGTGACAGCTAAAAATAAACGTGTATAATGCATTCAGATATAGAAGGTTTGGCTCGCAAAAATACTTTATAATGTCATACGACAGCTTGCTTAGCTCAACTTATAAATGACACGAGGAAAATCGTAGAGGTGATTTTAAAGGGTCCCAGCCGCTTTTATTTTTGAACTGGAAAACAAGTTACCTCGTTCCAATGACATTCGTTTCTAATTCTTGGTATAATAGTTCGTTTGCTCTTACATGCGTTCGATCGTTTATTCATTCATTGATTGCACTGCATTCACTGCATTATATTGCACTTAGTTGTTCATTCCTACAATCAACCCTTCATTCAGTCACTCAGTCAGCCCGTCAGTCGTCAATTCAATTTCAGGTCAGTCCCTGATTAAGTCATTCTTTCGTTCGTTCCTTTGTTTGTCCATTGCATTCATACTTTTATTTACTCACTGACCTACTGCACGCATTCCAACCACTGTGATGCAACTCGTCCCCCAAATAAGGAACTGACAGGCGATGAATAACCTGTTAAATAAACAATCACATTGAAAAGAAATTTGATGGCTTTTTAATTACTAAATAAGCTTAGCTCTGGACTTTGTTTTGTAAATGCGTGATGAATATCGATAGATTACTTTCTATTAAATGCACCATATTTACAGCCCCTTTTCTTACCTGAGAATACGTAGGAGAATCTGGATCTACATCAACAGTGGCAAGATAATCGGGTTTTTCCGCCCCCGTATTGTTACGGATACAGGGCAGATACAGTAATTTTTCCCTGGGGCCTTTCATAGCATCCAAAGGGGTGGCATATCCCGGACCACATTTGCAAGAATCTACGAAAGCAAAGAAAATTAATGAACTGTGTCGCATACAAAGTTTCTTTACCTTCCCTGCCGGGGAACCCTGGAAGCAGAGTTACCATCGAATCTTCCTAGACAAATCAGGAAGAGCAGGAGAGGAGACTTCTGCTAGTCGCCACTCGACTGGCTTAACAGCACAGTCAGTAAATCAGTGGCTTCCAATTCTAGATCAGGGCTTCACGATTGCAACTGAAACATGAGATTCCTGGGAATTTACACTCCAAGCACTCTACCCCATTTATCATATATCTATTCTCAACAAATACGTCTGCTCGGAGAGCCAACATTTTCGTTTTTTTCATTTTTCGTGATTTCCCTCAGTGGTGCCGAGTGTCAGGTGTCAAATTTAGCCGGAGACGTATTAAAACTAACCCTGTGCAATGCAAAATCGAACTCGAATTTTTACAAAATGTCACGAAAAGCACAGTCGATTCAGCGACAGGCCTGCATAAGAGAACTCACTGACGAGTGCAAATTAAGCTCGTACTGTCGACTTGTAGTTAATGGACCGGTTGTGTCTCGACAAGTGAATAACCGAACTGATGCTATCGCTTCTGGTTGTTCAGTGATTTGCTATCGTACCTAATTCATAACGACAGCAGGTGCATGGCGACGGGGGATTGCTATAAATAAGTCAAATTGAATGAGCAGTAGACAAGCACTGCCTTAGGTGAATCTATTCAAAACAGCGTGGATAAATTACACTAAACCTAAAAAAAGCTCGCTTTTGCATTCAGTACCAACTAACAAATCCTTAAAACTGCGTATCGGCTTTAAAGCAAGCGTATGATCAATTAGAGCATGAGTTGGTGCAAACTTACCTTCAGTCATATTGAGTTCTTATTTCACTGATCAGTTGGATCCAAAAATTAGCCGTCCGTTGACCCTAAATGCAAATGTAAAATAATGCAAAACTTAATCTTGTGGATTTAACACCTGGATAAGCATTCTGATATAGGTGTGAAGTTATATGAACACCTATTGGGTTCCAGCATGCACGAGCAAATATCACCAGGCCTACAGGGGCAACATGCGAGGAAGCTTTTAATCTTATAAATGAAAGAAAAAATGTTATGTAATTTTGGCCCCCATACAAATGGAACAAGACGGCTTGTTCACTCTTCCAATGATGGCGGAAACAAATGAGAGATGACTAGAGTACAGTATGGTTCACTTATGGATTGACTAGCGTTCTAACGAGGCGGTACGCACCTATCGGAAGGCTTAACAGGATTGGCTGAGAAGACAAAAGAACAAACAATAAAACAATGACCCTAGCCCTTAAAACAATAGAGGTGCGTGATATAGGAAGCCAATAAAATTACAGGTTCCGAAGAGGTGCGTGGCTTATGGTTCTAACTGCATTGAAGGTCAAGAGCCTCGTAACACATTTTAGAGTGTGCGGGAGGGCCGGCAGAAAGGGATGGGGGGTGGCTAAATCGACCTCCTAAGTGTGCAAGGGTCTTCCTAGGAGGTAGCAGGCGGGGGCTGAGGTATGCTAGCTCGTGCAGGTTTATCTTCTGAAACGCCTGGGAACTCAAAATCCAGAGCTACCAAGCGTGATAAACATTTTCATTTGTGAAATGGGATCAATAAAGCTCGTCAGGCCATCAAACTCCATATGAAGAGAGGTTGTCTCCATTGCAAGCTGCACATGTTCATTTGCATACAGCCTGCAATCAGTCCCTCTTGCTTCCGTCAAATTTATTTTTAAAATAATAAACATAATGCTTGCAGCACCAGATCGCATGTTAATCCACTTACTACTGACAAACTTAAACGCAACGTATTCGAAAGCTCCAGCCCCTGGGGCTCCAGGTCAGTTTCTTAAAGCTCGGAAAGCAACTGGTAAGACAACTCATTGCTAAAAGTAGGACTGAATGAGTTTTGAACTCCCTCTCCGACGCTGGGCCTGGATGAGAGTGCAGAAAAACAAGATCCACTCTTGTCGATTTTTCAAAAAAATGAGAGCTCAGGAAAATCGATAAGAGTACACGTGAATCGGCGACAGACTACGATCTGGGCTGAAAAGTGTGAATCTGAATGCTTATTAAATCTCCAAAATGGAACTCGGAGCACGCTACAGTCGAGAGCACGTTCGCTAGAGTCGATACGAGCACATGACGGTTGGCGTCTCGTCGATGAATAAGATTTTTGAGATTTGAAAGTTACTGCAGCTAATGCACGAGTCGATGAAAGAGGTGGTAGACAAGCGACACCAAGAGCTTGAACTCTCGATACTTCTCGTCGAATGCAGCTGTCGTTGGATCAAAGCCTCAAAACTTTCAGACGTCTCAGTTCAGAATAGAAAATTATCCTCCGTTCCGATGTTTTTCATGTGGGAAGCACGCGGTAAACGGTTTTACTAGAGCTCTGCGCACTTACCTTCCGGTCTTGCCTTGCAACTGAGTTGCTTTTGTTAGACTGCAGACGACAACTGAACGTGACTTGTTGCACAAACCCTCAAGCGAATTATAAAATTACAACTTCGAAAGTGATTGTCAGTTAGTCACCTGAAGTAGTGTGACTATTGTAGCGTGATAGAGTCCGAAGGTCTATTTTTCCCTTGCAGCTGTATTACTTCCTGTTTGTGATCCGACGAATGATCGATCAGTATCCCGGGAAATCGGATTCCCGATTTCATAGACGGAACACAAGCACAATAGTTTACCTCTATCGATTTTCATGCCGAGAATATTATTATTAGTATCCGCCAGCCATGTAATTGAAAGCAAGTTTGGCCATAGGAGCTTTTAAATGCAAATTTTAAAGCGAATTTGTTTATCCTATTTACACTGTTGAGCGCTGAATGGACTGACCAAAATAGTTTTTTGACAGCTTGATAGGGAAGATATGATTATTCCTATGACTTTGAGGGTAGTCAAAAGGTCATTTTCGATTACGCCAACTAAATAATTGACTTAATAATCATTACTATACTCTAGTTATCTACCGTATATTTAAATTTCTAGGCGCCTAACGGAACCTCTTTTTATCACCTGCAAATTTGGCTTTATCAACTGAGTTGATAAGGCAAATTGACAACCCCGGAGAAATTCAAAAGCTGACGTTGCGAGCGTTAGCCCTTCTTTAGATCAAACAGGAAGAGCAACTCGCACCGAAGAAGGGCTGACGCTTGAAACGTTATACGGAGGTTCGGCCCTTCATAACGTTTCGTCCCTTCATTACCTCACACGACTTGGCGCGAAATTTCGTGACGTCACCAAGTCGAGTCTAGTGAGCGGAAGGAGAACGCCTGGGTACTAGGCTGGTCCACACTAGTACTTACTCCCTCTGATCCTCCATAGACGGTGAGCTGTCCCTTTCTTCTCGACACTGTCTCGATCCTAGTTTTATTGAGTGCAAGAAGATCGAAGCGCATGGGATCTGATTGAAATAAGTAGGACTGTTTTCTGCCATCTCCACACTGGGTTCATGGCCCACCGTCCCAGCGTGACTGTTGCTTAGTGGTCTTTGCTTTAGAGTCGGTTTTCAAAGCCATTCCCCAAGCCCTTTCAGGCTCCGTTGCCGCGTTCCCGCCTTCTCTGTGGGGGCATGATCGCTTATGCAGCGCTTCCTTCATTATTGCGTCTGCTGTTGTTATCGGCTCTCCTTAACTTGGCCAATCAATGGATAGATAAATCAAATATTTTAAAAAATACAAGGCTGACCAAACGACTCTAGGGATTGTCTTCATTACATTTGCCTGATATTTCGGCTTGAGCCTGAACTAACCTAATGGGGGATATCAGCAAAAGCATCGACAACTGGGCAGCAAAGAACCGCATAAAGCTAAACCTAACCAAGACCTGGGAGATGGTGATACGTGGCAGAACTACCAAACCCTCATCGCCCTTGGTATTGGGGACCGAACGGAAAAGCTGGTTGAAATCATTCCCCTGTAGATAACCCGGGTAACTGGGACCTTCACATTGACAACTTATTATGTAAAGTTAGTAGTCGCTTGTATTTATTGTACGGAATAGAGATCTGGGGTGCGGCCTTTCAAGGCAAATAAGTCGATTGCATAGACAAGTTTCTTAGGCGAGCCTTTCGTTTTGACTTGTAATTTGTATCCACTGGCCGTTTTTATACTAGAGATTCAAAACTGGCGTCTGGGACGAACTTGGGCAAACAATGTTTAGTTCATGACATGACGACTACCATCGCAGTTTAACATATCAACTTAAGCAGTCGATAACCTGCAAAATATTATTACAACATAGCAAACACGGTGCTTTGCTTTTCAACAATCTGCCAACTTGTGCCCCCCAATTTGTGCCTTTTTTTCACGTTCAAAGAAATGCATTATCTGAAGAAACAAAACCATCTGTTTTTTTAATCAGTACCATCTTTTTTAATATACCATAAACTGCCACTTATGAGCCCCCCCCCCCCCGTTTATAGGCTCATCTACCTGTAACCAAAAAAATACATCCGTTTATAAGCCCCCCGGATATAAGCCCCCCCGTCGCTAGTTTCCTTTGTTTCCCTGTGTTTCACTCTCACAGAAGACTGTAAAGATGAACTCTGAGCTTCTTTTTGTTACCCTTTGGTTGCGTTCGTGTTGTTACAGTTTTGATTTTGTTGTTAAAATTGAAATGAATTCGATTTATTACGACGTTTTAAAGGTTAATAAAAAAAAAACTAGTAAATTCAAAACGTATTTCGATCAACACTGCTAAGGCTCATTTCGAAACGTTTTCTTCTTTTACTCCGTTCATAAGCCCCCCCTGGATATAAGCCCCTCCATTTATAAGCCCACCCAAAACCCCTTACGAAGTTGTATAAGCCCAAGGCTTGTAAGCCGCAGTTTATACGGTATTGATTTCCTTTCTTTCAAAAATCGTTAAACAAGGAATTTGAAGCATGCGGGAACAGCATTCTTCTTCCGAAAAACAAGCACACACTTACGAGCAACTTGACGACAAGTGTATATGGTATCTTTAAAATGCCCACTATAATCGTCAGTGGAGCGGGTAGTTGTACGATTGTGAACCTTTTTTCCGGCTTTTCCCTTTCCGAATAGCTAGAATAATACAAACCGGAAATAGTTTGTTTTTGAGGTCGTCCGAAACCATCCCATTTTTTAGTTTGTTTTCGTAAATAATCGTGCCGTATAGAGGCGTCGATTAAGTAAGACCGAAAAACAGAATTGCTATCCGCATTGATCAGATTTTTTTTATTTTGTTTTCAATCTATTTGACTTCTTATCAATTTATTGCATCAAAAGTGACAGGTAATGTTTTTACCGGAAGTAGACCCTCCCTCGTTTGGATCCCAGACTTCCAAGCCTCCGACTGCAAACGTCCTTTGTGTTTCGCTGTCAGATTCCGCCGTTGGTGTATATTTATGTCGTCTTCTAATATTTAAATTTTACTTCCTATGCGAAAAATTAACTCAGTGATGCTAGAACGCTGTGAAGAAGCGAACTAGCAATGTCTGCGTGTGATAATTTTGTGGAACAACTGTGGAGAAAAGGAAAATGCGCCAACTGTTTTCAACCACGAGAAAGGCATCAGAATTGTGATAACACCCAAGACGACACCAGTTTTGCTGGTTGTACCGCGAACTGCAGGTCTAAACGAGTTTTGATTCATCCTCATAATCAAAGAAATCAAAATGGCAAAACGTCGAACGATGAAGAGACGGCTAATTTATTTAAAGACAACAATGGCAAAGAGGAAAATAGCCAAGAAGGTACAAATGGCGTTAAAACCAGTGCACCTTGCAGAACTCACGCCACGAACGACAACACCAAAGGTTGCGGCGAAAGCATTACGAGCGATACCAGTAGAGCAGATCAAGATTCTAAATCGTTTGTTGTTAGTAAACCAAAGCCAGTACCTCGGCCGAAGCCAAGACAACCTTCTCGAGCGGTAGAGTTGGGAAAAAGTGTGATAAGTCGCGACGAAAGCCCGCAGGAATCATCTGATGCGCTAAACGGTTCCTTGCCGCTCGAGAACTCTCTTGGGAAATACCACAATAGACCACAATGTAACGCAAACTCTTTAGAAAATACAGAGCGTGTGCTTTCAGTATCGGATCACGATATAAAAGAGTCCGAAGAGGCGCACAACAAAACAAATATCGAAACAGTCAGCGAGGCAATTATTGATGAGGAAGCCATAATGAACGTGCAAGATTCAATTGATACGGATTCTACAGATCACGATGATAATGACAAGATATCGTCGAAGAATGCGGCCGTTGTGGATTCGCCACAAAGCGAATTAGACCTCTCCGAGCTTAGAATTGTAGACGATGATGACAGTGATATTGATGGTTATGTTCAGATGAAAAGCAATATAGCTTTGTTTACCGCCGAACCTATTCAGATGCATCATATTCACAAGACAGATGTTTTGGTAGCAAATAGCAAAGTCACTCACGATTTACACGAAAAAGCGATCAGTGACAATCGAACTGTACACGCGGCAAACACATACGATTCAGAAATCGACGAAGAAAGCGAAAATTCCTCTGGTGTGTTAGAATTTCGAAATCCTTTGTGTTTGGTCACAAGAGAGACGGAAAACGAAGATTCGAATAGCACCCAGGAAAGCAGTGGCGCATGTGACAAATTGAATTCTAACAAGATTACTATTGCTGAGCCTTTCTATGTAAACAAGCCGGCGAGCTCAAGCGGCAGCGACACGGGCTCAAGAGATTCAGGTTATGAGAATACTCGTAAGTCAAACAGGAGTAATTCAACGAACAGTGCCTCTGGCAATAGCACTGAAGTTGCTGCTAACGTGAACACTGAAGAAGCTAATTCAGCAGATATGTCTGCAGTTGCTTTCACTGAGACAAGCGCTGATTGTAATATCGAAACCAGTGGAACTTCAACTGCTAGCTCTTGGGGAAGCAGCACATGGGATAGTTGCAGTGCATCTGATTTTCAGGAAAACAGCTGTGAAGGTCTGCTTGTGGAAAAAGCAGGTGGAAGATTTGATGCTTGGCATAATGCTGATAAACCTCACTCTAAAGTGCTCACTTCCCAGGCTAATAATGGGCAGTCAGTCACAGTAGACAAACGTGATGTTAACACCAGCCATGTTTATGTGAATACAACGCTGAAACCTTTTACGAAGCCATACAAAGTGGTTGATATTAGTACTGGTGTCTCAGTTCCTGCTGATAGCCAAAATGATGTCCCACCTCTACCTCCAAAAGAGAAGGACTTAAAGAAAGATAAGGTAGATGAATTTAAACATCATGTGTACCTTGAACCTTCTGAGGAAGCTCCAAGCATCCCAGAAAAAGGTCCACCTGATGATAAGAAAGAGGAGGCACCCATCCCCAAGGGGACCACTTGTTCAAGCCCCTCGTCTAACCCAGGTTCAAACAGTACAACAGATAAGGGTGTTGTAGTCCGCAGAGCCCCAGCCCCAAGGCCACGCTCCAGAGTGCCATCTCAGTTTGGTACCTTACCCAAACCTGCACCTCGCATGTCAAGGATTCTTAATGAAGCATCTAAAGTGGAGAACAAGGACGTTAAGGAGCAGAAGGTTGCTACAGCACTGCCTGTTGGTAAGTCTTGTAAATTGACTTTGACTTTGATGTTCCATTCTAGTCACATTTCCTTATTTACCAACCAAAACCATAAATGGGGGGGGGTTGATGGTATACAGTTCGTGAGAGTGAATATATGAAATAATCATATGTATCATATGCAGAACATCAGATTTTCTGAACAAAGTTAGTGTCAATTTTAAGTTTCACAGCTTTGCAGGTCCTGCAAATTCAGCAGTTCCGGGATTTACCAAATTTGGACCAGATCTTGGATTTCAAAATTAGGAAAGGTTCTTGACTCACTTACACTCACCTTTGTGATTTTGAAGAAGCTGTCTCTGAAAATGTTGCATTATATTTTGAATCAAGAGGCTACTCCTTCCAAAAGTTAATATTACACTTTGTGTCGTCGAGTAGGTAGTGTATTGAGGTTCCATATTTATTTGTGACATGTAGTGTGTTTAAAGGTGTCATTAAAAGTGGATTTAGATGTGGGAAAAATGTTTGTAGATCGTTATATATCAGACTGTTACATTGTTAGAGAATATTTAGTGGACTGACTAAATATTCTGTTCCTGCCTCTCGTATACTAGAGGCACAGTCTCAATGTGTAATTGTAGACCATCTCTTTGTCCCACTTTACAGGAATTTGTGCTGACATCAAATTTTTGTCATGTTTTATTTTTGTTAGTGGTTACAAAACTTCGATGTTGTAGGGGGAAAAGTCCCTTTATCATCTTAAATGCTAGAAAGTTTGGTAAATTCTGCAGCAGTGCACAAATTAGGTGTTCCAAAATAACATGTATCGAGCTTTACTCCCAAAGTCATGAAATTAAGTTGTTTCAGAAATCTGCATTGAGGTATGTTTAGTCTGGTTTGTTTAGTATGTTTGTATGGCTATGTGCTTTCTTAAAGAGGGGGAGGGGGAGCGTTGTACAGTATGTGTTGGGTGTTTTCATGTGTTATCAAACATTAAATTGCAGAGCCTTGATTTTGTAAAGTCAAGTTTTATTATTCAGGCATTTCTGATACATGCAATGTTGCATAAAAAAGGCTTCAGGCCAGACCGTATATTCATTTTAAGTCTTAAAATAAGAATCTTTGAGCCTTTGACAGGTAACTAACCAAATTGCAAACGTTCTCTTAAATTCTATCTGACTGTTTGTTTGCACTATCAAGATAAAATATTTTCTGTTTTTGATGCTTGTGCTTTAATTTACTGATAATCACTGACAAATCTGTCCAGTAGAGACAACAGTGACAACTATTGTTCCCTAATACATTAATAGACCTTCAAGTTATTTTCACTGTTGTTTTGAATAGCTTCAATCTCTGATTCCATACCAATGTTACCTTCAAAACTCCAAACATGCATAAACATTTGCTTTTTCCTTTACTTGAAAGCTGAAACTGAAGTATTATCAGCAAAGCCTTCACTCAATTCCTTATATAAGATAACCAAATGAAACCTATTTTAAACTCCAAGAGAGTGTCATAACTAAATACAGTCATATAAAGAATAATCTGATTTTACAGATAAAAATTGTTATATAAACTACTGAACTGATGTTTTAACTATAGGATAGCTTGTTGAAAATTCACCTAGAATAACTTGTGAAATCACTTATTATGACAGCAAGAAATTCACTCTTATTGCATCCAGAAAATTGCAGTGTACTGCCCCTGGGGTAGAGTACAAATATGGTTTACATAAAAGTGGAACACTTGTTTGTTATCAGCTTGATCACCTTGTAGCATATTTTCTACTTTTGATGTCTTGTGTGGGTTGATTGAGGTGATAAACATGCAGCCATCATATTAACTTTCCAGTGTTGTTGAAACTGGAAACCCTTATCAAAACAAGCAATAGTACTCAGTTTCTTTTGTAGTGAATCAGCTTGCAGCTAAAATCTCAGTTTACAGCTTGTATATTTTCTTAGGATCTAAATGGGAATTGTTTGTGTCACTTTTCTGTTTTTATTTTCTATCTTAAAATGCACTTGGGTATAGTTTCTAAGGTCAGGTTTCTAGGCTGTACTTGTAAGGGTATTTTTTCGACACACCTTCCAGACATGAGACATTCTTTATGATCTAAAGCCATAATCATTAACCCTTTAACCCCAATATGCCCCTCACTGGTTTCGTTTCTTGTGATACTAGTTGGGAGAAAATTATATTCATGATAATGTGAGAAGAAACCATGAGCTGGGGCTTTAAGAGTTAACCTGTCTTAGGTAGAATACATGCACATTATCAGAAATTTATTTACATTTCTGATTCAGTGCTTTGCTCAGGGCTCACATTGAAATAAAAAAAAATTCCCTCCAAGTTTAAAATTAGAGGAACCCTTTAAATCATGATTTTGCATGTAATTGAAGCTGTTTCAAATATTCATATTATATTTTTGTGCCTCTCAAGGAATAATTTTCTTCCTAATTTTGACAGAACACCCTAGAGGAGAATTGCTATTTCACCACTGCACTCGTGGTGGCTATTAATTTGGCAGACAATCAAATTTTATTCTTGTAATAAATGTTTTACTTTTTCAATAATTCATGCAGCATGTTTCTAATCTCTAGCTGTAACATATGTTTGTACAATTTGCTCAATTGTACAGGCCATACCAAAGGCGTGTGCTTTTTTAGATGAAAATATTTTAATGTTATCCAAAATCTGCAATGTATGAATTTCACAATGAACATTCATTTCAATTTTGGAAAACATTTTTGTTCACCCTCATGCCTGTCCTTCCTTTCATGACAGTTTTTGGGACAGATGTTCAACCACATATATCCTTGTCACAGCTGCCTTCTACAGCTTTTTGAATAATAATAATAGTCAAAACTCAAGACAGTTTACGTCTGCCTCAAAACGAGTAGAAAAAGAAATGTGTTTGGAAACTAAATAATTAAAGTGACATGCTTACAATGTGCTAGAGAACTTTTCTTATAATTTGATTGATAACTCTTAAAAAATTATGAGTGATTTTTAGAAGGAATTTTTATCAAAATGTCCTGGAAAAAACTAATTAATGTGTAAATGTATGTAAAACTTGTTTTGCTCAGTATTCACTATACACAAGAGGTTGTTGATTTGTACAGCCATGGTCCACAATTCCAAGAGTCAATTGATCAATGGAATCTTTCTCCCTGTTTCCCTTTACCTCTTTGCTTTGTTAATCTTGTCATAATAAAACATCCTGCCATCCATGTAAATGCACTGATTAGCTTCATCTTTCTGGACCCCGCCCATTTTCTGTTTTGTCCCCAAACCCATATAAATTTTATTTTGTTTTTCATTTTATTGTTATGATACTAATGGTAAAATAATACTAACAGTTTATTAAACAGATCATACTAACAAGTGTTATGGTAATATACAATGAGAAAACAAATACAAAAAATAAAAAAAATATTAAAACAAATCAAAATTTAAATTTTGAATAAAGTAAATGTCTGAAAAGTAAATATCTCAAATGAGTTTAAATTAGAAATAAGCAAATAAATAAAAGTTAAGAACTTTAATATTTTAAATAGAAAATAAAGGTGATTAACTGATTGATTGACTGACTGTCTGAATGAATGACTGATTGATTGAGTGATTGATTGATTGATTGATTGTTTGATTGATTGATGAGTGATAAATATAAAGATTTCTTTCTAAATAAATGAATTTCTAAATATAATATTAATTTTATACATTTATCACATTTTCCTTTATTTTTCCACTGTTGTTTTAAAACTGTTACATTGTTTAAAAGTTTTTGTTTTCAGTTTTGTTAACATTTCTTCATTTGCTTTATTTATTTGTTTTGTTTCAGTTCCAATCACACCCTCACCAGAAACCCCTTCTCCTGACCCACCCACCCTCCAAAGAATGCCGTCACTTAAGAAGTCAAATCATGCAACAAATCCAACTTCACCCCCTCTCCCTAAAAAAGACATTGTGGATCCTGTGTGCTCTGATCAACCATGTGAAAGTGCACCTTTGAGTCCAGCAAACAGTGAACAAGGTGTTGTAGCAGGGGAGGCTCAAGATGGGCCCATCAAACCCAAAAGAAGTGCCCCACCTCCTCCCCCTGGTGGTAAGCTTGTTTTAACTTGTGCATAGAAATAGCACAACACAGAAGTGAGTCATCATCATTGTCACAAAGTTAATTTAATGTCGATCTACTAGCAGATTACAGGTAATTCACTAATTGGGGACACTGCACAGTTTTACACTGGCTATTGGTCTGGTAGCATCTATGTTTGCACAGAGTTCTATAATTTATTTACAATTAACTGTACAGGAAGAATGATGTGGGAGAATTTTGCAGCCACGGTTTGGCCCAAAGGTTGCGTAGTAGTGGTGTTAAATAAGTGGTACAAGGCAACAGTTTTGAAATCAAAACAATGTATTTCAATACTTTTATCAGTTGACAGTTGTTTTCCTGCCAAAAAATAATTCTTTATTAAATTGAAACTTTTGTTGGTTCGCCCGAATCTGATTTGCTGAAGTTGACATTGGCTCAGAATTCTCTTTCAACCCACTCCAAACAAGCAGAGTAAACATCTAGTCAGAGAAAATACCAACAACCAACAATATTTCATGGTTTGTACGTCGCACCAGTTGCTTTTTGCACCAAGGTTCACATTGCTGCAAACGTTTCTGAATAGTTTTCGACAACCTGCTTTGTCAACTAGTCAGTCAAAATGCTAAAACTGTGAAGATAAAGTTCAGACCTCAAAACTCCACATCATACAATTCTTGCATTTTTTAAAGTGTTTGTTTTGTTTTGTTCTGTTAGCTTCCAGTCCTCCGCCACCAAAGTCGCCCGTGTTGCAGCCTGTGACCCCAGTAAAGTCAGTCAGTCCCAGTCCATCTGAAACTAAGCCTACTCGTTCCTTTACCTTTTCCGGGCCTCATAGTTCTAACGCGAGTTCAACCCCAGCTAAAGCACAGCCTTCTCCTAAGTCAACACTGAGGAAAGCGTTTGCTACCATGAAGAAACTTGGGGGCAAGAAGAGAAACCGACGCAGCAAAACCCTCGAGATCAGCGCTCCAATAGTGAGTGATGATTTCCCGGGATTTTATACACCGAAAGAAACGCCTCAGCCCACAACTATGCCAGAAGTGAACCCTGTTGAAGCTGAACAGGCTGGCACAGTGGACACAGAGAGATCAGAAGAAGCTGAAGCTATCTCTGAAGCTGCGGCTGATACATCAACTCCGAGTGACCCCACTTCGCCAGGTTATGCCACGCCAGTGGATGCGCTCCCCACCGAAGAAAGGTCTAGTGCTACATCTTCTCCTATCCTGCAGACTCGGCCGGGTATGGGGTACCAAAACTTCCCCCTGTCCAAAGGCGGCGATACGTTAGAGCGACCCAAGAAACCCCCTCGCGTTGCTAAAGTTGTGAAACCATTGCAGCACAGCGAGCCACCTTTTGATGAAGGTGTGAGACGTCACCATGAAGAACCGACATATCTGCAGCCTAATCAAGACGAACTAACTCTCAAGGTGGAAACAGCGTTAGCAAATTTGAACGATGCTGAAATACTTGCCGAGGCGCTCTCAAGAGTTGAGCAAGAAAAGCTTGGTCCACTTCCAGCCATCCCACGTTCGCGGCAAGTTCGCTTCCAGTGCGAGAATCCAGATCAGAAGTCTCCAGAGGGGAAACCAGAGCCCCCTAGACGCCCCGTACGAGTGGTGTCCCCGACACTTATAAACGGGTCCGGGGATAAGGGCGATTCTAAATCCCGCCCTAAACTTCCTTCAAGACCTCCTAATACAAAACCGTCTCTCCATGCCATGCGCGAACGCTCCCATAGTTTTGAAAGCCAATCCAAGCAGAAGCCAGCCGTCACACGTAGCAAGAGCTTGTCGAGCGCTAACGTTCTCGAGAAGCGTTACAACAAGATTTTAAAGCTGCAACTGCAGACTTTGGAGGAGATGATCCACTCGTGGAGGGAAGAGCTCCTGCCTAAAGTTAGTCTGGATCTGTCGGACACTCGCTGGTCAGATTATGAGGTTTGTGGCGAAGTATTAGACGTGCGGTGCCCCGGAGCAGTCCTTCTACCTGTCAAATGCGCCATGTTTTGGGAAGGGAACAAGAAATTGCTTGCTAAGGTTAGTAGCGTGAGTTGGTGTGATCAATTTTTCAAGAGACCTTGCTTGTGAGTGGCAATGTAAAAACCACCATGTATATACGTCAAAAGTGAGCTTCAAATTGTTTTTTATTTGTTTTGTTTTGTTATGTTTGTCGTTGTTGTTTTTGTATATTCGTGCATATCGGGAACCGTACGGGGTACGTTTTGTTGACAGTGTTAATTTTCACATTGCATCGTTTGCCTTGAGCTACCGCACTCGAGTTTTTAGCTCGCGAAGTACCAAAACCGTTCACTAGTTGCGATTTGTCGCTAAGTGTTAGAACAGCTTATAAGACTCTTAATTCTTTGGTTGTAAGCAAGAGTGGGAAGCAAGTTTTGTTTGATTACGAAACTGCATGCCGGGTTATTTTTTAAATGAAAACATGTACCTTGTAAATTGGCGGCGGTAAGATATTCTCCGATTCATTCGTTGGAGTAGAGCTACTGGAAAGCTTTTTGAGGCAAGGGAATGCCTCAAAATCTTCCTGTCAAGGTGGTTTTGCTGGTACACTGTTAACACTCGCTATTTTTGTTTGGGTAAGTTGTTGGCTATATGCGTGCACATTTTAGCTTCCCTCAGCGATCCTCCAACGGTAGCGACAGTGAAAGCCTGCTAAATCAGAAAGGGGGAACAAAGTTCTCAATCTCTGTTTGAAAGAGGAATTTAATTTTATTTATTTATTTTTTCAGGTGGAATATCCAGTATCTTCTGCGAGTCACGTGATAGACCGCTCGTCTTACAAACATGATATGTGCGTGTGCGAAGCTCTCCCGCATCACTTGAACATCTCACGCGTGCTCACGCACTTTACTGATGACGTGTCCGGTGACGTAATAGGACGAACTGACTGCGATTCATATGAAACATCGGTGAGCATCACAGATCAAATTCCTTGTGAAACGGTGGCGGATTTTCTCAAGAGAACGAAACAAGAGCATGAAAACGATCCAGAAATCTATGAGAAGAAGGTTTGTATGCTAATGCTGCAGCTTTTGAGTGCAGTAGATCACTTGGACAGAGAGGGCGTTGTACATCGTGATTTGAAAGCGGAGAACCTTTCCCTGTTAGACTGCGGGCTCCTGGTAGTTGCCAATTTTCAGCATGCGCTGCAGCAGGCAAAAAATACCCGACCCAGTCCTTTCATTTTAAGCAAGAGCGAATTCAGTGATCTTGGCGGGAACTGGGAGCACCTTCCACCGGAAATACTGAATTCACCGGAAGAGGTTGACCTGTTGAACTATGAAGAGTGCGACACTTTTGCGGCCGGATGTTTAGCGTACGAGTTTCTTCACAGACCAAACCCATTTGCTGTTAATCCAATCCTTATTCAGCAGGATTACGATCAGACCGATCTTCCACCGATTCCTGTAAAGTCGCGCTTTTCCAAGGGACTGGGCGCGATCGCGCGTCAGTTGCTGCGAAGATATCCGCAAGAGCGTCTGTCTGCTGGGGAAGCCCGTCAAATGCTTCAAGTGTTGCTATGGGGACCAACAGAACTTGATGATGACAGCATTGAAAATGCCATCGGTGATTGGTTAGAAACTGACCGTGCGCATACAGTGGCGATGATCGCGCGAAATCAAATGCAAAGAAGTTATAGCTCTGGAGAATTCGTGGAGACGTACATGAAATGCCAATTTCTTGTTGACGCGTCTGTGGAGACTATAACATACATTTATCAACAACTTGATCTAGATAAGTGAAAAGCTAGTCAGCTAATTTGAGAGTCTATATACTTTTCTCTAAGTGGTATGCAGGGCGTTACGTCGGCGTACGCCTTTATGTAGATAGCTTAGACTTAAAGAATTGTTTATAACCGACATTCCAATGTTCTCAGTTAATCCACTCGGGTGAACTGAAACAGAAGCAAGGTTTATCCAGTGAGCCCAGGCTTACAACACAGGAATACTCGATTCCGGAATAAAAGGGTATAATAATAATAATAATAATAATAATAATAATAATAATAATAATAATAATAATAATAATAATAATAACTTTATTAACGTGTCAAAAAAACTGTAGTAGCTGAGGGGAAAAGTCCCCTCTATGTACGGAATTATAGTAATGGTATCGATGCATTAGACTTTCGCTTCGAATGCTTCTTTGATTTAGCTGGCGTTCGAGTAGTAAATTATTGCACAACATCATACCAAGAAAACGTCAGGAAAAACGGGTCCTCTACGAGATAGGGGGTTCCAAAAGCAGTCAACAATCAATAGTGGGGTGTCATGTGACTTTTCAGGTTATTTGCTTTTTTTTCTGTCAGTCGACTGTCAGTCCTGAGATAGGATTCCATACAGATCCTTAACAGTTGAATAATATAAACGAAGCCAGCGAGGAAATTGTGCGTGAAACGCGTGACCTCTCTCGTGCTAGATAACTTTGCGCAGGTCGTTGCGTATACATCTTTCACCTTAATGTAGTTGCCAGATAGCTTAACACTATTTACAAGTATAAGATTGATGATGTCCTTTGCGGTGTCATTTGGGTAATTGCATTAGGTAACTGAAAAACTAAGACAACGTTAAGCTATCAATAATTGGAAAAAAGATAATTTGTTGTTGTAAACTTTTGATCAGGGAAACTTAGAATTCGCTGAAGACAGCGTCCCTGCTCATAATTTAGATAAGTTAGCGTCCTAAATCAAAAGAAAACTTAAAATATTACAGAGAGATAGATTGCAAAAGAATCTTGCATTTTGTTAAAACACTTAGGCTTCAAATGTTTCTCGTGCAAGATTTTATTTATATTTGGTTGTGAAGAAGATGAGGCTCTGATAGAACGTTATAAACAATATATTTTTAGTTTTTTTTTTCAAAGAAAAATGTTCGAGCCGTCAAGAGCCTACAAAAATGCCACAGAGTATATTTATAAGGAGTTGTACTCCTAACGATGACTGAGTTTAATTAACGCGTTTGTTTTCGTATTTGTTAATTTCTCTATGGCTTGCCGTGGAAACGGGCGAATTTTATTTTATCTAAAGAATAAAAATTAAGAAGTGATATTACTCTTGCGGGAACATTAGCCCTTTTAAACCTGGCCTCGCAATTTTTCCATTTGAAATCTGTGGATTGGATGGCTGGTGTAAAGAATTTCCAATCCAATGTATTTACGCAAGTAAGCGAGAAATGCCAATGTGACCGCTTTAAGTATTTCCATACTTTCTTGAGGTCGACTGCCCAGTAAGGAACCTAAGTTGCTGAGTTTCTTAAATTCAACTGGCGCCACGGCTACACTATTAAAGGAACAGTTTTTCGTGTTTTTTTTTCCCAAATGTCCACTCAAAAATGACAGAAGACGGTGATCATTATATCTGAAAATGGAGGTTCTCGAAAAGTGACGTCTGTCGTATTAGGCCCCGCCAAACGGATTCAATATTTCCATTTAACACCGTCTAATATTGTTGAGTGTAACATCCTAACGCTTTTAACCACCCTTTCGAATGAGGCTAAATGATGTGAGTTTATCTAAATTTTTTTGTCACCAAACATCCGTACAACAAAGTTGTGTTGATGTTGGGCTTGTTTGTCGAAAGTCCCGATAACTATTCTGGCCTGCAGTTCTATTTTAAGGTCAGAATGTATAGAACGTTGGTGTAGTTTTTAGCCCGTAAATCAGCCTGACTTGTTTGATCAACTTAGAATTTTATTGCTCAGCTTTCG